>JAGXOD010000021.1:6052500-6375000 GCA_020368025.1 Brachyhypopomus occidentalis | reverse complement strand
ACTCTGGAGGAGAGTTCAACCCTCTGGCCATAAACATTGGTCACTTTGGACCAAAATATTATGTAGTTTTCAGTAAGGCCCAAATGGACGAGACCAAAATTAGCTTGGTTTTCCTTGAGCAGTGATGCGCCGATAGCATACAAGATCATACAAGCTACCACTTAAGCCCTTCTTTTTAAATATAACATGTAGAAGCCAAGATGCATTGAGAGCTACAATTTGGAGACACTTTAGTTAGTCTGTCTGGCTGCTGAATGATGCTACTGATGTACTTGAAGAGATTAATTTGTGACTTAAATTGCTGTACCGCAAGGCTTTTTCAAGTTATTATGCTATGAAGTAGACAGCACAAAGTGACGACGGTAGCTGTAACATTAGGATCCTAATGGCTTGTTATAGCAATAAAACCATCAGTTGAGACTGAAAGGGGTTAAAATAAAAAGATTGGCAAGTGGACACTGTCATGGTCAACTTGGTGAAATTGCAAAGTTTAAAGATGTGATCATTCCTTTAGCTACAGAAAAGACTACATTAATTAGATGAAATAAAACAGAAAGTAAAGTAACAGTGATCTAGGAGGTTATCCGTTTGCTTTGTCATCTCGTCATTCCACCTAAGACAAAGCGATTTAATAAAAGCTAATGTCATTTTTAAGCAAATATACTCTTTCGCATTAAAAGGCTAAAGAGGTTTATATAAAATACAGAACCCTGAAGTAACTCAGCCAGTATTTCCTGAAAATGTAAGGTGCACCCGGCGCGCTCTCGCTCAGGTCTGCATTTAACACAAGTGTAAAACTCAGCGGCTCGCCGCGTGGAATGCAGCCAAGCCAGCCAGAAGCAGAGGGCAGTAAACGCTCTGGTGTGACGGCGGACGCCGTGGCACACCAAGTGCGGCTGAAATGAATGACGCTCTCTGCAGGCGCTGGAAATAGGAGTATATGAGTGCGTATAAAGTACTGAAAGCGAGCAGAGACGTCACTGGTCACGTACAGCAGTGAGCAGACAGGAGCTTTCTCCACTTTCTCTATTCTCGAGTTACATTCACACAGGCGATAGTTCGAGGAGTAAGAAGTAAACGATTAAATGAACTCTTCTGTTGTTCATTATGATGTAGCCTATATCAGTGCTCAAGACTCCTATCATCTCACCTTCTCTGTGACATTTTGGCCGCTTTTTCATTCGTTATAGGAATAAATGTCTAAAACACACAGGTTCGTGTAGCTACGATTTCCATTTTTAGTGCATGAGCTCTCAGATAAGCAGAGCTGCCGAAAAACGAAAAGCGCTGCCGAAAAGTGTCTCTCTACTAAACTATACTTGTTTCTTTTGGATTTGCGCTTATCTAAATTTATTCTCCACCTCTTACATAATATGTTAAACTCCACCTACAAATACAGCGCGAAATGCTTTTGCCATAACAAATCTTCGTCGCGAGGTTTGTTGTTCTTTTTGTCTATTTATGGGATGCCGTGCCCACATTGCCCTGCGACGTGAGGGTAAGTCCAGGCTAGACCACCCACCCATCCTCTGTTGAAACAGCGTCCAGAGAGGGCAATTAAACTGCTTCCCCGGGTCACTCCAGTCGCACTTGTTAAATCCATATGAAGGCATGGACGACGAATGGGGGGTTGGTACCACTCTTGGTTCCTGTCCAAGAGCATTAGATCGACACTGACACGGGCCCGCGGACAAACAACATGTCCGCTGAGAAACGAAGCTAGCGCAGATCATAGAGCAATTCATTAATATGCTATAGGTCATTAATCACTCATCTCTCACGTGTGTATGTTTATGTGTGAAACGTCGTTGGTCTGAGCGTGTGCAGCATGAATCAGACCTTTCAGCTGAGATGGTGGGGGTCATAAGCAGGAAGCCCAGGGTCTTAGACTATAAAATCTCTTATACATATGTTATTATATGCTACATGTTGAGTTCTGTATTTGTTACTGGCCAATTTTCTGAGTTTATGCATATGTATACTGTACTATTATATAGTGTGTACAATTGTAGGTATACTGTTTACAATTGTCTGTATACTTATTTTCTATATAAAAATCTGACATTCACATATTTTTTAGCATTGTATGTCTTATATGTTGATAAATGTTCAAATGTGGGTAAAAGCATTTGATATCATAAAATACATTTAATAAAGCACCATTTAATTAATTAATTTAAAATCATTTCATGAGGCTGGCAGACACAGAATATCTGTTTCAAACATTATATGACAATATAACACAGATCCCACTACTGTTCCATGAAACACACACACACGCGCGCACACACACACACACACACACACAAAACAGCAATTGGTTATCTAGTGAACAACCAGATGCAAAAAAGTTCCTCCATTTCTCGAGAATACATTTCATTATCAGTTGCTCAGTACTCTGACCACTTAGAAAACTTCCCCTGTAATGGTGGCTAAGGAGACAACATTTTCCAGGACTCCTGTGAGAATCGCACAGGGCCACCCCTATGCAGAAGATGCTGAGTCATTCTGAGAGCTGTCATAACAAAATGGCTGCCAAATCTACGTGAACTGCCTTGAACTGCCCTCATGTATGTAAGCTTGTCATCAGGCCTCTGTTCTGCACACTAGCTGCACATTAGACTAGCTGGGTTCTTACCAGAGACTACAGGTGTCTCTTTACTACACTGTTGCTTTGGCTATCAGACGGTGACATCAGTGACAGAATACTGATGGCACTCTGCTAACTGGACAGGCTCTTTGACACAGCCTCACAGGAGATGTTGTCGTTGTCTTTAACTAATATACCCAACTCAAAAAACTGAATAGCAGACTGAGACTTTTTGATAAACCCCATCCTGTATTTAGCTGTTTACACTGATCCCCCTCAGCGAGAGGGATCACTTATTATCTTCCCTCAGTAGAGAGAGAGTGGTGGCAGACACTCGAGGTCAGAGAGCTACTGGCAGTGTTTGTTTCTGCAGTGGAATAGAAGTACGTGGGTGGTTTTGGAAACAGGCTTTATGTCAGGGAAATGGATAGATTTCACAGATGAAAAAGTCTTTTGGTGATGCATAATTGTATATAATTTCTAGCTTGATATTTTCCAGCCATATCCTATGACATGTTTGAAATTGACTGTGCCGTTTGAAAGGGAGTATTATTAGACACTGTACACTAAAATGTCAGTAAATGGCAGAAGACATGCAAAACTGGACTATAAAAAATCTGTAAAAAAAACTCTTTCCTGTCTAAAAAAATGTTTTATATTCTCTGCAGATCAGTCAGCACTGATGATGCAAAAGAAAAATGTATCTATCTGTAAATTTGTCTATAAGCAAGTTTACTAAGTCCATACGGTTGCCCTGTACAATATAATAAAAGGATATTTCCAAACTCATGATCTCTAAACAGCTTGGACTGTGCTTTTCATGTCCTTTCCTGTTCTGTGCTTCTATTAAGCACTCACCTACCTATCTGAAGCTCCTCTTTTGGAGTGCCAAGACCTGCACTACCCTCTCTCCTCCTTGCAGTGCTCCATGGACGCAGCCTCTGTGTAAGAACGCCTCTGACTGATCTCCTACCACATCCCCTGCTGACTTTCACAGTCTCTGTGCTGCTATTTTAGCATTTAAGAGCTTCCGATAACTAGTCATCGTAGGATGAGTGGGGGAAAAAAATCCCAGAGGAAGGAAAGCTAGCACAAAAACCTAAGTGGGTACAGTCAGTCTTGGGGGAGAGGGTGGTGCGGTACTGAGGCTTTGGCTGGTCCTCGGTGAGGGGGTTTGTGGGACACTGGCCCGCAGGATAGGACGTGAGGACGTGAGTGGTGTTTCTACTCCTGCTCCCGAGAGAGATGGTGAGAAAACACACAGCCCTCATCCCTCGCTAACCTAGATAATCAGCCTGGGAGAGCTGGGGGCCATTTGTAAATTACCTGCCCATGAGGGTGATAAAGCCTGTCATAACTGCCCCTAGTCAGGCACCTGGGTTTAAGAAAGCCCTGCACATAAGTCTTTCTTATCGGATGAGATTGAAATCAGGATTTGGTTGACTTCAGGGTAAAGGTATTTACTCTTGTTCGCAAAAACGTTTTTCACTTCACACATAGACATTCCGGGAATTCCTGTGTGTATCTGCCTGCTACCCTGATGCTTCTTAAAGAGGAGTAAAGCATTTCTCATTTGGGACCAATAAGCAATGGGAAAAAGGCAAATCGGAATGAAACCTCTGTGTGTGTGTGTGTGTGTGTGTGTGTGTGTGTGTGTGTGCTACTGCATGTTTGCCTTGTCTTGTGTGTGTCTACTGCATGTGTTACTGCATGTTTGTCTTATCAGCATTAATTACAATGTACACAAAGTTAAGAGCTATTAAGATTATAAGGACAATTACAATATTTAATACATACAGATCATCTAAAACTATTCAAAGCCTAAAAACCTCAGGAGCAAGAAGTCTAAAATAGAAATTCCTGAAACCTTTTTTTAAACTCACTATTTAAACAAGTTTGAGTGCCCCACAACACTGTTGTTACAGATGAAAGCAAACAGCTTGTACCAAATCTGTTCCAACTGCTGCAGTGTAATAGCTGTAGATTGACCGATAGTATCTGCTGAGCCCTCCACTCACTAGACAACAAGACTCTGCCATTAAATAATTCTGCTATCAGGATCAGGCTAGTCAAACTTTGATGTTGTTGGTTTAGAGAGATGGGCTGTAGTAAATGGGGAGCTGGAACAGGAAGGCACTGCGGCTTTAGGGCCTGGGACAGGCGGCTGAGAGGCAGACTAGCTTTACGATAGCTGACCATTTCTGGAAACTCAGGCCACCACGGAGCTCTTTAGAAGACGCATCAAAAATGCTGATTCTAAGATATTCCACATATAAGAACAATTTGTGTATAATCTACTTGTTAGTCTGGCCCAAGCACAATCATAGCAAACTCTCACTTTAGCTCACAAATGAGCTTTGAATGTGTAAATGAAAGCATTAAAATAAAAAGCTATGTGTGGTCTGAAGAACTTGGAAGAGCACAAGGGGAAGTCAGTTCTGTTGCAGTCGCATGGTACTAACCAAAAACCTTCTTTGCATTGTTCCAAAACGACTTAGTTAACTTAGTTAAGTCTTTTTTTTTGCTGACCTTCAAAGCTCAGACACAGCTCCTCTTTCGTTGGTGCACTGCGCTTGTCTGATGACCATCCCAATCAGTAAAAGGCGGATTTATCAAAACCATCCAGGAAATTCCCAATTTTACATCTGAGGCCCATCTCCAAGTATGGCTGTTAAGCTTGGCCGAGAGGACATGAATTCCCAGTGGCCATAGACCGTTGGAGAGGCAGTGATGCACACCGCTCAGAATACACCAGTTGATGTGAGGCTCACACAGGCAGATGGGGAAATGACAGGATGAATCAAACTAGGGGGAATGATGAGTTTCCTGCAGCTCGATGGGTGCTGAGCCACTTAGCTACTGCTTCTCTGCCAATGTGAAGGAGTTTCTGGAAGCCCAATGCAGAGGGAGCACCAACACCAGAGTTCCTTCCTTAACTGGTTTGCTTTGTGCAAGCTTAATGCCGGCGAACGTATTTTCAAAATGGCAAGATGCCTAACTTCTCAGTCTGTCTCAATGTGGTGCCATATAACTACAAGTCAGTTAAGGTTGTTTTTTGTTTTTTCCAAGTCTGAGTTAAAAGTGGTTTTCTTTTAATTTCATTATCAGATCCTCAAAAACTGAGGAGCAGATGATGTTTATTATTGTAAATGTCTGCGTCTGTAATTGTGTAATCTGGGGACTGTTATCTCATGAGAATAGACCCAGCTACTGTAGGGAGCGAACGTGGGGGTTTTCCAGTTGTTTCGGCCATGTTTACTTAACCTCCACAACCATTAGTTTCGAAGGCAGCCAGTAGGTTCCAGCGCTTTAGCAATGTAGTCCTGTTAATTTAACTGTGTTAATGGGAGGCTGTTTGAAGGCCCTGTTTGCTTTCACTAAAGCCTTATCAAAAGCTTTGAGAGTAATTATAGTTTGATGTAATGGAGTTTAGATTTGAACTGACTGCAGCGATTAGGAAACATACCAATGGAGGGCCCGAATTGGTTTTCATAAGCCTGGGTGGCACAATTTCAAAAGATGGCAAGTCTGCCAGAATTAAAAAAAGATTAAAACAGTGGTACTATTTTTTCTTTACATTTACTGGAAAGCAACAAGATACATCATGCTTTAATGAGCTCTTGTATATATTGTTTTGCATTCATAAAATGGACACTTGCTTGATGGTGCATGTCTTATAATGCATGCAAAAACAAATCAGTGATGGTACAAACAATACAAAAGGAATGAAATATGACTCTGACCTAACATTCACCCTAAACCACTTATCAGCATTATTTTTATTTAAACTACATCAAAACAACACTAATGACTCTAGTCATTATGAATACAGAATGAAAACACCAAAGACTTTATTTTTGTCAAAGGAAACATCCAAGACTTGTCTGAATGTACCCGAGCTGGCAATTTATTGTTATATGTAATTAATTGTAATTAAGTTACCTTTTAAATCTACAGCATTAAAAATGGTGCATGCAATGCAATAATGTATCTGGTGACTTCAGGTTGCTTCTCATATACGTGAATGACACGTATATGCACTATGGTTTCATAATGAGGAGACCATGGCTTCCTCAACATATGCAGACATACAATGCATAGAAACCTATTCAAACTAATACTAGTTATTATAACTAATTCATAGCTATGAATTAAAGTGGCAGGAGGTCCTCTTGCTATCCTCCAGAGCAATTTCCTGGTTGCAAATTCATATCAGGATTTGAATTATTGATGACACTAATTCTTACACTTACACTAGCTACACTTCAGTTCGTAACTGCATTTGAATTATTGATGGTGCTTACACTAGCTACAATTTAGTTCGTAACTGAATTTGAATTATTGTTTGTGCTTACACTAGCTACACTTTAGTTCATAACTGAATTTGAATTATTGTTGGTACACTAGGAAAACTTTAGTTCCCATATTTTGAGTTTTCATAAGGTGGTCCATTGTTTTAAAAGCCCAAAGGAAAAATCTCTCCAAGATTGACTAAATCTGTGCTGTTCTTTATGTTCAGCATATGACTTGGTGGTGTTGTAAATGAGAGGAGAGGTCAGGGGGTGTTTTCATACTGTACAGCCTGAGGGAAGCCTGAGGAACTATAACACAACAGTCTGAACGTGGGCAGTAAGCAGAGTGATTGCTTCCTTCAGTCAGGTTATTCAGAACCCATAAGGCATTTCAGCAGTTTCATTAGTCATTACAGTCACAGTCACTGTAATGGCTTCATGGAAGTTACTTGTTTCGCGCCTGTGTGTGTGTGTGTCTTTTACTGCCTTCAAATGTCCATGTCCAATTGAAAATCTCTGTTTTGCATGCCACCTACTTAGAGCAGTTTTTCATTGATTCACCAAACCAACCAGGCAGCTATCTGGGATAAGATTACAGTGTCCTACATTAATCAAAAGACTTTCCATGTTATTTTAAAAGTGAGATTTCTTAAGTCTTTTTGGCAGTCCATCGCCTTATATGCAATAAATGCACGTAGGTTTTAATTAATATACACAAAAGGTTATTTGAAAGCCCGAATGTATTTATTTATGCAAAATCAAAAACAAAATAAAAAAGCAACGGCGCTCTGATAGAATACTTAAAGTCAATGCACGCGCAAAACCTGTATCAAATAATTAATCATTTATGTCGTAATATACAGTACTGCTCTGTGATCTCTGAGAGAATATTTTACTCATAAGCATATAATGTATCTCTCAATATCATAAGTCTCAGTGCAGATGTTATCAAAATAAATTAATGACATTAATTTATCAAGCTAATTCCGATTGTGATAGTATTAAAACACACACGACAATATGAAGACAAAATATTATGAAAATATATAAATATTTCTATTTTCAATGATTTAATTTATTTTATTAATTTCATTATCTTCCCTTTTAAATTATGTTCTAGGCTAATTTCTTTAAAACACATTCAGCTTATTTTTACAAATATATTCGTTCAATATCAAACGTTCTGGCTGAAAGACAAGGGGTCTGTAAGCTAATGCTTTTAAGGGGGAGTCGCTCAGAATCAATGGGAGAAAGACACTCAGTCCGTTTAGTTCATGGGCACGCTCTAGTTACAATGAAAGCCTCTTAAAAGGTTTAGTTTAGAACGACTGGACAGCACCAGACTCCAGGTCGCTCTGTCACGCACTCACTCACTCACACACGCAAACACACACTCACGCACACGCACACACACACACACACACACACACACACACAAGCAATCTCTCAGAAAAATTATACAGCCTGCAAAATATTTGAATATTGAAACCTGATTGCTGCTAAGGTGAGAAATACTTACGGTAGGTGACAAATATTCAGTCAAAACACGTGTTGTGTTCGATATTTTAAACTTATCCATGTCTGTAACATAGGCCACGCTGTCAGTCCAACTTCACTCGAACATTAACAACTCTGACATTAAAGTATAGGCACTGATGGGCTAATCAAAAAGGTTGATATTATTAAGACTCCTTGTGTCAGGATATTCTAGGTTCTTCTGAACGACCAGAATCAGGAGTCCGACGCTCTATTGCTTTTTCTCGGGATTGTATCGCGAGCCCTAGACGTAGTTTCGAGCTAGTCTTTAAAAACAACGTGCTGCGAAGACCAGACAAGTACCGAAAGAAAACCACGCCAAGAACATTTTGTTCTGTGTAAATCTTGTTCTGTTTTCAACCAGTGTACTGTGTTGCTCATTTCACGCTATTTTGTTTGATATGCCTGCTAGTTTATATACTATTTAAATGTTTAAATAATAAGGATTAAGGTACTTAATAAGGTAGCCTACTTAATTTTTTATATGTTTTTATTGCAGTAAAATCGGTATTGGTTTTTAGTACGCACAACATATTGCCTAAAGCCACTGCATGAACTTAAAGACCGAGGTTGAGAAGTTTGTGAGTTCACATTCTAGACAACACATGCTTGAGTCTGAGGCCTAAGCCACCGGACACAAAGCGAAATGCAGTTTGAAGCAGTACGGAACTCCAGTGGACTACGGTCATCATTCAACACATTTCCTCACATAGCGAGGATCATTTCCTCACATAGCGACTCTCGTCCAAATAGGGCAGGGAGCAGTCACCATCGGGGGCCAGACAGTGCTTCCGACTCGTAAGCTCCCTCGGGAACACACGTTTCCATGAATGGACAGCTGAACGCCTCGCCACAGTAGGTTTACAGCAACACCGCCACCTGCTGACTTTGTTTGGACCTTAAATCCAGAACGAAGCATGTGGTGAAAAGCTAAAATGTGTGTGTGGGTGTGTGTGTGTGTGTGCGTGTGTGCGTGTGTGTGAGACAGTCTATTACTTATCTGTATATCAATGTGTTAGATATACTCATATTCAAGCATTAGTAGTCGTTTCATGTAGAAAGTGAGTTTCATAGTGGCTGAAATACTAAAATCTTAGTTTAATATGTACAGGAACAGAAGCAATTTTCGTACAGGTCCAACATAAAGCTGAAAATATCCCAGGGGACTTGTGGCTACCACTTCAAAGCTCTCCCCAGATCAGATGGGTCATCTGTTAACACTTGTAGGGGTCTAAAGATAAGGCTCTATAAGCTCTGCTCTGCAGGCACGTGGAAATGACAACCAACAGAAAGAGCTCTGACGTAGCCTGTGAGGCCAAAACACCAAAGAACCCCGAAGGCGGGAACGTCTCGCGCAGCTATTGACTCTTCTGGAGCTTCTGGAGAATCATTTGCCGGTCTGGTCTCCAACAACTTCAACAGCTAATTCGTGAGTTCTGCTGTGAAAGTACATCTTTAACAAGAACATTACATAAAACAATGGTGATAAGACTTGGAATTCTCGAACAAAGATTCTAATGCTTTAAAATGTGAAAAGAATAGGAACAGGTAGGCCGCTGACGCCGCTTGTCATCGCATGCTGGAAAAGCTCGGACAAAAGCACCTGCAGGCAGTAGCGCGTGTCTTTTTTTCAGAGGATCATCTTGTGGGGCCCGGGCAGCCTTTCTTCACATGGCGCAGAACGATCGGTGAGGGAATTAAATGGAAGTTGTAAAAATAGATGAAAAAAAAAGAATCCATCCCCGTTTGGCTGTGGCGGTGGTCCGCGCTCTGTCCCGCGCGTATAGTCTACAGCTGAAATCACTGAAGATGTTTGTGTTTGGAGGGAAAATTTCACATCTATCATTCGCTTGGGGGCTAGCGAGGCCTGGACCCTTTCCACATTTGACATAGCACTCCGTGGAGTACGAGCGAAAAGCCGCGCGGTATCAAGGGGGTTTGTCTTACGGAGCTTTTCCTCACGCTCGGCCTCATTCGTTTCATATCGCTGTTGCTGATGTTTCAATCATCTGCTTTTATGCCACCGCAGTGGTTGCAGCATTGCCTAAACTCGACCTGGTCCTTTCATCATTACTCTGTAACATTGCATTAAGCAGATGTGATGTTAAAGTCGGAATCCAAATCAAAAAGATCTATAAAATGTGTCGGTGCTCACGTTGGTAATAGTGTCAGATTAAATGCAAATGACTTAATGTTCCACATTACTGAAATGCCAATCCTAACAATGAGATCATATTATCGTGATCTCTTCCCCCTTTTGCCTACTGTGGTGGTTTGTGTTCTGAGAATTTAATTAATGGCTTCAGTCCATTTAAAAGAGACGCGAGATCATTAATCTTCAGTAGTTTCCGCCAGGGTATTAATCATTCGAGAGAGAGAGAGTGCAATTCTGTTAGGTCTCACTACTAAAGTCACTGGAGTGTGGTGTAGAGGCTCCTGTGACCTTTTATCAGACGTTTTCTGTTAGTTATACACCTCTTATATCTGACGGCACTACTGTCATTATTATCCAGCTACAAGAGTAAGAAGGAGAGACATTTATGCCTCATTTAAACACTGCTGTTCCTCTGTATGTTCAGATTGAACAAATAAACAGCAGGTACAGTATGTAAAGACCACTCTTAATACTGGGTCTTTGGAACTAGTCTGGGTCTGTTTTTACTTTACTTTTTTCCAGAGTCAGAAAAATGCACAGATGAATGTATTAGCTCAGGGTCAGGCATGGCGGATGTAGGAAGTTTCCATATTTACCTCCGTCAGTCAGACACATGTGGGTGGACTCTCTGTAATTACAAATAAATGTTTCGGGACTTCTTCGTGCCAACATGCAGTCATTTACACAAATACCTCTCCTGGAAACCCACACATTTCTATCTGTATATTTTGCTTGGCCACAAACAGAAACTCGAATCTAATTCATTTGTGTGTCCTGCTGTAGGACGATTTAATACAGAAACTCCAAAACTCACAAATGCAGTATAACCCGGTGGAATGTTCAGAATACAAACCGATAGGCCAAATGTGTGATGTATCTCTACTGCTTGTGGAGTAGTGATGGAGCGCTCTGGATTGATGGGTACGTCGAAGCCCTACGTTTCAGCTGGAGCTTGCTTCACTTCCTACTGTTTTTCTGTCTGTTGGTGGCCCAAGCCCTAATCGGCCCAAACTCCCCGAGTGGCCATAAATTGCTCAGATGAGATGAAGTCCTTGTGTTCCTTCCCCAAACTGCTGAGCAAAATGTGCAAGCCTGTGTTTTGACAGCCCGAGGCCCTAAATCATTGTTTTATGACGGCCAGGGAAAAACGGCGTCCATGTTCCTTGCTCTGATTTATACTCATTGGAGTCTGGAGAATATGATCATTTGGCCCAAGCAGATGGATAGAGAGATACCACAGGGCTCTCTGTCTCACACTTTCTCACCACATCGACTACAAATGGAGTCCACATGCTGGAGTCCACATCTCCTCCTCATGTCTTCACACCAGCTGCATGCAGTGAATAATATACTCACTCTGGTAATGTCTTCAGCCATCGAGACCATTGAGAGTCGCCAGGTAACTGTCACGGTTTCTTTTCTGCCGACACTGTAGTTGTGTTAATGACATGTCTATGCATTTCTCTTAAATGTCAGTCTAACGCTGCAGATTTAAGGCCCGCTCTCCAGTGGCACCGTGTCCCGCGGAGTCCACTGGACTGGGTTAACTGGACCGGCTGTTCTGCCTTTGGACTGGACGTAAGGTCTGCAGGCTGCAACCTGAGAGGAGCTCCATACTGATGATATAATCATATTCTTCTCCATCTGGGCCTCAGCAGTGATTTACACCTTCTCTGTGGGATGACCTCAGCGAGAGCGAGTGGTTGGCAACCGTTTGTACAATTCTTTCCACCCTTTTTTAAAAAGAATCGTTTTATCTGAGTGAAATGCCAAGTGTGTAACAGGCTGATTTTGACCCCAAAGTCTGAAAGACAAAAAGAAATAAAATAACAACAAGCAAAAAAAAAAAAAAAAATATGGCAAAGGTTCTGGGGTTCGGGTTGCAGTTAGGGTTATCCTAGGTTAGGGTTAGGGTTAGGATTATTTTAGGTTAGTGTTAGGGTTAGGATTAGGTTAGTGTTAGGGTTAGGATTATTTGAGGCTAGTGTTAGGGTTAGGATTATTTTAGGTTAAGGTTCCGATTAGGTTAGTGTTAGGGTTAGGATTAGGTTAGTGTTAGGGTTAGGATTAGAGGTAATTTCTGTTTGCAGTTTCTTTTACACCACCAGCACACTCGATGTTTTCACACAGGTCAGACCTTCATGTGGTTTTTAGCATGTTGGAGGTCATGGCCTGTCTCCCAGGCAGTGGTGGTCGGACTTGTGGGACACAGGATGCCCAAACCACAATGCCACTCGCTCACATTTCCAGAAGGCCCAGTGTGAGCACAGGAAGCTAAGAAATGTAAACAGTGTTTTGGGTTAAGCTAACAGATGGTAAATTGAAAACGAATTGATTCTGAGGGTTTTCAGTGCAAACCCCTTTTTTCATGTACACTTTTATTTATTTTATTTTATTTTTTGTACCAAACTTCAAATAAAGACAAAGATGTTCCACGTTTAATACATTTGACAACAACTGAAAATCATTCAAGAGAATTATTGTTATTATTGTTGTTGTTTTGCTTGTTTGTTTTTACAGCTTCGCTTTGCACATGCATGCAGTGGGAGTGCAAACCTCACGAGACGTTTCCGTATCCCCAGTCAGAACCTGAAAACACACAAATGAATTGCGTCTGCTGACGGCCATTACAGATACAGCAATAGACAATTCAGAAGAAAAAAAAAAGATCAAACAAAAGAGACACACACAGCCTTGTGCGCTCAAGGGCTAACACAGTTACGACCGTGCTGTAGGCACAGAATGGGTTTAGGGGATGTTCTCATGCAGGAGCATCCAGGACTAGCAGATCTTCTAAATCTCCACAGCAGACGGCGTCCGCCGCCCCCGCTGCAAGCTTGGCTCATCGACGCTTGATTGACAGCGCTGCTTCAACATCTCTCCCTGAAGCGGACTTCAAACAGCGTGCGGACCATCTCCATCAGGCGTGTGCAGCGGTCTCCAGTGCTTTCCCACGCTGCCCGGCACACTGGGACGCAGCATGGAAAGCCATTTTGGCATGCGGACGCAGCTCTGCGGACGGCCACCCGGTAACCCCACCCCCCGCCTCCCGTCCTGCCGCAGATGAGTTTCCCTTGCCGGTGTCTGGCTGTCTGCTCTGCACAGTTCCTCGCAACTTGCAAGAGGACTTTGCGAAGCAGCAGGGACTGATCTGGGGTCAGCTTCTCCCGCAGATCCATGACTGTACATGCACTCTCCATCTCCAGTCCTAGAGATATATTGATGATTGGATGTTTAACTGAACTGAGTGTTCTAGCTTTGGGTTGGAGCTAAGTTCCATTCCAGCATGAAGCAGATTTGGTTTCTGTGGCCTTGGTGACTTGTATGGGGCTTTAAGGGATGGCAAGGGTGTGACAGAGTAGGGTTAAAACAACTGCAAGTAACAGAGGGAATAAGCCAGTACTCCTGCATACAGCCTGAGGTGATACAGCAGTCTCCTCCATCACTAGCTCTCTGCTGATGAATCATTTTACTCATTTTTTCCAGCAGAGGGCGCCCATGCATTAGTGGTGACAGCGATTACTCTCTGCCCTGCCAGTATGTTCAGTGCTAATAAATAGCTTCTAATTTATAAAATCGTAAATATGCTTCTTACAAATGTAAAAGTATATATATATTTTTTTGACTTGGTTGCTTATTGTTCGCGGTGTCTGTATCAGTGGGCTTTAATTGGAATGGGTGTGCATGTGTATATGTTAAAATGTTGCTTTAGTCAAGCTTTAGATCGGTGTGCAAAGCAGAAGAGACCATGTTCAGAATTAGAATTGAAACTAGTTATACCACAACCGAGAGCTGTCTTCTTTGTTGTTGTTTGTTTTATTTACTAATAATACTGTGGTAATAACAGCCAAGCTGTATATTTATGCCACAATTTAAGACATTGTCCTCGTCCTAAATAGGTTTCGTATCATATGAATTCCTAAGAAAGTACAATGCAATGGAAGTGTGAGATCTGCGCATGTGCGATTATATTTCTCATGTGTTTTTGACCCGTAGTAAACGTCGTTCTCCCGCCGTTGAGTTGTAGTCCACAGGTTACTTACACACGGTGGCGCAATACCATAAGAATTGACAATTCATGCAGTCCAGATCGAATACTAAAGTACCAAGATATCTCTAAATGCTGGTCATATTCAAATTTCAACAGCAACAACAACAATAATAATAATAAAGTATGATTTCAAATGACTATATATCTAGGCAGCGTAAATGTAATTTTAATATGTTTATATGTGAGAAACAGTATGACTATGGCATGGCTTAATTTAGCAACTCCATAAAGTCTACATTTTTGATCGATAATTTGGGTAAATATAAAAACAGAAGCAAAAGAAAGTAGCTTATTACTTAATTTACCATACACAGACCCACAGACATTAGTCTACGTTTACTCGCATAAAGCCTCCACTCACCTCCCAGTTATACGGGCGTAGGCCGGAGGAAAGATCCTGGGAACAGCCGCCAATTGTTCAAGCTTTTCTTGGCTTAGGATTTTTGGCAGAAAAAGCCTCGATGGATTTGAACACAGAAAGGTACAGAGGTAGGAGAGCTATGGCTGTGGCAGACAGTGTAATAAAAACACTCCCTGTCACTAATCACTGCAGAACCAACGAAACGAAGAATAAATAACATTTAACATTAACATTTAACATCAAATAACATTTCTTATAGTCCAATTTCGAGAAACCAAGAACAGATGCAGTCTTTTCCGCATTGTGGCCGTAACATGCGAAGAACATTTTAACGCTCTGAGCATTTCTCGTCGTTACAATGTTCATACTTCTTAGTTTTTATAATAATATTTCTGATTTAGAATTTATAATAAGACTTTATAATAAGGTTAATGATTTAGAATCTTAGCTGTAATAGTCGCTCCCTATGATACAGTTAACCTAAGTTATTCTAATTCATTCTGATAGGCTACAGAAACATCAAAGCTGTAGTATTACTTTTTAGTTTTCAGTAATTCAAGAGCACTGTAAAATAACATTCACGGAATCTCTTCGGTCTTAAGTTGCACTGAATAGGCTTTGAACGTCACAGAATGAATCATCAACGGCACCATCTAGTGGTGTCTAACATCACGGTAATATCTACAGCAGTCAAATAGTAACTCACATAAAGATAATAAATTAAACATGTTAACAATTAAAAAATCGTTTTGCCCTGTTTCTTTCTTTATATTTTTTATACGTTTTAATTTACTTGAAACTAAATTATTCAGAGAAAATTGCAAGATAAAATTGGAACCAGACTAGAATATAATGGGCAACTATGGGCACATTCAAAAAGACAGAAATAAAGAACACCCCTGTGTCCTGAGACCAAATAATGCCTTTTAACTGGTGAGCAATTCCGAAGCAACCAAATTCAGCCTGTGCGTTTTAACCCTTCTTTCATATCTTTACCTCATTATTAATTCTGGTACATGGCATTTCCATTAAATGTAAAAATCAGAATTTTGGCTCCACTGTGCTTCTATGCTCTACTATGTTGTTTTAAAGATATCTCAAATATAAACTGCTTAAATTAAGTTTTTTACACACTCCCATTGTAGCTACTATTTAGGTTAATGTGGAGTTTGGCATTTGAATATATTTTATTTGCCTGAAATAACGATAAGCAATTAATAAAATAAAAAAACTAAAATGGGCAAAATAATAACTACAACCATTTTGAATATTTTTAAATCATCAGGCTTAAAATGTATTTCTTGATAATTCAGTATTCTGTGAATACTGTAGCCTACAAAACCCATTCGGTGTTTAACTTTATTTAGTTTATTTATCTATTTATTTAATGTCTCATATAAATAAAATTAAAGAACTCTCAAAAGCAGTTATTTACAAACTATATTTCTCAAATGTGAATGGGTTTACCCATTCGTGAGCTTTAGCATAGTCTGTAACAAGGTCCGCGTTCGATTAGACTTAAATTATAAAATGACACTCGAGATAAATAGAATGTTTACCAAGCCCGTGTGAAGTGACGCTGATATGTAAATCCAGCCGTATTCTTTTGGTGCATTTGCATTCGCCCTCTTAACCAAACACTGCATGCCTCCAATTCAAACAGCTTGAATGACGGTCCCCTCTTTATGACCGATTGGAGTAACGGAGAGATTCAAGGAGCAATTTAGGGATAAAGAGAATGATTCACGGAAGCTCTACACTGGGCAATCATTGCAACCTACGGACGATTGTTTTGTTTGAGTGGCATAACTGAAGTGATGCTCCGAACGAGGCTTTCTTCTACCTTTTTATCTTTTGTTGTGAAAGACTCAAAGAGCCACAGCATCCTCTGGTTAAATATAGCTCTGAACATTAAAAAAATATTTTTATTATTATTGCTATTAGTACAAGTAGACTAATTCATTTAAGCGAACGTCCACAATTTGGTGTATTTCCATAGAGGCAGTTAGTAGTCAAAGGCTGCAATTATAAAATAGAAATATAAGTTTCTTCTAGGTATTCAGGCTACTGACGTAAATCACTTGCCCCGGATTTTAAAGTCAAAAACATGACGTGAAGTCACTGTATTGAAAACTACTAATTGGATTAATTATTTGCTTTGTTTAATTTTTTTCCGCCCACTTTTTTTTTAAGATTACGATTAAACCGAGTACTAGTCTAAGCGAGCATGTTAATAAATAAATGAATAAATCTGAAAGTTAGTTAAAAAAACACAAGCAAATTTTAATGGTTTAATGGCTGTGCATCCTTATTTCTCCCAGCCTTTCGTTGGGTGAAAGGTTGACGTGAGAGAGATGAGAGTGGATGCGCTCCTACAAGGAAGATGACCAGTGAAATGTCATCGTCTCTTTCGTTGTTCTATCCGTCTTCAACTTCTATATCTGAAAAAAAAAATCCCATCACTACAGCAGAAAAAAAGGGTAGGCTACGTGGTGTATAGGGCAGTACTCTCCCTCCCTCTAGCCATCCTTCTTTTCTTCTCTTCCTTTCTTCTTCCCTCTCTCCAGTGTCTTCCAGAGCGACGGGAGATGCAGCGAACGTTCTGTTTGCTTTCCCTGTGCAAACAGATTGTAAAGCTGCTGATAATTTTTGCACTGACAATGTCATTTACAGCTGTCACCTCCGCCGCTCGGGCCCTGTTTGCTTTATTAAAATATGAGGAGAATGGACCTCCTTCCACATTAAAAATCACATCAGTCCACTTCAATTCCACCTTATCTGAAATTCATAGGAAGCAAACACTTTTGCCGGCTGCTTCTCCGTTGCCATGGAGACCAAAAGTCTCAGAAGAGCGAAGAAGAGAATGTGAAATTGCGGGGAAAGTGACCGGGATTCTGAACGAGATCCTCTGATTTAAATTTTTGTCTAATTGGATTTTTTAATATATATAATTATGAGAAGTATACATTTGTTTTTACATTATACAAGTATTTGGTATTTTCTGAAATATGATATTCATACTCATATTCATTGAAGGCATAAGGAGACTCAAATTTAATAGGCCTAATCAGGAATATAAATAATAAATAACAAAGAAAATCGTATTTAACACACAGTGTTCCATGTTGACGCATCTTTCCTCAACAGTAAGCAATTGATGAAAAACCTGGATGCTCTGCACACTGACCTCAGGTCAAAACCCAAATGGGAGTGAGACATTTGGATCACTTCAGGTGTGGGGTGGACCAGCACTGCCCTGTATACATATTCAAAAAATACAAAAAACAATGCTGGTTTCCATTGTTTCTTAACAGAAACCTGTTCAACAGTACCATGGCCTGAACATAATACCTCAGAAGAAAATGCTTTGAAGCTCGAATCAGTTCACAGCCCAGTTTGAAATGGAATTTTGGCCCAGCTGGTATCTCTGGAGTGGGCAAGCCTGAGAGTTGTCCAACAACAGACGGCGACTGTTAATGAGGCAGGCGTCTCCTCCGTCTGCGATCACGATTCTAACATTCAACAATCGCTGATAAAGGGCTGCAGTGGTGGGAGATCATTAGCACTGAGAAAAAACCCCTGCAGCTCACCTCAAGTTTGCTAAAGACCTCCTGAGTGATCCACAGCTCCTGCAGAGCAGGGGATATGGCTGTAGACGTGGCCATGGACATAGATAGAAATAAAGCTTTTTTGGTGAGCTGCACCAGCTACACCTCCGCCCACCTGTCTGGAGAAGCCTGACAAGACAGCGCTGCTTCATAGCCTTGGGGCCTGGACAGTGTCCAGTCTTTATGAGACGTGTGGATTCCAAGTCACAGCAGGAAACTGTACATCAGAAATTCACAGTCTCAATAACATGATGGACAGCAGAGTGAACCAAACTGGAGAATTTCCCAGTTTTAGCTGAGTCAGAGACCTGATGTTCAGCCTATTCAACTCCGGTTGGATGTCCTGAAGCAGGATGCTTAAGCAAAAGTTCCCAAACCATGCAGGAAACAAAAGATACTTGTATATAGAAAACTACTAACCACTGTATACAGAAAACTACTAACCACTGTATACAGAAAACTACTACTAACTACTGCACAAGACTGATTCAACTACAGAAACGTTTTGCATAAAGTTTATTTTGGAATTACATTAGTGACTAAATAAGGTAAAGGCATTCACACACACTGGCACCCTATTTTTGGGATGTAATGATAGAAAAATGCATATAATTCCAAAGACCATACAAAAGTTTTTTTTTCAAAACTGCATTATAAAACAGGTTTTAAAAGACAGGTGAGAAAAGAAAAGTTCCTCGCGTAGGTCATAAAGCTTGGACAAACGTAACGTGCATATTCGAATATATTACAGTTGTGGGAGGCGTATTTTATTTTCTTGGAGTATTAAGAAGGCTTGAAGTATGTGTAAGAGGCACGTAGAGTCTGCGGTCTGTTACAAGCACACATTTGAGCAGTTTGTGGGCGCCTCACCCCTCATGTGTTTGTGTGACATCTTGACTCGTACCTGTGGGTTGCAGCTTGTGACAAAACTTCTGAAGTGAGTGTATTTTCGTGTTTATGTTAATGTTTGACAAATCTGTGCCTATTTTCCATAGGGTTCTTAACCTGTTCCACAGACCAACATGGGTTTTCGCTCATGACAGTTTCTTCAGACAACCACTACCGCAGCCTGCTGTTGCTAAGATCGTCAGTGCGTTATTGTTTCTTAAAAGAAACAATATTTCCTATTTCGCCACTGCCTATTTCGAGAGACAAGGCTGGTGTTTTGTGGGAGCGCTTAGCAGTAGTCGACGCTATCGTTTCGTCCTCCACAGAGAAGGCAGGGAGATTTGCCCGGGCTGTGAAGCGTGCAAGCACATGTACCAGTGCCCGCGCGTCTCGGCTTTGTTTCGGTTTGCGAGAACCGCCTAAACCTACTTTCATGCACAGATGTCTTTGTGCACACTTGCCAAAAGCTTGACGGAGTGCTCGTGCTCGCAAACTCCGTTTACTGTACCAATTTTTACATTCAGCTTTCACTAGTTCAGCTCAGGCAAAGTGTGGACGTCACCGCGTTCAGGTTGCCTTTATTGTGGTATCCCTCTTAGCAGCGCATTTTGATAGGATTAACTGTAGCCCTGAGCCCTGTCATAGGAGACTTAGTTCACTAAATGAAGGCTTAATGGTGTTAGAGGGTGGGGGCTTTACAAAAGCTAAGGCCACCCAGGCTTCCCAGGAGGCTGTTTAGCTGCTTGGACTGCTCATAATTCACTGATCTAAGGCCATTTTATGAATCTGGATCAAAATGATAAATGTTAGGATTTGCACTGCAAAACTGCTCTCAGATTAGTATAAAGTATAAAGCTTTTACCCCAAACATGCAAATGAGATGGTGAGCCCGAATGAATCCAACACAGTAAGAGTAAGAGAAAAGGTATGTGGTCAGGTTGCTAATATAACAAGACCAAATAGACACAACAAATATGAAAAATAGCTTCAAACATTAACTTATGACCCTAAATCTAATTTTCCTCTTAAGATTCTAGACAATAAAGAACATTGACTAAAATCCAACAAGTAGGGCTTATTTTATTGATTTTACATGACTCTGTGGATTACATTCATAGTGTCCATTCTTTTGGGAAAATTCCTCTAGGACAGTGTTAATAAGGAGAGCATGACTATGCAACTGTAGTCGCACACAGTTAATCTAGAGCCAGTACCAGAAACTTCTCCAAACTAGGAATCATTTTCTTTCTTATAGCCTTGATCAGTGATATAATCTCTGCAAAATCCATCCATGTAGGCTGGATACCTTCTGTATTATTTTCAGCGAACTGCAAGCTTCAATCAGTTGAATGTAACATTTGCATTTAAACAATCCACGGTGATAAGATGCAACACTTATTCATGATGAACAAGTCACTATCAGTCACTGAGCTTTGAGGAGCTTTGTCCTTTTGCATTGTGCGTGTGGTGGGCAGTGTTTTAGGGGGCAGATTGTCAGAAAAGGTCTTTGTATGCAGAGGAGGCTTTATCTCCTTGAGCTATTCTGAGCTGCAGATCAGATCAGGATCAGGCCCCACACACACACACACACACACACACACACACACATACACGAATGCACACACGTGCATGCACATGCACACACACAGAACAGATCTTAGTTTACTTAAGCAGTGATCGCTAATTTGTGAATAATAATGGTCCCTGCTGATGAAGAATAACACACATGCTCTCCAAGGCAGCGCTGCATTCACAGAGCTTGGCCAGTGATGCCTTGTTTGGAGAAGTTGCACGATTGATCAAAACATGTAATACATAGGCTACATTCGCGGATGGCATCCTGGATGACTTCCAGAGCAAGAAAAAACGAGTGTGATGAGAAGATATCAAGAACTCTGATCTGATGGCCAAAACCATTCTCACTCAGGACACAGCACACGGAAGACAGGCCAGACGAGGCTGATGAGTATTCTCACTCAAAATGGCTTCTCTTTTAAGCATTGAATTTGACTGTAGAAAGTGGCTCTAAATTATTTTGGGGGTGGGGGGTGGGGGGGGGGGGTGTTGTAGCAGAGATTTCTCACAGGAATTTCTCACAGATTTCTACTTTTTTTATTTCAAAAACACAAAAATGTAGTCCAGTTCATTCCCATTATCAACTGACCAACACTAGATACTACATACCACATAGCAGAGTCATGTGACCATTTCCTCCAAGCTCCCTATCTCTGTCTATCTCTCCACCACGGCCGTGCCACCCTCGCATTGTTTTCAGTGCATATATACCCTCAGGCCGACTGTGTAAACCTTGACATGTGGATGGCGATCTTCCTCATATTTGCAGTGGGCTTTATCAGAGGCTGATTGGCTTCCAGGACAAACTTTTGGGAGAAGGGAAACATCACGGACAGGGCGTGAGCCAACAGACCCGGCGTGGCCTCCAGCGCCGCCCTGTTGACACGGACTGCCACGGTTTTGCTAAGGCCGCTCTTCAGAAGGCGCGGGCGGTGAAGGTGAGGAAGCTTCGACAAACATTCCCGCCGTCACCCTTTAAGATGGCTGTTCAGTCCCTTCCTCCAGGTGTTCGGGGTTAATTCTATCTATTCTATTTACGCCACATTCAAAGTAGGATGAAAGTGAGTCACAGGGGGAAGTGTACAAGAGCCTAAAAAGGGCATAAGGTGGGGGAGGGGCTCACTTAGACTACTTCACCCATGCTTGGATAAAGTGAATTTTATCCTGTTACTTTCATTTTATTTAACTGTCTATTCTTTAAAATTTTTTTCATTTGATTTTCCCTGTTATTGGCTATAATATAAAGCACTTTGTGAAGTGTTTATGGCTGTAAGACCAGATTATTCTCCATGCTGGAGGTGAGTGTGCAGACCCACCCATCTGACGTGAGACCCTTTGGACACTCGTTCCTGCAGGCTGAGGTACAGCTGATCGTGGCATAGGAGCAAATGACAGCTCCTTCTTGATGCCAAACCGCACAGCCGATCCAAACAGAACAGACTGCTTTAATTTGGTATTTAGAGAAGAGCTCCATTAAACGCACACTGGTCTATAAACACGGCTGTGTTGCACCAGTGTGTGTTTGAGGACGCGTGGTGATGACGGCCCAGGGACCAGCACTATTTGTCTGAAGCAAATGCCATGACCACATGTGTTTAAAGAATGACACATCTGACTGTGGCTGACCTGGGCCAATCAAACGCGCACACACACTCACACACACACACACAAACACACACACATACGCACACACAAACATGCACCCACACACACACGCACACACAAACATGCACCCACATACACATACACACACACACAAACATCACACACACACATACACGCACGTACACATGCACGGACGCACACGCACACATGCATGCGCGCACACACATGTATACATGCACGCAAACACACTCGCTCACGTACACATGCACAAGTAGGGAAGTAACAGAGGTTTCTCAAGTGGTTCGAGAAAATCTACTGCCTTGAGTCACTTCATGTCTCTTCACATTTATTTGGCTACACTGATTTACTAATTAGGACCAGTAAATCAGACTGCGCACATCAAATGACCTAAGGCAGTCACTTTTATCTGGTTGTCAAATACCTCACATTTCACAAGACACAAGTAATTCCCACCCTTTAAATCAAACACACTAGGCCTATGCTTCACCTGATCTCTCAGTTGGTTCACATGAGGGTTCATCATTCAGCTGGCATCATCAGAGTCTGGTCTTCAGTACAAACTGGACATCCCACCTTCCTCAGGACCTCAATGACGTCTTCCAACACAGATGATTTTGCGGTTAATTACTCGCCAATGGATTCATCAATATAACAGGGCAAGTTGGACCAGCTGGACCAAGTGTTTTTTTAGAGTTTAACATTGTCAAAGTCAAAACTGACTGGTACCTTTGGCACTAAAAATGTCAGCAGTAGATAAGCAGAAAAAATAGCTGACCAATTACTGAGTGGAATTCATCTGTAGAGATTGTGCTGCAGCCACTGATCCCTAATTAAGAACTTTTGTATTTATCAGTGGCTGTGGTCCATCTAAAATGCTTCCAAATAACTGTTCATGATTGCCATCTTTTAAAAGAGATTTACAATCTCCTAACACATTCCATGTTTTCATATTTCTAACCTAACCTATAATAAAACAATTTAATTACAGAATAACACTGAAATCTGATGTAATAATAGAACGTTTGTCCTATTGTCCTATTGTCTTACCTTGTCATTTTTAAGTGTGTGGTTTCGCAGTAATAATAATTTCCAGGACTGATATTTAAGAGCCTCGTTTAAGAGCATGTTGTCTCATGAGACCACAGACACTCTGTTTTTTTAGTTGTCCTGTGCAGCTTTGTGGTAATAATCTGTTTCATGGAGACCCAATCACCTGACATCTGACAGCATACTGAGCTGAGTTTGGGGGAGATGAGGTTATTGAGCACGCATGGATCCTTTGTTTACCAACATGAAAAGGTTCAACTGAAACCTGTTGTATAGGTCTGATCAAAGTCTGCTTTCTCCTTTTTGTGTTCATACAGCAGCAACCAACTTTTTATTCTGGCTAAAACGAGACTGAACACACACAGATGTAAATGTTTAAAGCAGAAGTTTAAGTTGAGAGCTTTAAGTCTGAATTGAGCAGCTTAAATCATTGCTCACGTGTAAAAACGTGTCCCATTAACAGTGGCTGTAGTTTCATGAGGAGACTTGTTATGGTGGTAAAGTTACTCAATCTGGACCCTTTGAAGGAAATGAGGGATTCAAATGAACCTTCTGGAATGAAACATTTTTTTTTGCCAAACAGTGCTGACCTTGGGCTTTCAACTTCCGTTAATCGAATTATTAAACTGAAGCTGAATATGAAATGCAAGTCAAGCCAAATGTTTAAAATATCACTTTTTAGCAACTTGTTATTATTGTCGTTACTCAGCATCACTGACAATATAAGCATCACTGACACTTCCAGAAGAGCTAGAGAAGGGTCTGGCAGCAGGAGCACTTCTGGGTCATGCCTTGGAGATATTACACAAGTCAGAATGTGAAAACACAGCGCTGGTGCCCCACTGGTCCCACGATGTGGACCGCCAGCGTCTTTACTCGTGTTTACCCATCATCCCCACCGTGCCGCACCCCTCATCCCAGCACGCATTCAGCTTTTGTTTCATCCCACCGCCACCCAACCACAACCCCCCCCCCACACACACACACAGTCCAGCTGCCTCCCCCCAGCCCTCCAGCTGCTGAAGTGAGAGCGGACACCGTGTTTACCTGAGAGGCAGGTGATCCTGATCCGGTCCAGCTGCCGTCTACACGCCCCGTCGCTGTCGCCAACAGTTACTCCCACTCACTGGATCTCAATAGGATCCTCTCGTACACGCTGCCCTCGCACTACTGAAGCGCTCGTTCTGACAGGTTAATCTCGATGCCCCGAGGAGCTCAATTCATGCTGAATACTTTATTCCTCAAGGAAGTAGGAAACTACATTTTTGCCAAATTCATTTGGATGGGTCATTTCGGAGATGCCATTCGCTGATGCACACCCACAGGAAGGTGCGCTTCCCATACAGGCTTAACTAACCAAGTGCTCCCTGCTGATGGCAGCTGTGGGTCTGTAATGCAGTTAAGCCCTTATCAGCCCATCTCCTCACTCCAGGGCCATTGTCTCAGTGAACCACACCACCGCCGTCTTGAATGGACTGCACTTGAACCATGACTGGCTCCTGTTAAAGGTTAATGCAGAGTCAAAACTACAGGGGACCACACACACACACACACACACACACACCAAAGAGGCAAGGAGTTACAGTTTTCCAACTCTGGCCTTCAGCAGACAACCGGAGTGGCGCTTTGACATGATGTCACGGTCACAGAGATATGCAGGGACCTATTTCATTCTGATTTGCCTGCTTCAAGATCAGCATTCAATACTGCCGTGGTAACTGACAGCACAGTTAAATTAAGTCAAAGGATTTCTCAGGAGCGGCAGTAACGGACAGGTGACTCGGTGGACACAATAAAACGAACCTGGCTTTGATCTCAACAGGGGCATATAAATTCATGGCTGCTTTAATCTCAAAAACTTCAAACGTTTTGATGTCGGGTCACTTTGCGAGGCAGGTGATCTCATGTCTCTACCAGGACTGCTTTGTTAGGTTTGCTACCCTCCCATACCGCAGACAACAAGTCCAGCAGGCGACACGGCAGGTTAATAGCAAAGCCTTTATCTCCAGGCCCATCTGTGTAAAGGGATGTTAAGCCATAGGTTACTGCACTCCACAGAGACTTTGATGCTGACGCACCGCAAAATGAAAAATCCGCAGGCTTGAGTGATTACGCTGTCTTAAGGGCTTTATTTTTTTTCCCTTATGCATTAAGAAACTTATTTTAGAAACACAATTGCTTTAGTGTCATTTCTACATACGAGTTGACCATTTTAACCCATTAACCCAGGGAGGCAACAGCAGCGTGGATACAAAGGCATACATAGGGCACACAAAGCAGGGAATAGGGAGCAGGGTGGATGGTGTAGGGAGTAGGGAGCAGAGTGAATGGTGTAGGGAGTAGGGAGCAGGGTGGATGGTGTAGGGAATAGGGAGCAGGGTGGATTGTTTAGGGAATAGGGAATAGGGAGCAGGGTGGATGGTGTAGGGAGCAGGGTGGATGGTGTAGGGAGTAGGGAGCAGGGTGGATTGTTTAGGGAGTAGGGAATAGGGAGCAGGGTGGATGGTGTGGGGAGTAAGGAGCAGGGTGGATGGTGTAGGGAGTAGGGAGCAGGGTGGATGGTGTAGGGAGTAGGGAGCAGGGTGGATGGTGTAGGGAGTAGGGAGCAGCCCTGTAGGATCGGCACGCAGGCACCTCACTGCTCTCAGGGCCTTTCTGGGCTACACGGGCGGGCCGGTCCTGCTCAGACCTGTCAAAGCACCTCCAACAGGCCTCCTCTCTCCCCACGTTACAGCTTCACACCCTCACTGGCAGTTATCCTGCATTAGTCCAAATACCTTTATTATCTTATTTCCCCTCAACAGACCAGTCAGTCATTTACAGCCACTGTGATCACCGTCAGTTTGGACATAGTTTTGACAGAGTACAAACCTCAAAGTGTTTTTACAGATATTTATATTACAGACCACCTGCTTGACTTTGGACTGGACCTCATGTTGTATCTAATCAATGTGAATATTAGAACTGAGCAAATTAGAACACATAAATGATAAGATTTTTATATGAATAAACAGGTCTGTAACTGCACTGACTGTAAATGCATTTTCATATAATCTGGGACCTATATTGTTCCTGTACAAACCAGAGCCTTGGTGTCTTTAGCTTCGAGTGCAACTTTTCTCATTACTCCTTTGAGTGGCTACGATCGAGAGGCCCTTTGCATTTACAATATAGCAGCTTCAGTCACCATGTTGGCCTCCTCTGTCACGAGAGGTCAGTGCAATAGCCCCACTTGAGAAAAATAAATTTGTTTTGTCTTGGAAAGTGAGGACCTGGACACCATTAATTAGTTTGCTCTCTCCTCACACACCGCCATTCACTGCAGCCTCCTCAAAAGAGCTAGCATGCCTGCACTTGTTCCTGGCTAATTTCCTCCCCCCCCCCCAACCCCCACCCTCCTTTTCTCCCTGTTCAGTGTTCGTTTGTCCCCTTTGCTGTCAGACGTGCTGCGTAAATAGTCGCTGCCGGGTAGAGAGGAGCGGTCGGACTTGAAATGTAGGCTCAGACAAGGAAGTGGCGGCACACACCGCCCAATCTCTGGGTCAGACATTGCTGGCCCTGTTTGCGGTTGTCCCTGACATCGCCGCGGACTCCCAAACACCTGTGTTTGCTCACTGGCTTTCCCCAATCGGCAAGAAAAAGGCCCCAGCATGTCACATGGCTGCCAGATAGTGGAGGCTCCATGGGAATACAAAAGGCTCTGGCTTTTAACACCGTTAATGATTAATGGGCATCTTTCCTTGGCTTTGTCCAACGTTGCTCTGATATTTCAGACTAGCTACATACTTTGATACATTTGTGACGGGTTATGAAGGTTTTCTAAAAATATGTAAATAATTTAGAATGCATTGAAGTGAATCAGGAATATTGATTTAGAACTCTGATAACCCTTGTGTTGTTGTTTTTTTTTTGTTACATTTATGTTTTTTTGTAGGTCAGCAACAGCAACGGTTGCTCTTTAAAATCACATCATTTCTAAGCACATGTACAGTATGTGCGATTCCCAAATTTAGGCCTCATGCCAAAAGACCCAGGATGTTGTTACAACTACTTCAATCATTAGACCAATAAATGACTCCCATTTTCATGGTGCAAGGGCCATAGACCAAATGCCTGCTAAGTACAAGGCCCGATCAAGTTCCCATACCGTATTGGAAATGCTAATGACAAATCGATCAATATATTAAAACAAATACCCCTTTTTCCTTAGCTAATATAATCATACGTGATTTAGGTTTTGCAAAGAAGGCACAGAAAGAGGGGGGCACTGAGATGTGATGAAACTCTGCTGAGTAAATAAAGTCTGCACCGCACAACCTTGGTGAGAGGCGTGGCTGGTCAATCATTCACACGAGCACTGGCCAGGGTTTTGGCCCATGAGGTGTTCTTCTACATGTGCCTACAGCCAGCATCTCAAATGTTGTCGGAGAGGTGCTGTTGAGTTTCTGCAGAGATGGAGCATTGCTGAGATTTCTAAGCCATGCTGGAGTGAAAATAAAGTCTAATATTTCAATGTGACATGACATCACAACTGAATGATTCTTTTAGGGGGACCATTATTTTGCCAGTGAGGGTGCATTAACAATATATTATCATTTACAACAATGCCCTAGGGAGCAAAGAATCATAGTGTCAAGGGCTGCACAGCTGGAGTATCTTGGGGTTAAATGACTTATTCAAGAGGACCTGCTACTCTGCTAGGAAATTAGTCCTAGGGTTCACTTATTCTCTGAGGGTGGGGCGTAGAGGGTTAAATCCAAATACACATGCCTTAGCTTTATAGCACCGCATGGTATTTACCACAAAAAACCTAATATTTATAAACGTTTTTATTTCTAAATATCTTTAAAGGTTATATTTAGACTGGTAACAAATTTCAGTAATTTCAGCCAGCTTAGTAAATCTCAACGTCTCTTAATAAAGACTAGTATATCTAAACCTTTCTCAATAAATCTCAAGACCTCCAAAACCCAGTTTCATTGCACTGAAATGTCCAAAGCAGGTGCTTTACTTTTACACTTCTTATGTAGCTTTACTTTGTCATATTACAGAAAATACATACACAGGGGCACATGTCACAGTTCACTGGCTTTTAGATATTTATAAGACTGCACTCACAGTACATACATATGTCTCATATCTCCTATTCAAATCCTCTAGATGAGTTCACTGCCTACTTTCTTAAAGTCTTCTGTAAAATGATGGCATGATCTTAACAAACTCTATATGCTGATGGTCTTCTGTAGAGATATTATTTTATTTTATTTTAATTTACTGTATATATATATATATATATATATATATATATATATATATATATATATATATATGTATATATTTATATGTATATTCTTTTCATTCATTCAAAATTGGAGTAAAGTACACAAAGTTTCCAGAGGACCAGGATGTTTCGGACAGACGTCCTTCATCAGCTGTGCAAGCAAAGTCCCATATATAGCATATATATTATATCCCATACATCTCTGAGGTGATGAGATTACCTCTCTGCCTCAACTCTCCTGCATTTGTAAACCGAGCCTTGAGTCAGTCTTATTAGCAGTTAAATGTGCAGTGAGACGACGTTCTCATTATCCTCATTAGGATGTTCTCATGAATGTTTCTTTGTGACCCACGAACGAACCAAAACCTGTGAGTATTTTAAGTGTATTTCACAGACATGTACAATCAGATCATGTTCTGCAGAGGTCTAGGCTTAAAGGTGCAATGAAAAGATGGATGGCTTGTTAAACATTGCCTGCATGCCTCTCTAAGTGCCATTGGAGGGTCACAGAGAGATTGAAATGCGTTTTAAAAATGTACTTGTTTGCCTTTAGGAGATCCATTCTCGTCCATTGTTATGCAACACAGATTTTAAACCCTGACAAGAAGCTGTGTGAGATTGACCTGGAAGTGTATGTTCACCTAAATCATCTATCTCCACCGCTGATACCCCGATACTTGGGTAGAACCGCAAGGCAGTGAACGTTCGATTGAGGTTAAGGCAAATATTTCGCTGTACCACATGCAGTGTTGAGGGTTAGAGGCAGACATGTTGAGAAAAGGGTGGCGACCTGAACACGAGGAACAAGCTGAAACTCTTCTGAGTCAACCCACCTACATGCCCACAGAGGCATTGTGCACTGTGTACCAGTCTCTACAGAGCACAGGTCTTAGAGCAGAACACTCAGCGTGCACAAAGAAACAATGACAAGCCTCCTCATAGCATTTCAGACAACTTCCTATAATTGAATGAGGGGGATTAGTGCAACTCTGTGAGTGATGTTAAAAGAATTTGCTAGTGAAATGAATCACTCATTCAAAAGGCGATCGAGACAGCACACTTGCAGAAACTGTTGCTGCATCACTATTACTCTTGCTGCAAAGAGTTTGACTTTCACCAGTATTCATAGGGATAAGAACACCTGCTAATTCATAAGAGATAACACTATGCACAACAAAGTGGTTTTGCAATATCATAAGAAACCTTTTTTTGTCCAAGGCAATCATGCAGAAAATCCTTCCCAAACCTATTACATTAAATTTATTAAAACAAAACGAAAGAGGACACGGTCCTGTGACCCTGGGAGATGTGCTCAAGGCTCCTGAGAGACTTGCAGGACTGGAAGGCTCATTTAACGCTCATCTCACGAACACGAGGAGAGTGAAAAAGTGGTGAAAGGTGCTGCGCAGATGTGCCATAAAGCTGCACTGGTGCGTGAGGCAGAGGAGACTAGAGCACACTCCTACCATGCATGCACGCCCCCGCCCCCCAGCCCCCCCTCGCATGCACCTGCTGGTCCAGAGTGATGTATCTAGACCGATGTATCTAGAATAATGTATCTAGATCGATGTATCTAGAGTAATGTTTCTAGACTGCTGTATCCAGAGTGATGTATCTAGCATAATGTGTCTAGACTTATGTATCTAGAGCAATGTGTCTAGCATAATGTGTCTTAACTGATGTATCTAGAGTAATTTATGAGTGTCAAGACATGATGTTCTGACCTTAGGGAAGACTTTCAACCTGCAACATTTTGGGGTGTGTTACACCAAGCTAATCACATAGTTGGTTATACCTCAAATAAAGATGGCTTTTACCTTTATCATACAGTAATACATCACATTAATTTGAGAAGAATTTGGATGAATGGTGAGTTAGTGTCACACTCAGTCCACAAGGTGTGAGTGTGTGTGAGTGTGAGAGGATGCTAGGGCTAGTTTGAGTGTGAGTGTGAGTGGATGTTAGGGCCAGTGTGAGTGTGAGTGTGAGTGTGAGTGGATGCTACGGCCAGTGTGAGTTTGAGTAGAATGAACGCTAGGGCCACTGTGAGTGTGAGTGGATGCTATGGTCAGTGTGAGTGTGTGTGTAGATGCTAGGGTCAGTGTGAGTGTGAGTGTGTGTGGATTCTAGGGTCAGTGTGAGTAGAGTGAATGCTAGGGTCAGTGTGAGTGTGTGTGGATGCTAAGGCCAATGTGAGAGTGTGTGGATGCTAAGGCCAGTGTGAGTGTGAGTGGATGCTAGGATCAGTGTGAGTGTGAGTGTGTGTGGATGCTAGGATCAGTGTGAGTGTGAGTGTGTGTGGATGCTAGGATCAGTGTGAGTGTGAGTAGAGTGAATACTAGGGTCAGTGTGAGTGTGAGTAGAGTGAATACTAGGGTCAGTGTGAGTAGAGTGGATGCTAGGGTCAGTGTGAGTGTGAGTAGAGTGAATACTAGGGTCAATGTGAGTAGAGTGAATACTAGGGTCAGTGTGAGTAGAGTGAATACTAGGGTCAGTGTGAGTAGAGTGAATACTAGGGTCAATGTGAGTAGAGTGAATACTAGGGTCAGTGTGAGTGTGAGTAGAGTGAATACTAGGGTCAATGTGAGTAGAGTGAATACTAGGGTCAGGGTGAGTGTGAGTAGAGTGAATACTAGGGTCAGTGTGAGTAGAGTGAATACTAGGGTCAATGTGAGTAGAGTGAATACTAGGGTCAGTGTGAGTGTGAGTAGAGTGAATACTAGGGTCAGTGTGAGTAGAGTGAATACTAGGGTCAGTGTGAGTAGAGTGAATACTAGGGTCAATGTGAGTAGAGTGAATACTAGGGTCAGTGTGAGTGTGAGTAGAGTGAATACTAGGGTCAGTGTGAGTAGAGTGAATACTAGGGTCAGTGTGAGTAGAGTGAATACTAGGGTCAGTGTGCACTGGGGAGCCAGTGTGTTTGCTTTTCAGCACAAGTGTGTTCAACCCTGAGTGCTATAACGTGTGCTCATCAGGATGAATCTGTGTCTATGGAAGGCCAAAACTAGTCTATCCAGTGGTACAAAACAAAACTCTTACATTTTTACCATGGAGGAAGTCAACAAATCACTTCCTCCGATGAAAAGTCCAATGCAAAAAACAAAACCAAATGGAAAAATATCACCGCCACAACCATCCCCGAAACTGACACCATCACACAATCATCACATCGTGCTACCTGCCATCACCGGAACGCAGGACGTGCGAGATACTGCTGCCAACTTCCCTAACACAGTCTAAACACAGATAATCCAGATGTGATCACATGACCACACACTGTGATGGAAAGTGGGTATTAATGGCCTGGGGGCAGCTGTGGCTCTCACAGCAGAAAAGCATAACCAACAAAAGAGCGGCCTAAGACGTCGCTCGTGATGTATGGGAAAGCCATTGGCATGTCATTGTGGCTGCCCTTCTGCTGAGCAAACAGTCCAAACTGTTCACTCCCTGTCCCCCCAACACCCCCCACACACACCCAACCCCACCCCTCCTGCCCCACCCGCACATTGTTTGTGTCCTCGCATTTCATTCGGCTTGAGGAAGATTGCTCGGAGGGGCCAGTGAGCAAACAGTCCAGAGTTGAAGTCTGGACTTCCCTGTTCCCAGGAGAGATAGCATTTGGAGCTGCCGCTCCAGGCTGTGAAAGGGACAGCGTCGTTTATGTCACCATGCTGAATTAATTGCTTTAAGCTGAGAGGACGGGCCACTTTAATCACGGCCATTCTGTGAGCTGGTTCGTGCAGATTAAAAGCCTATTCTCTGTCACTTTACGGAGTCCGCTGGTTTATTAAACGCATGGACACACGGTGCTTCTTATGCATCTGCAGTGCTGCAGTGATGTTTGACCAATGGTAGCAGAGAGGTTTTGGGTGTTTGGAAATTCTCTAGTGCATAAAGCAACCAAAGAAAATAATTATAGAATTCTATAAATATATAAAGGAAAAAGGCTTCAAATGTTGGGAAATTTCTATGATTTGCAATATATCTACTGCTCAAATACTTCAGTGAAAAAGGTATTCAACTACTCAAAGGACAAAGGCAGTAACATCAACTCAACATGGGGCCACATAATGAACTGTATATAAAAAATGGGTAAAAATTGTATTTTATATCAAATGTTATGAAGGACTTTAACACACTGGATAGAATGTATTCACAAGGGCAATATGTTAAATACCCCCTTGATCGCAAGCCTGTTATGAGCCTGTTGTTTATTTTGGGGATTTTGCTCATAGTGGGGAAACAGATGGGCTTAAGCAGCACTGAGACATATAAAACACCCTGCGTCTGCACCAGCATTAATAAAATGAACCGAACACCTAATGATGATAATAAAACATTTTATCTTTATCTAATATTATCGAACATTAACACCAGACGTCGCAAGTAAAATGCCAAATTCTTCTGAAAAAAACGTCAGAATTTGATGACTGATAAAAACGGCTTACAATAAGTAGGTTATGACGGGGGAATTATACGGATAAGGGTTCCATTGTGAATGTAAGAAATATCAGAGTGTCTTCATCCTGTTGCCATGGTACTGACGCTTCCCCAGACATGGAAGATACACACTTGAACTACTGTTCATCTCCACCGTGCCAGTCCTCACACACAGCTCGGCATCTCCCCAAGGCAGACCTGCTAGATTCGTTGATTGGATGGCGGAGATCACTGTTTGTTCTCGTGGAGTGTGTATGTGTGTGTGTGTGTGTGTGAGGATGCTGCTGAAAGCCTCCTTCTCTCTCCACATGAGGAGTGTGTGAGGAGGTGTGGTGCTAGCTCAGGGTGCGGGTCTAGCAGACCATTCACTGGCGGGCTGTTGACTCTGTGGGCTGCCGACTGGTGCGAGAAGGACGTCCTCCGGCGTAAACGCCAGTGGGGCGGCCGGCCATGAAAGGCCACCGCTGCGGCAGGAATGTCACGCCCTGGTGTCAGAGCTCCCGAGGCTCACGCACCCAGGCTCACGCACCCAGGCCCGGGCACTCTCGCCGCCGGCCAGCACGGACTTCAGGGCTTCCTTCACACACTTATTCTCCACTACGCCAAAGATGAGATGATAAAAGGGGATAAAAGTTATTATTGCTTTATGATTATTGCTCTAGGAGTGAACAAATTGCAGCTGGAGGTGTGATAGGAAGCTTGAGGCAGTAGTCAGGGAGGTTGGGACTGGATGGAGGTTTTTATTCATATATTGTGGACATTGAAAATGGGATAGTGTATATATGTTATATGACCTATTAAAGATAACAGTGAATCTTCCATCTTAATGTCTGATACTTTTCCCAAAACATGACAGGTTATACATTAGCCTGTTAACCTTGCGGACAAACAACTGGAATGAACATTGGTGTCAACTATTTTTTCCAAATTTATAGTTTATACATATACTGGATTGCTGTTAACATACTAATAAGGGGATAGACCTCAACTAAAACCAATTTAAACTGAATAATCGCGTCTCAGTGGATCACCCCAGAGACTTTTCAGGGACTACGGCTATTCACGTAAGCCTCATAGATTGCCGGGTTTAGGCCTATTTTTAATCACGGCTATGATTCAAAGTCACATCAGTAAGCAGTCATAGCCATGGAGTCGCTAAAACGCCAAATAACTATTAAGATTGCAACCTCATATCGAAAGGCTGACTAGAGTACCTTGATGCAACTGTTTCAAACGCACAACAATATACTACTCTGTTCCTAAGAGTATGCATCATAGACGCAGGTCTGCCTGTGAAAATCTATGTGAAACATGAAAGGTTAAGTCAGAAATATATCTTTAGTAATATTTCCTTAGATTCTGAAGGCGTTGGTACCGCTTCAGAATTTAAAAAAAAGTACTTATTGGTTATTGGTGATGTACTTATTGGTTATTTTGTGATGTAGATTATAAAAAAATCACCAGGATTATTTTTGCTTCATCAATCAAACATTACATCATTATTACTAGTATAACCAGTATTATTGCTATTATTAGTATTAGTATTTTTTTTGGTATTATTAAGTATTATTGGTAAACATGCTTGATTTTTACCTAAAAGAAATTTGAAAAATGAAATAAAAACATTGATTCTATCTAACGTAAATTACAGAGTGTTGAAATTTGCAAATATTTTTAAATGGTGTAAAATCAGTTAACATCTCTTATGGGCATACCCTGAACATTTTGCATATAACCCATTAAGTGATCACTTCTCATTTTATCTTATCAGATATCAGAGACTACTGCAAACCTTAAACCGTTTAACAGCAGCACCAAAACACTACCCGCGAGTTTGCCCGAGTATTTAACGAATTAAAATCAATAGCCTTAGCCGCTAAATTTTGCCTTTTTGCGTCTGGTATTTTTTAGATATTATAGTCAACACTGCGACAAACAATACTAGTAAAAGAAAAAGACAGAAGACAAATAAAGGTTATTTATATACCCCCAAACGTATAGGCCTGATTACAAGATAAATTGGCATCGCTAACTTTAATGACTGTAAAAATGTCAACGGGTCATGAAGCACATTTTGTATTTAATACAGACATATGCTAAACACTTAATACTGATACACAGCAGTCATACCACAACAATAAAGCTAAAGCACTGCACGATTTCAACATATGCCGTTTCGCATTTTCGCCAATTTAAATACATGATCATTTTAAAATGGTTTTGAAATCCAACTTTCAGACCTATTCAATTAGTTAAAAACAGATATACACATAGGCTATTTAAAAGTAATTCAGTGCGAAATTTAATAATTACTTGTTCAACTACAATTATATTCACAATTACAGCCATAAATTACAGTATCAAACATAAAATAGACGAGTAGTCTGTTCAGTGTCAAATCAGCACCCAAAGCCTGAAGAGCAATGAGGAACATTCGTTAGGCCTATCTAAAACACAGGCTATGCAAGAACAATTCGATTTTACAAATATACATGCTCCAGGGGAGAGAAAAAACAGTCCATACGGAAAGCTAGGATGAGTTCATTATGGGCCTGGAATACACACCTTGATAGTAAGAAGGTTCAGAAGGAAGGGCTGTGGGCTCGAGCGCTGCTTTGGTCGACATGTGGCCCATAGATAGAGCCCCGGTCATTTGTGAGCCGTAACCATAGTGCATCATCTGTTCATAGGTCTTGAAGTCCATTCTGTGGTGCTGCTGTTCAGATGACATCAGGTTATTGATGGAGAACGGGTGGTTAAACGAATAATGGTGCTCCGGTTTCAGGTGCGAATCGTGCACGAGCACCGAGTGGTGTTGCGCGAGATGATGATGCGTCTGAGTGCCGGGCGATGTCGGGTGCACGGGGCTCAAACCTTCCCTGGCTTTCCCGTCTGATCTTTTCAGGTCTTTGGCGGGAGTGCTGGGGTGAGGTGACTCTTTGCTGTTGCAGTTCTCGGAACTGTCATGTGATAAGCTCTCGTGCACTTTTTTGTTCGACTCCTTCTCTGCCATTTTTTCACATTTGAAACGTTTTTGTCTTCTCAAATAGCAACCGTTTTCGAACATATTTCCGGAATCAGGATGGAGGGTCCAAAAGGAACCTTTACCTGGTTTATCCGGAGACCTGGGCACTTTCAGAAAACAATCATTGAACGACAGTGAGTGACGAATAGAGTTTTGCCAGCGTTGCTGGTTTTGTCGGTAAAATGGAAATAGATCCATGATCCACTGATAAATCTCGCTTAACGTGAGCATCTTTGAAGAGGACTGTTGAATGGCCATAGTGATCAAAGATATGTACGAGTATGGAGGCTTCGCATGCGTGTAGCTCCTTCGATACGTCTTCGGATCCCTGGGCCGGTTTGCTTGTCCGTACATTGGACTCATGACGTTCATGTTGGAGTAGGACGCTAGGGCGTTCATGGGTGTCGGTGACGCACTCATTGGGCTCATGTTGGGATTCAGCGTTGAGCTCATGCTAGCCATCCCTGGTCCCATGCCGTTCGTGGGCCCTGCGCCCGGGGACATACCTGCAACAGAGTGGCTAACTCCCGTGTTCACATAAGACATGTTCATGGAGTTGGCCGACACGCTGCCCGCAGCGCTCATCCCCGGAACGCTCATGTAGGCGCTCATTGAATTCATTCCCAGTCCGCTGCTCATGTTTCCAACTGTGGTGTAGCACTGAGAGGGTAAAAAACATTTGTTAACACTTTTCTCTGCATCATCTATTCTTTATAGGTACCATGATTAGTCTAACTTGTCAAGTCGCACTCTGTGAGAAAAACGAAAAGCCCCTCGTGTGAATATCTTGAAAGGTTCGCACTTAAAATTGCTTTTTTTGTAGCAGCAAACGACCGATCATGCCTGAAACACTTTATACTTTGGCGCGTGCACTATGTACAAAGTACCTTAAAAGTGTATCTTAGCCTATGAGTAAATGCTTTGACAATGAATGGCTTAATTTAAACGAATCGATCTGATTTTTAAATATTATCTTTAAAAAATGAAAAGCCTTCTAGAAAAGTCGAGTCTCTGTCATCATATACTAGTTTCTCTTGTCATCATATCAAAAGGTGAGGATAGCGCGTAGTGTGTTCGGAGGGGATTTGGAGGCGCCTCAAGTCAATATTTGATCGCAAAGTTAATATTATCTCAAGGCCAATATTGAACTGTAGACAGGGAAAATACATAAAACTACCCACCTCAGGCTCTCCATAATAGGCGCTCCAATCTGAATGGTCGTGTCCTTCCATTTTCACAGCTCCTAGCATATTGAAGAGTCCACAACAGAGTACAGTTAAACGCAGAAGGCGAACTGCAAAGACCACCTGGAGTATCGGAGATCTACCGACAACAGTCTCCACTTTGGTTGCCGACCAAGGAGTAGCTCATGTGTGACTTAAAATGCGCTGCGCCTCTACTGACGAAGACGGGACTTGGAATGACGTTTGCTGCTTACCGCTGAAGTGCTGATACAACGCTGTGGTCTACGTAAACCTCCAATCCGCATTGCTTAGCGGCCCGCATTTGAATAATACGCGCACACCTATGTATTGGGCTGTGCTTTAACCTACCCTTTTACACCTGTACTCGCGAAAAGTACAAACTCGTTTGAAAGAATTCGTTAGGTCTGCGTCAAAACCTCGTTGTTTTTCTAAAGGATTAGATCGCAGAAGAATTTTGAGCCACGTGAGCATCTTCCACTGCGCACTTTCCCATCCCATTCAACTGCCCTTTATTTTGTGGAATGTGGTAGGACATTCTTGTCAATGAGTGTGGTCTCATTACACATTTACATATGATTTGCATTGCTTCGGGGCATTGAAATGAACTCTTTATTACTTTGTTTTTTTGGAGTTCAGCCCATACATGCACTCCTGCAATAATGTGTCTCAACATTACGAATTGTACATTTATTCGCGAGACACAGAGACATTTTGTGAAAGCTGTTCAAAGTTCCATCGATCGAATTTCGGAATTTGTTGACACGTGTTTTTTTTATCGAGAAGAGTGGAGCTGAAACGTGAATAGGTTCAGCTATTTCGAAACCTATTAGGTTAAAGGGTGATATTAAAATCACAACACATTCTTATAAAAAAAAGCAAATACCCATATTAATACTGTGGCCTATAGGTTCACGCAAATGACAGGCCTAAATAAATTTAATAGCGAATATCGTATACATCGAATGAGTATTGATTCACTCATTCTGATTCAATTCTAGCGTATGCTACTTTGTTAAAACCATGAAGGTTCACCGCAGAAAACGTTTATGTCACAGGCAATAAGAGAACCCCTGAAGGAAAATTAAAGCAAGTTGTATTAATAGGACTGAGTCACTATCAAACTGACAAAGGAAGCGTACTGTTTGATGTTCGTGGGAGAGGTACGGTTTATCTAATTTGTTTGATCACCCAAGATATCCACAGTTACGGCTGATATTGTCAACCTCGGAAACCACGAAAAGTCCACTGAGCTAAAATTAATGGCGCTGTTTCGCTGGTAATGTATTTGCCTATTACACATTCGTACACGCAAACACCTACATGACGACAAAATCCACGAAGGCTTAAGTATTTTTACTCGACAGAGCGCGACGTCAGAACAAATCTCTGAAATAAAAGAGAAAACGTCATTACCTGACAAATTGTGAATGACAAAATCGAATTTAGGAAAAATCTAATAGTATTTTTATAATCCATGACTTCAAAATAAAACTTCAGTCTGTGCGATTCTGATAATGACTTTCAAAGTAAAATAGTAAAATAAAATATCCAATACAAAAGACTTTTAAAGTACCTAACAAAGGTTGTCCTAGCCAAAGGCTCCAGTCAGAGCAATTTAAAATCCTTAGGAACAGAAAACACCCATTCATATCTTTATATGCCAAGTCAGCTTATTTTAGTTTGCAATTATATCCCATGCATGTTTAATATTTTCCGCAACAAATGTGCACATTGAGAAATGCCCGTTAGAGATGCTATGCAGTGGTGTTACCAGTGCCATACAAGTATTGTACAGGTGATGAGACGTATGTGGTGCGAAATTAAGTGTCACACTTCATGTCCTAAGATCACAGAATTGATATTAACTGAAGTCAGTGGCATAGGTTCATTTCAACTTTGTGGGCACTGCTCACAAAACCTAACACAATATATAATATATTATATATATTATTATATATATATAATATATATATATAATAATATATATATTATATATAATATAATATATGAGTAGTGTGAGCAGGAATTGTTGAATTGTTGGGGGGGGGGGGGCACGTCTTTCCGCCCCTCCCCAAAAGTACCTCAACCTCTTTCTTTTTCCTTTCATTCCAGTGTACATTATAGCAAGTCTAAATGTTTCCTGGCAACAGTATGCTAGGTTACAGCAAACATGCCAACGCAGGGATGGGTTCCTCCCGTGTGCAGCCTCACTCTGATGATGGCGGCTGGGCTCAGGTCGGGCTGTCCTGCCATGTCCCGTTTACCTGCACACACACTCGCCGGGTGGGGTGAAGAGCGGGAAGACATGCACGTGCGACTGGTGACAGCAGGACTGGAGCTTTTGCTCAAGATTGGAGCAATCAAGCGCACTTGGGGAAGTGTATGATTTCAGTGCGCATCCACAGTGACACAACATCTTTGGTTTGAGTTTAGGCTTAGCAGATGCAAAACAGCCGTCATCAGTTCTTCATCAGTTCTTCATCAGTTCTCTGGTCACATCAGAAACTGCTTGTTTGTTGTGCTTTTGACACTCCTGAAATCTGAAGTCATTAATATAATCAGGGACCACTGCATTACCTACATCCTCACATGCATTTTCCATGGCAACACTGGTTTAATTCTCTCAATTGTATTCCTGAAAACCAAACCATGCAATTATAGACACTATGTTGTATTTAAATATGATTTAATTAAATCAATTTAAGAGACCAAAAGATTTTTCTTTATTATTCATCCCCAATACATCTGGATCCAGATGATTGGTCCTGCACTATAAAAATAACTGATCAGCATACTCCATGTGTATTCCAGTTTATTCATTCCCACTTTTTGTGGTCTACAGACAAAATGGAGTTGAATCATTGAACTGAGCATAAGGACTATGTCACTCTCAGCTCTGTGACAAAGCTCCCTGCCAAGCACCATCACTGTCTCTTCTGTGTTTGTTTATCCAAGCCCAGTCCTACCAGGTTCTTATAAATCTGACCTTTACGAGCTCTGACAGCTAACAGGCCAACCACTGAAGGGGTCACAGTTCCCATCCTTCAGATCAGGGCCTCTATTAGTCTCCTGCTGCTACAGGCAAACACACCTTCACTGCCTCCCGCATATAAAATACAATGGGTATACTTGGGAAAAAAACTGCCACCACTAAAACTTTCTTTTATTCCTTCACACACACACACACATGCACGCACGCACAGTACAAGTGGTGTGTAATTCAGCTGAGCAAATACTGCTATTTGGCTAATAGTTAAACAACAACCCTTTCATATAGATTGTTACATATCCCACTGACCTAGAGAAAATCCACTTTGAATTCTAAGTAATGAAACATTATTAAATTTCTGAATCTCAAATGGTTAGTTAGCTATCTGAATTTCATTTCAGATCTCATTCCAGTTCCTCATCTGGCCAAAACACCACTGACATTGTTACGGTCACTATTAAGAGCGTATTCACCGTGAGAGTGAACAGAGATTACGGTATTCAGATGCGTACAGTCTACAAATGTATTAAACAATTATCCTCTCAGTTTTGGCAAGTGCAATAAAAATCTGTCAACATTAGACACCCCATAATAATACTGGAAGATTTGGCTCAAACAGGCCCACAGATTAAAGCAAACGTCTGAATGCCTTAGCTTTGATGATTGTTAGATATTCTTTGAAGAGTACAGGGCAGCCTAACTCGAAACCTGCAGGGAAATTATGAGGATAGATGACTAAAGATAAGTGATTGCAATTACAAAGAAGGGCAGGGTTTGGGGGTTAAAATGCAAAGCAAACGTGTTTAGGGTGATCGCGTTCTTGGCCATATTCCCACAGAAGCACACAGAGTCTGGCTTTAGGCCTACATGTAAATGGAGTGCAGACCTATTGTGATTAAGGCTTTACATAAGCTAGGTCGATAGTGAACCGCATCCTGTGGGGTAAATCCTAACAAGAACATGAGGGACTTTTATTACATCTTTATTAGAAGAAATATTTTGTCTAAGTAACCCCGTTTTTCGTTTCGCTTAGGTAGAATATGGTCTACATAAAAAAACACACTTAGCTGTTTAACAAGTGAAGAGACATACCTTAAACCTATGGCATAAAATAGGTTGAAATAAACCAAGATCAATCAAGCATCAACGTTCTTGAAGCTTATTTTTTTGCCAAATATCATTTAAAAAATGTATATTTAACAAGTGAGTTTCAATAAAAAAACATCCCGAAGACGAGACTTTTACCTCAGGCGACACCTGCTGGGATGTTTCTCAGTATTAAAAGTGCAATTTCATGGACAGATGATTTAAAAACTTGAATAAAAGCAAATGATACTTTCAGAACATCGAATGTTATCAAACACGATCGCTGACACAGTTCTTCGACAGCCCAAGTCGCCTTAGCTAATCATAGTCTACATGCATTTCTTCAATAGCAAGAAAGAATGTTCACGTTTCAAAATCCTTTTGGCCCAAATGCGTTTCCGTAAGCCGGTGTTACACCGAATTCTGTGACCGTCGAGTTTTGTGACCACAGAGGGCGCTATTTCACAGTTTCTGTTCACAGTCACGAGCGCTTTACGAACGCTACGTAAACTACGCTGATGCGCTTTCTTTTCTCGTTTTGTCTATGTCCGCGAGCCAAAAGATGACATATGTTTGTATTTACATTTTATCGTCTCTTAATTACATAAATGTACTTAAACAAGAATGTTTCGTTACAGGAAACACGAAAATAGCAAGCTTCATCGTAAGCAAGCTTTGTAAGATGCTGTCATTACGAATGGTATTTCTGCCCCGTTGGATAAAATGTTTAAATATACGTCCTTGCACACGAGTCATCATTTAACACAGCTGCCATCTGAAAATGTGACCCCAGTTTAAAGCCTCACCTGTCTGTCTCTTTCATGATTTTTATTTATTTATTTTATTTTGAAAAAGTGAAGTGATAGTAAGTCCCCAGGAAATATTTTTTAACAGTAACAAACCTGAAGATTCAGTGCGGTCACATTTTCAGATGGCAGCTGTGTTAAATGATGACTCGTGTGCAAGGACTTATGTGCAAAACCCAGGCATTACATAATTCTCGCAATTACCTGCATAACTATGGTTTAAAGATCTGACGCAGTTTCATCATCTACAATGGAAACATATCACCCCACCGTGACTCCACAATAAAAGAAACAATGAAAAAATAACGCTAACCTTTTATTAGTCTATATTTAAACATTTTATCCAACGGGGCAGAAATACCATTCGTAATGACAGCATCTTACAAAGCTTGCTTACGATGAAGCTTGCTATTTTCGTGTTTCCTGTAACGAAACATTCTTGTTTAAGTACATTTATGTAATTAAGAGACGATAAAATGTAAATACAAACATATGTCATCTTTTGGCTCGCGGACATAGACAAAACGAGAAAAGAAAGCGCATCAGCGTAGTTTACGTAGCGTTCGTAAAGCGCTCGTGACTGTGAACAGAAACTGTGAAATAGCGCCCTCTGTGGTCACAAAACTCGACAGTCACAGAATTCGGTGTAACACCGGAAAAGGATTTCCACTGTATGGTAACGTGTAAAAGCATGAAGGTGAGTCTCCTACTTTAAACGTTATTGGCAGTGCTTTCTTGGTGCCGAACAACAGACTCATTTCCAAACAAAAATAAAAACGCAATACATAGATATAGATATCACTGTAGTAAGAGCAGCGACGATTATTATTACAAATAAAGATTATTGGTCATAATTTGTAGCAGGTCATTGTTCGATTTATCTAGCTACCGTTAGCTATTACGAGCAAAATGCGTGCCAAAGCCTTTATCAACACCTCCGGGATCTGGCTCTTAAACCGTAGATAATATTCCTAACAATGAGTCATTAAAACATAACAACTGAGGCACGCTGGACAGCTCGCGCATGTTATTCCAGTTAATGAAACAGCGCTTTCATTTACAGGCACACAGTTAACCCGGTAGTTTTAGACCTCAGTAGTACCCGTGCTTTTGCTTTTCTGTACCACACAACCAGGTTAGAAATGCTATACAACAATAGAAATATGTCTGAACACTTTTGCAGATGGCCCCCAAGACCATGGAACCAATAGCTAGAAGAATCTTCAAAGGAGTTATCGTTCTAGAGGTTGCTGGTGTGATTGCAGCCTATGGGCTATTTTATAAAATGAAATCCAGTAGAGGTAACATTCCCTTACTACAGAGAAGCATGTATAGGAATACTTTTTTTAAATTGTTCCTTAGAGCAAGTTGAATGGAAAACGTTTTTCTTCCCCCCCAAACCCCCCCCCCCCCCCAGATTTCCGAGGCACAATGAACAAGCACTTTCCATCAGTTCTAGAAGGTACAATGAAACTCTTCCCAGTTTCAGATGGGTTTTATGCTGAAACACTCAGTAATTTGCTTTATATCCAGGCATGGTGGAAACTGTGTTAATGACACTTGAGACACATTTAGAAGCAGAAAAATGTTTCAGAAACTGTAAAATAACATTTATTACAAATTGTACTTTTTACATGTTGAAGAACCAACCGACTTGATATTTAATTGTGACCAGGAATTGTGAACATGATGCATTTGTTCTCCTTCCCTCTTCCAGTCTTTTACAAGTCCAACGAGTGGTCCGGAATCTACGGCATCCGTGAAGCAGATCAGGAGGCCTGGACCACTAAGCAGGAATAGCGGGACACGGGACCCCAACAGGATGACGGATCCAAGCAGCGTGGGCCGAGGTTTCATTTCCTCCTGCCAGTCGTCTTTTTGCCCCGTCCGGCATTCCCGAACTGTTTTCTTTTTTTGAACATAGCCTTTTTCCTCCTGAGTGTCTTCACGTCCCGCCCCTGGATCCAGTCTTCGCGCTGCACCTCCCATTTGAGCTGCTTGACACCTGAATGGGGGAGGGGAGAGTTTGTCAGCACGTCGGCGAGATGCTGAACCCAGAGGCGTGACTCGCCTCCGTCACCATGACTCCATCAATTACGTCGCTCTGCTAGCAAACGCATGAATGTGTGCAGTGGTAAACAGCTCATCACAGAGTGTGTTGTTTATGTGGCGATAGGACTTCCTCTGTGTGGAAATGTGGCTAGTATCTAGCCAAATGAATAAACAAAGCCGTTCCTTCCCTGACTGGTCCATTTTGTACCTTCTCTTGCATGATCATGTGCATGTACAGTACTCACTGGCTTTGTCTTGGTTGGCCATCGCATTCATGCCGGTGCTGTCAAACTGGTTGCCTACATTTTCATCCAGCAAATCCCCAAACTGAGAGTGGTTAAAAGAGTTAAAATATCATGAATAATATCTTTGACTTGTTCAATTATGAGTCCCAAAAGCTGTCCATAACAAAAATGAGTCTGTTTTTTTTTTTGTTTTTTTTTTACCTCTTCTGCTGACGCGAACACGGCTCCTTCGTACTTTCCTTTCTTTTTCTTTCCTGGTTTCAAACCTGAGGAACACATTATGGAGCCTTGTGTATATTATTTGTGACGTTTCATTACCTCCGAGAGCAATACGACTTCTAAAGCCCCCAGCTCACCTGACATTCGGGAGAAGTCCAGGTGCTCCATTGATTTCCTCTTGCCCTTTCTGGATCTACTGTTTACTTCTGATTCATCCTCCATGTCTTCATCGACATCTTCAGACACAACACAAAATCAACACAAGCAGAACAGTATGTACAATCATTCAGTGCACACCTCTAAATAACTATATATATAATAACTACTATAACCAATAATGATGGACAACTCACCATGTAAGGCTTCATTATCAGTATTATCCTCAAGTTCTGGCACTGCAAAATGAAAGATCCGTCCCATTTAGTTTCAGAAGTGAAAACGTCAATAACGTCAATAAATTTTGAAACTGACAGCATGAGAGCCAAACCAACACACTGACCTTCCTCATCCTCTCCTTCTGGGTCCATGAACGCACCACCTTCTTCCTCCAGCTCATCTCCAAAGTCTTCCTCACTGACGCTTCCAAGAGAGACCTCCTCATCGTCCAGGTCGTCATCGGAGTCCAGGTCGGAGTCGGAGAGCTCACCTTGCTTGCCTTTCTTGGATTTGCTCTTCACGTTGCTGCAACAGAGTTTTAATCATCTGTTCATTTCATCTGTTTCAATTCTGAGGCGTTTCCATTGTTACTCTTGATATTACTCTTAGTTTCCAAAGAGCGAAATACAGCACTTACCCAGCAAAGTCCAGGTCATCATCCTTGAATTCTGTAAAGTAGCTGTCACCTTCAAAAACATCTAAAAAAAAAAAAAAAAACACTTGTAAAAGCTTTCATGACCACATTGAGGAATTTTCAGATTTCTGATAATCGGGGCTGTTTATTTTCTGAGCTTACCGAGCATCCTGTCAAACTCGTCGTCGTCAACGTCTTCCACGCTCTCGTTGTCGGCGTTTGGGCGAGCCCGACGGATCTCCCCCTCGCGCTTCTTAAAGAACCTGAGGGGGTGAGGGAATGTGAGGGGGAGGGGGGGTGAGGGGCAGCTGCACACTGCCAGTTTTTACCACAATCTTGTTCTCAGAAGTGTCATGTCAAGCTGACAGAACAAAGTCGGTCTGGTCTCTCAGTTCACATTCTGCCTCAGCACTGTGTAGTTAGCACGCCACCGGCGCAAACAGACCTGTAGAAGAACACCTCATCCACAGGAATCTGGCTCTCCTCTTTGGTCAGGTACTCAACACAGTTCACTGGAAGGGGGGAAGCATATATTCATACTCACATCCACAGATAAACTTTAATTTCCCTCTCAGATTACTCTATACTGCAGTACTCGCCTGGTAATGCCCGGATGTTATTCATGGACTGTTTTTGCTTTGGTTGCATTACAGTGGCTTCTGTGTTTTCTGTGACAGGAGAAAAGGCAGAAAAAAACAACTGAGCAGGATATGTGTGTTTTTTTATCATCGGTAGTACTGTGGCGCATCAGAAGATCCTTCCACATACGCTTTCCCTTGATTTGTTTGGGGTTTCGGAACACAAAGCGATCCAGGAATCTGATGAGTGTGAAGTCTTGCAGTGGATCTCCTGTGTATTCGATATGTGCTCCCTGTTGCCATGGAGAAATAAAGAGGAAAAACCATGCTAGACCAAACGATAATCTCCTAAAGGCCAGAGTGAGCAAGAGTCTTCTTTGATGACCTCACACATATAAATAATGACATAAGAGATTGTGTCTACAAATGTTTTCAGGGAACACCTACCTGTATAATGGTCTTAGCAAAGAGAGCCACAGAGGGATGGAAATGAAGGGAAAGCTAGAAGAGACAAAATTCCCCAAATTAATTCCCGGGAACACAGGCAGCAACGGGAATGCCTCCATTTACGAAAGAAGCCGAGTGCGGTACCTTCTGTAGCTCCCACAGCGTGCTGTAATCTGCTCCGCAGTACAGAGGATTTCTGTGGATGGGGTCATACATCTCTGCTTTCTTACCACCTGCACAGGAAAGACAGTTTCCAAATTAGCAATTAGCGATCCACTGAATGGAGGACATGACAGAATGACAAAGATTGCTTTGTGGCAGATGGGCTTGTATTAGGGATCCGTTTGGTCAGCTAGTGGCTGTCTACATACTCCCACTATGTCCTCCGGGTGATTAGCAGACCTCACAGGCTACCAAAAGCAGGCACAGTCTGTATTCCCAGTCTACAGACAGGAACACAGGAACTATACCAAAAATGCCTTATGAAGATCCAACTGTAATTTTAGTTACCTTCCAGGTTTTGATGATGTACCCATGATGCAGTTGGTTTGGGCTGCTTCGGTATCTTGGCCTGACCCTCATCAATTTTATCAGCATCCACAAATCTTTCTTCTTCGTCATCCTCCTCTTCCTCCTCCCCTTTAAGGTCTTGAAACTTTTCCTCCTCCACATCCTAATGTATGGATTTGTGAACATACAACATACCCAAAGACATTTAGTGTAATTCAAGACGTGCGCAAACACGCAAGTCGTGCAACGTCGTATTTGACCTTACCCCTGCTTCTAGTAGGAGGAGCTTGAGACCAGGCTTGGACTTCATGACCTCCGACACCAGGAAGAGCGCTCCACACGCAAAGGCAGGGCTCTGCTCGCAGCTGACCTGCAGGAGGCGCTTCAGAAAGGCCTTGATCCGCCGCAGGACAATGTCCGCCTTCAGGGACTTATAGAGGAGGTTGAGGAACATGCTTTGCCTCGAGCACACGGAAAGTCCCGGGTCCAGCAGCTTCCTGTGAGTGAGAGAACCACATACATCACGTGACAGTTCCTAAATATCACAGGGAAGTGGCAGCGTTTTACACAGAAAGCCACTGAACACAAACCAGATTTACTATTAATCCAGGCCATTGGGGCATGTTCAATTGGCACTTGCCTGTAAAGTGCTACGTAGTAGCGGTCCGACACGGTTTGCTGGGAGTCCATGACTTGAAAGAGCAGCATGAGCGCTTGGACTGCCGTGCTGAACTTGACCATGTGCACCACCTTAAACAGAGTGTCCAGCTGCTCACGCACCGTCTCGTCGCCCGCCCGGGTGTAGGGGTACGCCCGGTTCACGCCCGTCAGCAGGGCACCCAGCATCTTGGACTCCACGTCCTTCTTGCGGACGCAAAGGCGGAAGAAGGTGAAGTAGACGGTGATGAGCTTGGTCGCCAGGTCCGCCTCCTCGTGGCTCAGCATCACCTGGTTGAGGAAGCAAGCGGCGTAATACTGCGCCTTGGCGCTGATGTTGGGACGGAACATCAGCCGCTCCACCTCAGTGCACACCACTACCTTCATGTTGGGGTGCTTGTGAAGCAGCGTCTCCAGCAGGTATGAGGCTTTGGAGGCGACTTTGTACTCAGGGTCTCCCAACTTGTTGACCACATGCACCAGCAGGGAGCGCTCTTGCTCGGGGCGGTTACACAGCAGCTCGTGAGCGGCGGTGAGAGCTTTGGTCTTGATGGCCAGGACGGTGTCGTGAGACAAGGCATCAAGAGTCACAACGAAGTCCGCCACCAGCTGCTTCAGCTGGTTCTCGTAGTACCAGAGGATGAGTCTTCGGTCTCGGGCGTCCCTGTTTCCGCTGGCTCGTTCCTCCAGCTCATCGAAAGGACGCTGGGTGAAGGCTCGGAGCTTGCGGTTCTCTGGCAGGAGGTCGGACAGAAGAAGCTCCTTAAGCGTGTCCAGAGCCATGAGGCCCTGTCTGCGGCTTCCCTTCTTCTTCACAAGAGTGACGAGGCCCTCGACGTGCTCCGCCGAGTGCACTGGGGCATCCTGGATTAGAACCGTCATGGCCGCCATCCTGTCAGCCAAAGTGCCGGTGGAGACGACGCTCTTCATCCAGGCCGTGTTGGCGCCCTTCTGCAGGTTCTTCTTGGTTTTGTAGAGCTCGACTTCAGCCTCAAACAGCTTCTGGGCTAAAGCCCTGTACTGAGAAACCAGTGACTCATCCTGAGGTGATGTGTTACTCTCTGAGGAGTAGTCTAGATCATACCATTTTCCACCAGGTCTGACCAACAATGTTTGTCTGGGAAAAAACTCGAACAGGCTAGATTCTCTCTGTTTGGCTTTCTTTCCAGCACTGGCTGTTTTTTTAGCCTCCTTTTTTTTCTTGACCTCCGTTTGTTGTTTGTTGTCTGCAGAAGCTTTGCTGCACTCCACTGTGGGGGGGACTTTTTTCTTGCTCTCCTTTTTCTCAGCAGGCTCTCCGACCACCTCCTCTTCTTCATGCTCGTCTTCGTCATCACCTTTAATAACCTGCTGGTCTGCATAGGCACGGATGCCCAATTTTTTTATGAATTCCTCCAACTCACCATCCTCCAAATCATCGATTGCACCTTTCTTTCCACCATTTATTAGCTCATTAGTGTCGTCGATGCCAGCAAGCATAACATAGTCTGCCTGTTTAAAAATAAAAACATTGTATAAGAATCAATATGGTGTATTGGTTAAAACGTAGTATTATTATAGGTTCAATTTCCTGATTGATTTATGGACCTGCTCTGAGCAGGTTTTGCTTCAGCATCTGATTTGAATCATTTTCATTTAAACAGTATAGTTACAAATACTAGCAACCTCAGCAGTATCATATCTGTATCACAACAGCACTAATACATTTATAAGGGAGTTAGTATAACGTAATGGTTTAGCACCTACTAATAATACAATTACATCAATAACAGCAACTTAGACACTTCAATGAGAATCAGAATATTAGCGCATTCACTCGGTTTCCAATAAAAACAACACGGGGGTTTGACTGTACCTATAATAAAGGCAGCTATGATAGCGAACTTCCCACGTGTGGATTTTAGTCTTCATAGCATGAAGCAGTAAAGCAGGAAGCTAACTAGCTAGCTAGCTAGTTACCTGAAGATTTTTGTCAGTACCTACCTTAGTACCGCCCAAACGTAAGACATCGTCCAGGGTAAATTCTTCATCCTCCTCGTCTTGATCATTCGTTTCTTCGTCATTGCCATTTTCCAGCACGTCTTCTTCTTTTTCACCAAATCTCCCAGGTCTCGGTGGACGCTTTTTGCCTTTCGGAGCCATGCTGAAAACTGCAGTGTGTTAAGCGAGGCACAGGTCCTGGAAGACAAAACGTTGCTATAATCACATTATTGTTAGAGATGCACAAATATTAACATTGGACATAAAGACGTATAATATGCATCTTATGTTTAATATGCATTCCATTAATATGTATTGTAATAAACGAGGGACATTAAAAAAAGATACCCAAATAAAGATTTTGATTCAGTGTATAATAGGACCTTACTGCACAAGGGTCAAAGTTCATAGTTCAAACCTACCCAATGAGCACCAGTTATTCAGTCTCACGTTGCACCAGTAGTGAGCTAACGTTGCAATGGGCAAAAATCAAAGGGTCAAATGCACACGTACCTGTTTTTTGCATATATACATATTTATTATCACTCCGTGTTTTTAGTTTGCTTTAATGAACAATTCACGTTTATTTATATCGTAAAACCTGCGAGCCGATTAACAACCTTTAACAAATATGCATGTGGCAAGTTCATCGAAAAGAATGGAGTCAGTTCTGAAGATGATTAGTTTAGGCAGGGCGTCTTTGCGTTCTCTCAATCCATTACCACCTGGTAGGATACCTTTTGTGCTGTTTTGCGGCTACGATATGCACAGAGTGATGTAGCATTCTCGATAACTTCTGTTACCAGGTTTCGTTAATACCATGTGATCTCTTGCTATAGAATTGTCAGTGGTGATGAGCAGAAGTTGTTCCAGTACGTCAGCGGAGAGTCGGGCTCCTCATCCGTCTGTCCTGAGACATCTCACCTCCAAGATCACGGCAACCGGCCCCATCTCGGTAGCGGAGTATATGCGAGAGGCTCTCACCAATCCGGTTTCGGTATTTATCTGCTATTCTCATAATGTGTGCTGCTAATGTATTCGGCGTATATGTCAACCAGCTTCATGCATTCAGGTGGTTTTCTAGTACAAATGACAATATTCTGAACCTTGTCTACAGGGGTATTACGTGAAGAATGATATGCTGGGAGCCGATGGAGATTTTATTACGTCACCAGAAATAAGTCAGATGTTTGGCGAGGTATTTTTCGCACAATTCATAAAAATGATGTAAAATAATAATGTTCATTCACAGTGGCGTTAATACGCCGTAGAAAATGTTTGTTATGGGGAAAAGTACGTAGCTGTCCTCTCTCTGTTTTTTCTGGTGTAGCTGATAGGTATCTGGTGCATAAGTGAGTGGATGGCTGCAGGAAAGCCCAACGCATTCCAGCTGGTAGAGCTCGGGCCCGGTAGAGGTTCATTGATCAGTGACATCTTAAGGGTAAAAATGCTTTGCCGTGTTTTGTCTGTTCAGACCAGCGTCACCCAATTTGAAGGATCTACATTTGTTTACCAGAAGGAGGCGCTGTTGAACAATATTTTGCATATGGTTCCAAATGCAAATTAGACTTAGCCATTATGAATTGTGCATGAAATGTTTGTGTGTGCATGCGTGTGCGCGCACGTGTTGCAGGTGTTTCACCAGTTGCAGTCGGTTCTGCATGGCGCAGCGGTGTCTGTCCACCTGGTGGAAGTGAGCCCAAAGCTAAGCCAGGTCCAGGCTGAGTGTTTGGCTGTTAAGCACCTGTGTGGAGGTGATGAAGAGCTGGTATACCGCACCGGCCACACGCACACGGGTCTGCCCATCTGCTGGTACAGGAGTGTCGGAGACATCCCCAGAGGTACATGCTTCGTACTGCTTCCCACACTGTTCGCTGCATTTCTGACATTTCTGTACAGGTTGTAATAAAGACACCTGTAATCATTCTGGATGTTTCTCTCTCCCGTGAATAGGCTTCAGTATATTCTTGGCTCATGAGTTCTTTGATGCCTTACCTATACACAAGTTTCAGGTAATCAGAACTTAAACTTAGGACTTAAACTCACAAGGTCGATGTATGTTGGGAAATTGACACTTGGCACTGATAGTTGTATGTGGTCTGAATCACATAATACAGCAATAAACACATACCGGTACACACATAAATAACCAGGGCTATGAGTACTTTTAAATAACTGAGGGTCATTGTGCTTGACTCTGTTATGTGCTGTAGAGAACAGAGAAGGGTTGGAGAGAGGTGATGATTGACATCCACCCAGAAGATCCAGATAAGCTGCGCTTTGTACTGTTCCCAACGCCCACCCTGGCATCCACTACACTCATCCATGTGAGGACAAATACAAGGACCTTTCTGCATATGCTGTGGAAAATCGCGTGCCATTACAAGCTAAGTGCTTGTCGGTAATGCTGCTGTGACCCGTTAACAAATGCACGGCACCATGTTGTGAATCTGTTTGCACCGCGGTTTGTGATCACACACAAAGAGATCCAGTAATCCTCGAGTGTGGATTGGCAGATGAAAGAACAACGTATCATCCTGTCATATATGAGGCAAAAAGGAAAGGGAAAACGGAACAGATGCGAAATCTGTGTTTTAATCTGCTTCCTTTATACACTTTAGACATTAAAGATGGGCTTAATCTGGCCTCAATCGGAGTAAATAGCATCCTTTCAATGGCCTGCCAGACAGATGCATCATGTTTACAGTAATGTATAGATGTCCTGTGTTTGTAAAGTCCGGACAGCAGTGGGTCCCTCCGGACATGCGCTTTCCATCCCCGTCCGACCTCCTGCAGAGCCCGCCGTTTGGGACTTCACGAAAGGCGACGTCTGTTTTGTTTGACTTGCACCTTTCGTTTCCGATTCCAAGCCCCCCCCCACCCCTTGTTAAAAGCTGCCGCTTCTGAGGCGGGTTGTGTTCAGCCTGGGCGAGTCAAACCTTCTCTTCTTTTCTCTCGTTACATTCCACAGGAAGACGAGAAGCGGCAGCACTTGGAGCTTTCTCCAGAAGGGGGAGTCATTGTCCAGAAGCTAGCCGAACGGATCGCCGAGGACGGGGGCGCAGCCTTGATCGCGGACTACGGGCATGATGGGACAAAGACGGATACCTTCAGAGTGAGCTCTGCCAGTGCTGACGCTGTCCCCCCAGCGGGTTGCTCATCAGTGTAGATCTGAGGCTGCCCGACCCTGTTGCTCCCCACCTCTGACCTCAGGAACTGGAGGTCAGATGTCTGTGGCTGTAATCACTCAATCACTCATCCTAATCTAGCCTGTCTGCTCTCAGGAGGCAGAGGTCATGCGTGTTGTCCGTCATTCAGTACTCACAGAGGTGGAAGAAATAAGTAACTTAATAAAGGACTTTTCAATATGGCTTCTTTAGGGTATGTGTGTGGAATGTCAGCTCACATTGAAGCACATAAAATCAACTGTGAAATTGGGTTCTGGGGGGATGTATGATTTTATTTGTAATTTTGTGTTGATTCATAATTAGAATAATGTCGACCTGTCTTTGGTCTTCAGTTTGATTTATTTTAGGTCAAGTTCGAGCTCAGTAGAGCCATCATTTACAAACGGCCTTTCTGAATATACCCGGCCTAAACTGAACTGATCGTTCTGCTCTGCAGGGCTTCAGGGGACACAAGATCCACGATGTGCTGGAGGCCCCCGGCACGGCGGATCTGACCGCAGATGTGGACTTCAGCTATTTAAGGAGAATGGCAGGAGACGCGGTGGTGTGCATGGGGCCAATCACACAGAGGGCCTTCCTGAAGAACATGGGCATTGACGCGCGTCTGCAGGTGAGTGTCATGAATGAAATATTCAATCATTTTTTCTGTAGCTACATCTTCCTGAAATGCATTTTGTACAGTAGAAATCAGTGTTCCAGTGTCCTATGTAGAATCATCCACGTGTGGTGGTCTCCTTCAGGTCCTGCTGAGGAGCTGCCCTGATGCCCCCACCCGAGCACAGCTCGTTCATGGCTACGACATGCTGACCAGCTCTGAGAAGATGGGCAGCAGGTTCCAGTTCTTCTCGCTGTTGGCACACAGCCGTCTGGCCCAGCCAAGGAAGGAGGGGGAAGGGCTGGGACAAAGAGGGCGGGGCCAAGCACCACTGCCCGTGGCTGGATTCAGTGAGCTCAGCCTGCAGTGACGCCCACAGCATTCATATGGGCTGGACTATGAATTAAGGGAGATCGGTCCACCAATCAGAGAAGCGCCTCCTTTGGCTGTCTCTGCGCTGGGGAAGACTTCTATTTCCTGGAGTGCAACCAGACTGAGTTACATGTCTTGATTTGAGTGTTAATTGGCCAGTCATGTTTATGGTCAGAGGAGCTCTGGGACTAAGCTACTGCTCCTTTTCAGATTGCATTTATTTATCTGTATAAAATTTCTGTTAAAGTTTTAAAAGTTCCAATATTTTCATACTGTCTAAATTATCTTTTTTTCTGCACTCCACTGCTAAATTATCTTATCCTCATTATCTTTTTGTCCCCTCCAAATCACTGATGGCTTATAGTTATAAATATTATACCGAACCTGAAATCTGCATTCTGCTCATAGTACCGCATTTGAAGTTTGTCGTAATTTAACTAAGCATGGAGCTTCTACAGATCAGAGCCTGTCTGTGTGAGAGGTGGAGGAAGCCCAGACTCCGTCTGTGTGAGAGGTGGAGGAAGCCCAGACTCCGTCTGTGTGAGAGGTGGAGGAAGCCCCGACTCCGGCTGGTGCGGGTGGAAACTATTACTGACCCACGTGGAGCCGCCACATCTGTTAGTCATTTAGCTGGAGTGGAGTAGGGGATCGTGCACACACACACACACATGCACAGTCTACCAACATGCATGCTACTCCCTGCTGCAGTAGCAATTAAAAGATACAATTACAAGAGGGCCTCCCATTTATATGGCGCTCACATGGATTAAGCAATTTATAAACCTACAAAGTGCCCAAGCATTACAGAATTCCTAACTTGCTGAAGCTCTCCTCTTACACTCCATCTTGCCCTTAAAGAGACTTCTAGCTATGTATGTCCTTAAAGCTGGGGTGCGTTAAAAACATAGTCAGCTCTAGGATTCATTCATTTGCTTCACACGCTTTGCTCTCCGACACGTACCGATGACGTCAGCTCCGCAGCTCAACGTGTTGCCTCGGAAGCTTTGGTAGCCGGCGCTCCTCAACCTGCTGGGCTCCTCCAGCTGCTCGTTTAGCAGGAAGCCCCAGCGGTAGAGGACGGAGCACGAAGGAACCGCAGAGCGCAGACGGTCGAGAAAACCAGCTCTCCCTTAAAGAGCCCTGGTGATGCTGCCGTTGGATCAGTTTAATCAGATTTTCACCTTTGTCTTCTCTTCGTTTTAATGTCCACGTGTTTCTGATCACGTGACTCTGTGACTAAGCTACTCTTTCAGTCATATTGTTATTTTAAGGGGGCATATGAAAAGAGGCAAAATTACTCTCATGCATATCAATACATACCGCAAAGCTCTAAACACAAAGGCTTTTATTAGATATGTGAATACTAAAATATACAAAACAGTGATTGCCACCAGTCCAATGGCAACACTGACTAACACAGATTCTCAGGATCACATCACCCTTACATGTAAAAATGTGGCAACCTGCGTAAGCACTTGTGCCCACCCAGCTTATAACCATGAAATCCCCTCTCAGGGGGGGATTTCATCACAGGAGGCTCACAATATAGAATTCTCCCAAAACTTCTGGTCCCCCCTCCCCCCAGTGAATTATCCAGACCAATTTATATATACGACATCTGCAACAGAGTAATACTGTATAAACAAGTATGTTAAGTTAAAATCATATTTTACATGCTACCATTCTGTTGAGATCCTTCAAAATGTGGGTTTCAAGCAATGGTTCCTATTACAAACAACAGGAATTTGCATCATAACGAGGAAAACGACAGACGCTGCACAAATGAACACGCAGTATGTATCACAATCAGAACAGACCGATCAGTACAGGCAGTCAGCCAGAACATTAAACCAGTCTCTGTGCTAAAACATGTTAGGATTTCCTCTGCGATTCACAGATTCACACATGGAGCATCAGAATGGTTTAAGAAACTTCCTTGAGTCAGACCCTTCAATCCAGGAAAGACCCAATAAAACATCTTAAGAAAACAATTAATGATTATCACCATAAAAGAGATTTTTAAGAACACCGCCTTCTTCTCAAAGGCCCAACAGTAAACGGAATGCAAGTTTAAACCGTATTTAAAGATAAAAGGTGTGTTTGTAATATCTTTGTCAGTAAGTTAGGACGACGGTACAGCCTCAAAGGCAGCAGCAAGTGACTGGCTCATCACCTCCCCACAATTCACTACAGTCATATTGAATGGCTGCTTCTTACAGGCTTTCACAATCCAGTGAAGCAAATCTACGTTAGCTTAGCATAAAAAAAAAAAAAAAACGATGAACTTGGTGAGCACGAGGCACTTCAGCGTCGGTCTGCTGTATGAACGTTCATAGTGAGGATGAAGAGGAACACAGTGTGTTAGCGGTTCAGGCAAAGGTCGGGAAAAGTGCTGCGCCCGTGTTAGTTAACCAGGAACAAACTACCACGGTCTGTGTTGTAACACAAGCTAAAGGCCTTATACAAAAATATCAGAATGTCCTCAAAACACAGATCAAAACTACAGAATAAAAACAGCCACAAGTTTTCTGTCATTAGTCTCAGTATTTCGAAGTATTTAATCAATACTGCCCAATTATTTACGATACCTTCGGATCTCAAACTCATAGTGTTTAAAGCAGTGGATTCTCAGGTTTCAACCTTTATTTGTTTCAAGCTCCCAGTCCCAGTGCCCAGTGCCCTGGACTTATTCTAACTCTCAGGGGGCAAAGGCTGAGATTTCTGGACTTAACAGAATTACAAAATCTTTTCCTGGAGTCATCAGCCAACATCACAAGATAATGAACAGGTGTGTTTGCATTTAATGAAAAAATCCAAATCAGTATATTTCAGTTTAGTCACTTATGTTGGTGTGAATCCTCCATTGTGTCAAAGTCATATCATGGACAGCTTTCCAGGAGTTTCTAGACATGGCAATAAATGCCTTTATTGGTTTGAGTCTTTTAATTTCTTTAAAATCTCAGTCTGCCCAAGCGTCCTGAAACCTTCTGCCTGCATATCCTTTGTGTTCCAGTGTGGAGGCATTACTCTCCACAACTACCTTTTATACAAAAAAGAATGTATTAAAAATACCAATATTGTGTAAGATATCATATTTCTGTAAATTTCGTATTGTGAAAACCCTCACAATAAATGTATAAAAATATATATATATATAACTTTAGAGGCTACAAAGCTCCCATGTCTACCTTTTTAGGTTTGGTCCAAACTCATAGTGCTTTGTGTGAGTGGAGTGGCAGTGCAAATGTTTATTACTGGTCGAATTCCCAAACACTCCTCAGGCTTGAGAGATGTGAAAGTCACGGATTGCTGAAAAGGCAGTAAGTGAAGAAAGAGAGAGAGGAAACGCCTCGATGCATCTCTGGAATGTTAGGAGAAGAAAACGACCTGAAAACGAACATTTGGTCCTGGTGCAGAGCTTCCGAGTCCCAGATCTACACTTCACAGATGGCAAGTTGCTAATTAGGTTCCTGTTCACCTAAGCATCATTCATCAGAACGCTTTCGACGCCAAAGCGCACACACTGCCGGTCTCTGCAGCGACTGGAATGAAGGACCGGAGTGCCTTTCCAATCGTCTCAGAAAGCCTCCTTGCTCCGTCAGAAGCAGGTGTAGGAAGTCCCCCTGTCCACTAGGGGTCCTCTTCCATGTCGTCCAGGTTGGGAGCCATAATGAAATGCTTTGGATAGAGCAGGTTCCTCTCGTCTGCATATTCCTCCCAGCGCGCATCATCGCTTTCATGAGTGATGTAGCGCTCTCCTCTACGCGTCTCAAACTCGCGAAGATCCAGCCAAGTCTGATAGTCCTGCAAGAATGTGTTTAGGTTTTATTTCAGTTGTACATATCCCAATAAAGATGTGAAATGATCAACGGACATCAGGTTAGCTCATACCTGAAGCCAGGGGTGGCTGAGAGATTTGTCTACACTGTAACGTTTTCTCATCTTCACTTGTAGCAGGTTGTTGATCAGGTCGATTGCTGGGGAAGAGAATGTGAATGTTTTTTTTCATCGCATGTTTTGACACATATCCAGTCTTACTGATGCAGGTTACTGCACACAGTACATCAAAATGCCATAGAAAACACTTCTAACCACAGAACCTCCGAATTGTGCATGATTATACTCCAGCTTTTTCCTGACAAAAATGCTCATGTTCTCCCTCCTCTGCTTCAGGCAAAAATGGCAACCGTCTGGCCAGTCCAGGCTACTCCTGTCTGCAGCATACACCCTCCTTACCTTCCCCAGAGATCTCTTTCCAGGGGTTGGGTGGGTACATGAAGGCAGCGTTCTGGATCTGGTCGTTGATGTCCTCGTCCTCGTTGAAGGGGAAAGTGCCACTCAGGCTGACGTAGACGATCACCCCCACCGACCACATGTCCAGCGAGCGGTTGTAGCCCTTACTACGCAGCACCTCGGGCGCCAGGTATGCCGGTGTGCCCACCACCGACCGGCGGAACGACTTCTCCCCGATGATGCGCGCAAAGCCGAAGTCACACAGCTTGACCTTTTGATGACAGAGGGGGACATGCTGCATCTCTGTTCGCCTGGTTCTGGGTCTGAGGTGGTGAATGGGTGTGTCTCTGTGTCTGTGTGTGTGTGTGTGTGTTTTGTAGGAGGACTATGGCTCTGCTCACCTGAGGAAAAGGTTCTGCTGAAGCCAGCAGCACGTTCTCAGGCTTCAAATCACAGTGAACAATGTTCTTAAAATGAAGGTGCCTTAGAGCCACCAGAATCTGTAAAACAGACAGACAATCAGTCAGTTGTGCTAAACACCAGGATGGCAAATACTTAAACGGACAAATCCCATTTTAGACTAATTTTGTCATAGATTGTTGATTGTTACTAGTAAGTTTATAGTTAATAGTTTCATTAATGGACAATGACACCAATTCTCTCACTGTGTGGCTGTGTGAGATAAGCATTATGGAACATGACATGGAGGGTTTTGCCAGTTCTGCCTCGTCTCTGTGAGCCTGTTACTGACCTGCGTCACCAGGAATTTGGTCAGCCGCTCAGGAAGTCGGCTTTTCTCACTGGACAGGATCATCTCCAGCATATCGCCATGGAGCTTCTCCATGACAACAAACACCCGCTCCGGAGTCTCAAACATACATTCCAGGTTTACAATGCCAGGGTGGTGCAGATTCTGAAGTGGAGAGAGAGAGAGGGAGAGAGAGAAAGAGAGGCAGAGCAAGAAGAAAGAATTAAAGCATTAAACCAAATATTAACTTAATAGATGCCTTTCAGCATGAAGGCCAGCCACAACGCAGCACACAAAATCACAGTATGGACAGATATAGCTGATGCGATTTCAACATCCCAGAATCGAACATGTTTCTGCTCACCTGCAAAATGGCCACTTCATTCCTCAGCTGGCTCTCCTGTTTGGTGGGGAACCTCATCTTGTCTATGACCTTAATGGCAACATCCCTCTTCGTCTTTCTGTGTTTTCCTTCAAGCAAGAAGCAACACAGAGCAGGGAGTGAGTGACATTAGCAAAGCTGAAACGGTTCGGTGGTGACCCTGTCCGTCTCCATCGCTGTTGTACACCAAATGAGCACAAAACAGAGAAGAGGATGAACCCAGGAGAAACGCCTCTAATGAAACTTCACATGTATGACTCAGACTGAAGAAACAATCTCCCTGTCCCAAAAGTCATGGAGTGCGACCGAAGCAGCACATGAGCAGATGGGCGGGGAACAGGAAGCCCAGCATTACCTCCATACACAATCCCAAACTGTCCGGAACCCAGGACCTCGTCTGCAAAGATCTGGTAGACGGAGCTGATATCCTTAAAAGGAAACATCACTTTTAGTACTTCTCTGTGTTACAAAACTGAACAAAAAACACAATATGACGTACTGCTTAAATGAAAGTGTTTGGAAGATGACTGATCGAACTACGGTTGAAGATCAGCTTGTTACTAACCGTAACACATTCACACTGAAGTTATAATTGAACAGAAAGATTCATATGTGCTTACAATGCAAAACAAACAAACTGGGAGCACTCTAGAGTCTTCACTTAGCAACTGCGTTAGGCAGGATTTCTTACATCTGGTGTACCTTAGCATACAATTATCTTTTCAAAAGTGAACAGTCAGATGTGAAGGGAAATGGTTGTGGCAACTTGGTAAATGCGTTTAGCACATTATACAAGTGTACTTAAGATGCTTCTGGCAGAGAAGTGTCTCACTTCAAAAGCTGCTGACGCTTAGTCTTGGATTAAATATTTAAAATGAAATGGATCAACAATGAAATGGAAAAGGAAGGAAGGAAACAAGACTCACCACATTCTCTTTAATCTGTGAATTTGAGACCGATATGCTGATGGAAAGCTCTTCTGTAAAACATAAAAGCAAAAGAAAAAAGGCCCAAGAATTTTAGACAAACGAGACAGTGAAGAGTTAATGCAGCGAAGCATTCGGAGATCCGAAGTGATTGCCTCCACTGGAGCCCATCTGCACGGTTAAATGTCAAGTCATGTTAAATGTATTTATATAGCGCATTTTACAACGCATGTTGTCACAAAGCAGCTTTACAAGCGCATGGGTCCAGATCCCTAATGAGCAAGCCAGAGGCGACAGTGCCAAGTAGAAAGAAACCTTGGGAAGACCAAGACTCAGAAGGGAACCCATCCTCCATTGGGCGGCCCAGCTAGTACAAGTCCATATTTATAGTTGTATTTCTAGGCCAGGCAGTCACAGTCCCTCCAGTGTGGATGTTGGGCCTCAGGTAGAACTCGGCATCCGCTGGCGTTGTTGGCAAATTCACCCAATGTCTATGTGTGACATTTACAGAGTGCAGCTGTGTAACAGGGACCCAAAGTCTAAGGCGTCGAGGCAGCACAGTGAATCTCTCTTTATGAAGCAGAATCAAGCAACCTTCACATCTGGCCTTCATGCACGTTAACTATACAGTCTCATGTGGGAGTTTTAATGTGTTAATATAATTTGTAATAATATGATCTGTAGACCAAATAATGCAAGATGGCTTCTCTGTCTATGAATGACTATATTTCTATCACATCTATGGTATGCTGAAGACACTGGGTTTCACAGAGGGGATCCACGCTCAAGCAGTGGTGGAAGCAAACCTGCTTCAAATGCTGCAACATGCACTGGAGCGCATACGCATACACACACGTTCCTCTGGTCAAACGCAGTTATTTGCAGATATAGACGCTCCTCCAGCCCAGCCTCCATCGAGCGGTGGTGGCGAAGCACGTGGCTTTTGTTTACGTTTTGGTTTCTGTTCCACATGTCATGACCACCACTCAGGTAGTACGTGGTCTTCCTCGCTCACCGCACTGTTGTCGGTCATCATTACTTCATTGTCTTTCTTGTTCGTGCAAGCAGCAGTGTAGTAGTAGCAGTGTAGTGGTCGCGTGATACAGCAACGAGTCAAACTCACGTTTGACTACAACTACAGCAAGGTGACAATTGTATTTTTAATACCTAGAACGAATCAATTATGCTATACCCAAGTATGCCTTTGTTTACAAATAGCCACATGTAATTTTAGATAAAATAAACAATAATTTAGTTTAGCAAAACTAAGGAGCTAAAACTACATTTGTGAAGCAGATAAGGCTGAAGAGATACGGTTTTTATCTTTTTATCTAACACTTTATCTTAACATGAAATCTTACTGTTACCTGCAGTGTCTTCACTTCCTGATACTGATGTGCCAAAAACGCTTGATATAAGGAATGTATTGGACAACCACTATACTGGTAAACAATGTCAAAAACTCAATTACCATTACAAAGTGACACAGTTACCCCACATGACAGCGGCTCCAGAGAACATGACGGCTGACTGTAATTACGTGACCTGTGAAAACTACCGATTTAGTCAGCATGCTGTGCATGTCAAGGTTAAAATCTCTACCACCTCAGCATACGCCATGACAAAAGCCTTGTGCAAGACCCAACACCCAGCCGTGGATCGACACGGTGATCAGCCTAGTTACACATGACAGAGTGGAGAGTGGGTACTGTGAAAGAAAATAGCGAAGATATTCCCTTAGTGCACACATGCTTGGTGGGCGTTCGTATGATTCATGCAGAGTGTGTTAAAAAAAGGTCTTACAGTCTATTGTATTGTAATATCACGTATGCAATGCGGAGGTCGTGTTGCAGTGGCTCTAGTGGATCTTAAGGTGAAATGTTGACATATTTTTAAAAATATCTAAATTGCTGCACACCATTTCTGTCAGTTTTTTTCTTTTCTCCTTATTTCCTGACTCTCCTTTTTGGGGTTTAAGTAAGAAGTAACCAAAACATTGCAGTTTATAAGCTCATAACTACAAACCTACTGATCTAGGTCACCTCTCAAGCACACTTATGAACATTGGAACACAGCCGAGGCAGCACGTCCACTACTCACTGTGGTCTTTGCCCTGTCCTGGGCTGGTGCACACACTGGCCTGGGGGGTGACGGGCATGAGGGCCTGGCGGATGGCTTTCTCCCAGCCTTGAGCCACATCCAGGCCCACTCCAGATGCGGCGAGAAGTGGGCTGGGCTGGAGACCCCCGGTGTTCTCCCCCACGTAGTACACCATGGTGTCGGTGATGATCTCGAAGCAGTGTGGATTGCCTCCCTGGGCCAGACTACTGAAGTCTTGCGCCACGTCCACCTGAAGGATCTCTGAAAGGGGGATCTCCTGTGTCACACAGACAGACAAGCACACATACGCAGGGTTAACTTGGATTAAGTCTTCTTCCAGTGTTTGTTCAGGTCCACCAGACTAAGACACATGACAGATGAAGAGGGACAGGAGCCTGACAGACATACAGCTCTGGGAAAACAGCCTGTCTTCTTCAGCTCTGCCTCTTTAGCTCTTACTCTCTACCTTTCTCTCTCTCTGTTTCTTTCTTGCACTCTTCCCTCTGCTCTCTCCTTCTTTCTTCTCTGATCCTAACTGGGAGAGTTTCTTTCAATTCCACAAAAAAAAAAAAAAAAATAGTTCCACCTTCTTTCCTTCAGGCCAACCCGCCCATGACAAGGAACCCATTTAAGAGGACCAGCCAACTGGGCCAGCCAATAGGAGTCGAGAGGCCTGCAGACTGCCGCGGGAGGGTGTGTGTGTGTGTGTCTCCGTCGGTGGACTCGCCCCAGCTGCCTGTGGTTTGCCTAGAGCACCACATGACAGGGAGCAGGACGAGGGTAGAGCTCCGCTGATTACAGGGAGGGCGGGCCTCTGCAGAGCCAGGCACGAGCCACGCTGGAGCCCAGCCAGCCCAGCAGCACCCCGCCTGGCTGCGGACAATGCTGGGTAGACCCCCAGCCACACCTCCATGAGATTCTTCTTGCTTAAACCACCCTCTGTCACTTTCAAGCTCTCTCTCTCTCTCTCTCTCTCTCTCTCTCTCTCGTGTGACCCCCTTCCATTTCCATTTCCTAAGCAAACTTCACAGTGAGGGTCACGTTCTGACCAGGTCATGTAGGTCACTGGTTTTATTAAGATACAATACAAAAAGAGTAAGCATGGAGAGTAAAATGAGAGAGGTGGAGGTATGAAGGCGGGGAGAGAAAGACAAAAAGAAAGAGAGAGGGGGGGAGAGGGGGAGAGAGAGAGAGGGGTCCACCCATAGCCTGACTGTCTGTGAGAGAGCAGTCTGGGTATTTTAACAGAGACAGTAGGCGAACTATATAAATGGACCTTGGAGAGTCGGTTGGTCTGGCACCACAGTTTTGACAACTCCAAAATTAAAGCTTAAAGCAAGAGCCATCTTCCAAAAAAAAAACCCCTCCAGAAACAAACATGCATGATTAACACATTGTTCAAGAGTTTTAAAATGTGAACACATGAAATTGCCACCAAAGGTTTTCACAGTTGGACATGTCACATTAAAAGCAATTTTTGATAGAAATTCTGGTATTAAAGTGTTAAAATCAAAGGACACACTTTCATGGCCCTAGAAAAATACCACAAAATGCCAAGAGAATTAATCTCTTGCTTTTGCCCTGTAGACAGGGGCAGAGTAATGGCTACCTTATAGTACTTGGCTCCTGAGTCATTCTGGAAAAGTGTCAGGCTCTTGCTGTCCAGTCTCCAGTAGTGCCTCTTCCTCTGAAAAACACCAAGCAACACTTCAGACCAACATCAGCATCAACATCAAAATGCAGTTAAGTTATTCCACAAAGCTCACAGCGTAGAGATTCTGTATTTTATGCCATTATCCACATGGCCAATTCCCTCGTCCTGGGGGAGTCTTACCAGGTTGTCTCGGCTGGTGTAGTGCACCATCCAGCCCTCCTTCACCAGGGTGGAGCTACGTCGCTTGGTGTGCTTGATCGACTGCACCACACGCATCAGTGGGATGTTGGTGCTGGTGGATGGGCTGCAGAGAGGGAACGGAGCATGTCAGGGCACCACATCTGCATCCGAGGTACAAACTACACCCTCTCCGCCCACTCAAGGGCTGTGGGCTGAATGGCATGACCCAAAGCCCCTGTACTGTAGTACAGCCTCTACACCTCAAGGCCTTGTCACACACAGCCTAACAAGCAGCTTGGTGGAACAGATCAATCAGTTTTAAAGTGCAGGAGTCTTGCACTGAATCGCAGTCTGCATGGAATAGACACATTTGATAGACTTTGTTTGTGAAGAACGTAGAGTATGTTTCCTGTATGTGTTGAAACGGACATAGATCAAAATTATAGTGAGATTTCAGCAAAAGCTTCTGCACTTGTCTCCACAGTGACTTGTGGACAGGAGATTAGAAAAATTTAGTTGTACATGTAAAATCTGGATTAGCCACTAAATTGCAGGGCATTTAACTCAGATTTTAGATTTGGAGGTATGCATTTCATTTTTCCATTGTCGCTCATTTGTTTCAGTTTCTACAAGTCTCAGTTGTCGCCTAAGTTTGTTGGCTGATGTTCCAGGGAGCCCTCATGTCCGTTACCGTTATTCTCGTAGCGGTGCTGCCATGGCGAACTCTGCCGAAGCCCATCGCTGCACACTTTAGTGTTTGCCCGCGCCTACTAATCAGACCTTTCTCTTTTCGCCGAGGTTCGTCTACTCCTGGCATCCTAACTTCATGGCTGCGCTAGGGTGTTAAAAGCCACGTAATGCCACAGTCTGCTAACTCCGTAGGGTGCGAGTGTATTTAGCATCGTTTGCTAATTTAGTGTGGTTGGAGCAATTGCGGGTAACTACGCTGCCTCCCCCATGGGACGCGTAGAAACTGTCTCAGTTCCCATCTGGCCGTGTGTTATACCAGTGTTCCTTGGCCAAGAATCCTAGCACTAAACTTGCCTATCTCTGTGACCTGACTGAAACTGTAAGCAACTCCGAATAAGAGCATCTATTAAATGCGTAAAACGGTGCATAGAAATAAATGTACTTGTGAGAAGGAGGGTGGAGTTACAGGGGAGGGACAATTCAGATTCACTTTTCGAGCATGAACAACACCCCACTATAATATGTCTCCCCATTAGTAGATAAACACAGCTGATTATTATTATTATTATTATTATTATTATTAATAATAATAATAATAATAATAACAACATGTATTATCATGAAGTGCCACATATTTTCGTATGGCGACTCTGTACTTCCCCTTACATGTTTCCTCATCCGTGAATTTTTGTTTGCGCTGCTGCTTTCGCTTTCGATGCCATGACAAAACAGTCAATTCCACATAAATGGAATATGATTCAATATTGCCGTGGCAACCCTAGCCACACCTGCTAATCACCTACAAGGTATAACCCCGCCTCTTTTTTTTTATTATCGCTCTGCTCTGCGCTGGATTCCTGCGTCTGACCCAGTCATTTCTGCCACACCCTCATTGTCATTTCTGTCTACACCATGGACTTGAGCTTTATTTCTGGCCTTGCAATCTATCCATGCTGGTCTTCTGTTATTGTTGGGCCTCGACCTGCTTCAGCTGTCATGGCTCCTCCCACCCTTTGACCCCTCTCTTGCTGTGGCCACACCTTCTCCCACCCTGGTTCTCTCCCCTCCTAAAACATGTAGAAAGATGTAGGCCAACTGGGCAGACAGACGTTCCTGGGGTGTTACAGCATCCATATTGTATTTGTGCTCCAGCAGGCCACCTACCTGCTACAGGTCAACTGCGTTTTTAACCGTGTCGCTGCATTTATATAAAATGTTTATGAACATATAGGAATAATTATAAATGGCATTTTGAAACAAAAAAAACAAAGTGTAGGAGTGGCAGTTGAGAAGAGACAGAAAGAAGCGGTTAAGAAGATATGAGTAAACAGTCACCTGATCGCCTTCACTATTTCCTCATCCTTTTCCCCATCCATGAAGGAAGCGTCCATGAAGAACATCTTGTCGTCGGAGGTGGAGACTTCTTCTGCGTCATCCATGCCACGACTGCTGTCACTGTTCACATCACTGCTGTCCACCTCCATAGTGACCTCACAGTCAGGCCCGGGACTAGCCGGCTCTGCGCACGTGCACCCACACACCCCCACGTACACACAAACACACACATACACGCACACGCCCACACACACCCCCCCACACACACACCCACACCATCCATCTCAGCGCACCACAACCTCTAGACAGCTCTCACTCTTTTGCAGAACAACTCTGACTAATGGCTGGCTATGTGACAGAATGAAATCACATGCTGTCTGTTGCTGAGCTAATGGCATGTCAGTCTGGGCTCCGTGGCAATGGGACACCGCCTACCTCCGTTGAACACCACCTCGCCCAAGCAGTCTCGTGGTACCTTCGATGCACATCTCTTGTGACAGTTGAATTTGCAATCTGAAAAGGGGAAAATGTGACACCACTCGTGGGTTAAAAACATGTTGCTTGTTACTGCTCCTGTAATATGTTCTAACGGTTTGATATGCGTATCTACATAGTTGTGCACTTCTTTCTAGCAAACTCGTTTCTATGGTTTGACAGGATTAGGGTTAGGGTTAGTGCCATTTGACACTTCAGGGTTAGGGTTAGTGCCATCCAACACTTCAGGGTTAGGGTTAGGGTGCCATCCAACACTTCAGGATTTATGGGAGTCTTTCTGCCCAGCAGTGACAATAACATACACATCAAATCTCTAGAGTGACAACAAGCTATTGTAAGTATGAGGTGGAATGGTCCATTGTAGTGTGTACATATTGGGTCTATATGGTCTATAGAACCATGTATCTATGGAATAGGATGGACTATTTTAGAGTGAATGTATTACATGGTATGGTCTAATGTCTGTGGGGTGGTATGGTCTACTGTAGTGTCTGTCTGTGGGGTGGTATGGTCTTCTGTAGTGTATGTCTGTGGGGTGGTATGGTCTACTGTAGTGTCTGTCTGTGGCGTGGTATGGTCTACTGTAGTGTCTGTGGGGTGGTATGGTCTACTGTAGTGTCTGTCTGTGGCGTGGTATGGTCTACTGTAGTGTCTGTGGGGTGGTATGGTCTACTGTAGTGTCTGTGGGGTGGTATGGTCTACTGTAGTGTCTGTCTGTGGCGTGGTATGGTCTACTGTAGTGTCTGTGGGGTGGTATGGTCTACTGTAGTGTCTGTGGGGTGGTATGGTCTACTGTAGTGTCTGTCTGTGGCGTGGTATGGTCTACTGTAGTGTCCTGTAGTGTAGAGGCATTAGCTGATTGGCGTGGTGCAGCTGCAGTACCTTTGCACTGCATGCCCTGGCGGAACAGGCCCTTGAGCAGACGTTTGCAGTACTGGCACATTGTGGGCCGCGTGTATGTGTGCACATTGAAAGTGTGCGGCACTTTGACCCTCCCCAGCACCATCTTGTCCATCCAGATTGGACGCCCACTCCATGACGGAATCCGTTTCCCTGCCTCCAACAGAGGCCTTTGCTACGGGGGACAGAGAGGGAGAGATGGAGAGACAGAGAGATGGAGAGAGAGAGAAAGAGAGATGGAGAGACAGAGGAAGGAACACAGGGAGACAGACTGAAGGGTGAGTAATAAGAAGTATTGAAGTTGTATTGAAGCTAACATTATAAAGGCTCAAAAGGGTTTATATGTATGATCATATTTGTGTCATGCTTAGGAATACCAGCATGACGTATTTGACTGAGATCCAAAAAGTCTCTATACAGATCTAGATTTGAGTAGGGCAGATTCAGCTCAAATCACCTTTTCCATTCTTCAAAGCTTCAACCCATTTTGACAGAATGTGAACAGAGTGGACTGCAAAATGGTTCTCTCATTCTAGGTGTGTCTACTGAACGACTCTGTATTTCCTGTTCGTAGGGCTCAGGATGTTTCACAAGGGCAAAACTATAAAGGTTTTGTGTGTATAATCTCAAGTGAGGAAATGTAATAACTCTCTGATTTTATCTCAAAAAAGACAATAATCATAGGCATACATGTCGAAATGTCACTTTCAGTTCTACCTACTGGTGAATGGAGTAGAGCCAAAACAGAAGTGTACAAGAGAGGAACTTTCTAGAAACTATTAGAAAAAAAGAAAGACAGAGAGAAAGGGAGAGGAGGAGTAGGTGAGGTAGATAAAGAGGACTCTGAGTGAAAACAGAACAGAGGGTGAGAGACATACGGAGGATTATGAAAGAAAAAGCATTTGAAAAAAGAGAGCGGGTGATTACCAGAGTAATGAGATGGGCACCATACCTCCTCAGCTGACACGAAGGTGTTCTCAGGGGCCATCGGCCGAGGGACAGACAGCAAGGGGCCAGTCAGAGACACGTTGGAGAGGCGTCGCTTTCGCACTCCGCTGCAGTTGTTCGGGATTTTAAATGCACAGCGCTTGTGGTAATTAAGCCCACAGCCTTCCAAACACAAAGGCAAGCAGAGACGTTTCAGTCTCCCAGTCTTTTGTGGCACAGAAAAAGATGACACTCTAATGAAAACACCCAGATCTCCTTTATGTTTGCTATTTTTTTTTAGAATTATGAAACTGTTCAAATATGGATGCTCTTTAGCTCCCACTAGTGGCCAATGGTCACCTTTCCAACTATTTTCCAAATGCCACCCATGCATCAAGGCCAAAAAGCATTCTGAAGATGTGACATTATAATTTAATGCTTGCTGTAATTGCTCCATCATAAAATAGCCCATTATGGCAAAAGTTTCAAAATAGAATTCATGCTTTCTAAAGAGGGCATTACATCAGTTCAACTATAGCCAACACCCCACAGATGTGTCTCTTACACCCACAAACTCTTCTCTTAAATTTAGAGCATCCCTTTGTGTAACAGTGGCATTTCAGACCTCCCGTTAGTAATGCAAGGACATAAAAGGCTTTTCCGGATTTGAAACAGCAGACAGGAAGCTGCCCACTCAGGGAAGGTACCCAATAACCCTCTCCCTCTCACTCCAGCACATCAAACGCCATCCCAGAACACTAGCGGGGGACGGGGGTTACGAGAGGCAGACTAGTGTAGGGGAGATAGGAGAGGAAGGCTAATAGAGTTCGGCCAGAGGAGGTTTTGAAGGGGCTAGCACAGAGGGGCTGAGTAAGGGCATATAACAGACAGGGCTGAGGGAAGGGGGTTAGTTGAAGGGGATAAGTGCAGACATAGGAGATGGGGAGTAGTGTAGGGTGGGGGATAGCAGAGGCTGGGTAATCTCCCAAACACACTTTCTGCATCATATCGTAACTGCTGCAGACTCTACAGGCTCCGCCCTTTGTCTAAATCCAACAAGGTATTACCAGCAGTGAGCTCCCCTGCCGTGTGCTACACGTGTGAAAGGGGCAACTCCGGAAAAAAAATTCTGGGCCTGATTCTCCGGACACTGACCCGAGTCGTGTAAACGGCTTAGGAGAGGTGGACGGGGCTGGTGTGGGTGGGGGTGTGGGGGGATGGCATGTAGCAGAGGCTCAGGTTGCTGTGTCCCAGGCTTGCTCCGAGAAGCTGATATTTTATTTGGCGATCTATTGTGGTTCCTCAAGCATTCAGTTTTCCAGACAAAGAGAAAGGGCAGTCTATGGATTATGTTACGTCGTGAGTGGTGCTCTCTTATAAGCCTCCCCTCTTTTTCACTCTACATGCCCTCTGCATGAGCTCTGAACCCGGATTTCTGTCAAGCTGGTTTGACACAAAGTCTATTGTAAAAGGTGCTATAGAAATAAAACTGCACTGAACTGCGTTACATTTCTCTAGGTCGTGTATAGGTGCTGGGCCTTGGAACAGCCTTTATCTGTGTCTGGAACAACACAAGCCTTGATGCATGTCCGGACATCACAGCCCTTCCTGGAGTCTTTGGAGTGCCTCGAGGGTCAGAAGGTTAAGGGTCGTGAAGGAATCGATACTCACCTTCGCATTTAAGGCCCTGCCGTACCAGACCCCACAACATCTCGCCACAGTCGTCGCAGAAGGCCGGAGCCTTGTACGAGTGCACGTAGAGCGCATGAGGCCGGATCTGGAAGTCCTCGACAGTAGCCAAAGCTGCTGGCCAAAGACAAAGAGATGTGTTGTAAAGAAACAGCAGGGTTCATCCAGAACACAGAGAGGGAGAGAGGTGCATAAAGCAACAGGAAACACCCCAGTGTAGCAAATGGCATGGTATATACTCTGAACTAACACTTTTTTTTTTGCAAGCTAAGTTTTATTTTTTCTTATGTTAGCAGAGGTGATACGCATGATTACTTACAACTCATTAAGTAACTTTTTTTGGACGTTCTTTTTGTACTTGAGTATTACTTCTTATGTATTTTATATGAAAAATCAGTACTTTCTCCTCTTACTACAATTTAAAACTCATTTTTAACACTCATCGCTCATCTTTTTGTCCTGGTCTCCTCTCTTTGGGCATCAGGGTTTCCACGGTGCTAAGCACCATGTGGTTTTGTTTTCAATGTTGCTTCGGTTTAGTTCCCACCTTGTCTGGTGATTTGTGTATGTCCACCCTTCCTTGTGTTCACCTGTGTCCCATTTTCCTGTGTGTTTATACTCCATATTTTCCTGCCTTTCTTTGTTGGTCATTGTCGTATTTTAGTCTTTGTTACTCTCCTGGTTTGAGGGTTTGTCTTTTGTTTTCTGCTCTTCCCTGTTGTTTAGTCTGTTCATGTCTTTGTTATCCGGTTTCATTTAATTTCATTTACCTTTTCAACTGTGGACCACTTTACCATCATGGATTATTGGATTACCCTTAACAAACATCGCTTGGGTCAAAATTTGTGTCCCGCCTTGCTTTCGTCCTGATCAGATTTTGATTAGTTATTTTTTAAATACTAAAAATTCGGGCCACTTCTAGTGAGGCACCCTACCAAGTCCCAAATTGTTGCCGATAAAAACCCAAATGGATATGAAACCAGAGTGTTGCTGGGTAGAAGGTGGAGCCCCATTCGAAGCCCCATTTGATTTGAAACTTTTATTGGAACATCTTGGACAACAGGTCACCTGTACTTGGTTATCAAGTATTATACAATAAAAAAAAAACGTAAAAAATATTTTCATTTGTATGATTTTGCAGACGATGCATCCAGGTCTAATGTGAACCATTTATTTAAATGATATACTTGGAATGAAGTTTATGGTATAAAACACTTAGGTAAATGGTGTGTAAACAGAATATTGAGATACATTTCAGCTGAGAAATATTTTTGCCTCTGTCAAGAATGTTTCAAAATGTTTCAATAAAGTATGTTTGAATATTATTGTGAAACATGGTAGATTTTTGTATTTGTTTTATCGTCTGACAAGTAAGAGCCTTGAAAGGTGCTTTAGTGTGTTTCTGCCATTCAAATCAATTAAAGAACTAAATCGAGCAGAACTCTTTCTGCTTTCTGTCCAATTCCTTGCTGGTTTCCAGGAAGCTAGACGTATCAAAGAAACACAGCAGACTTTCTCTGTGATCAATAAGTCAACAGTCAACATTCTCCTCAGAACCAGTGGTAGAAACTGCAAAACAGTTCCATGGCAACCACACTACGGAGGCGTGTGCGGAGCGGAATGTGCTCAGAGGAGGGGAATTCTTCGGAATAACACCAGAGGTGCAGAGAGATGAGGAGAATAACGGTGACACACATTGCTCTGCTAGGAGAGAGGCACGCTCACCCTTTACTGTCATTAAAACCCAAGAGAAGAAATTAACTCTCCTTCCTTACATGTTCACTGTTTTAGCACTGTAATTTCTCAACCCAAATCTAAGTTTAAAAAAATTTAGATTTTATTTGTCCTAATTTGTCCTCAAACTCATGAGAGCATTTCATCGCCACACCAAATGGTTCTAATGTAGACTATATATACATTTATACTGTCTGCTATGCTAAAATGAAATTTTATTTCATTTTCCCCATTATCTCACTGACATTTACATTAAGCTATTTTATGTTTTTATTAGTTGAAAAGGCCCAAGTCAGTAACACACACACACACACACATATATAAATACATATTTACACAAACTTTGAGCAAAAGTCCAGTGTATGGTTAATGTGAAAAAGCCACACAGTGTAAACTAAAGCCTGTGTTTAACACAGACTAACAAAAACAGCTTTGTCCCCCCCCCCCCCAGGGTCACGGTGATTCACCGGCTACTTGAACATGAGGCACGCAGCTCTGTGCTCAGCTCAAAAACAAGATCTGTCTGTTACTGGATGTGTGAGTGTGTGAGTGAGGCAAGGCTGCTGGCACAGAACTGAAGGACAGCAGGCAGGGGGCGTGGCAAGGGGGGGTGTGGCAAGGGGGGCGGTGGGTTACAAGGCAACCACGCCCACAAACACGCTCCTGTCCATCTGCATGAGCTCACGCAGCCCGCTGTGCTGCCCAGTAGAGCTCAGCACAGACTCAAAGTCCAGCTCCTCTGGTTTATGTCACCTCAGGCTCACTGTGGCAGAAGCAGCCGCCATTTACAATCTGAGGCGGCAGAAACACAGTGACATGGTATTTGGGAAGAAACAGAAAGAAAGAGACAGAGAGAAAGAAATAGAGAGAGAAAAAACAACAACAAACAAGCCTTATATGAAGCCCGCACACACACAAACTTCATGCAAGCGTGGCTACACAGCTCTGCACCAGAAGCTTGCAGAGAGAGGAAGTGGTGTGAGCATGAGTGTGTCAAACATATCTGTGTGCACTCGTCTGTGTGTGTGTGTGTGTGTGTGTGTGTGCGCGCTCCTGCTGCTGGTGCGCCTAGCTGTTTCTGTGAGGGAAACGTTATATGTGAGAGGTACACGTGTGAAAAGCCGCAGTCCCTCAGGTGTCGGCCCGAGTGGAGCAGAACTCCGTCAGCAGCGACCACACCACACACGGTGGGAGGAAGCGAGTGTCTAACCAGCGTGGTGTCAGGTGCGGCCAGCAGACCTGCGCTGGTTATGTCTGCCATGAACGGTCCCAGATGGCACCCGCATGCTTTCCTGGTTACGACTGCAGGCAGCTGGGAGCTCCGTGGAGCAAAATACTCAGTGTGTTGGTGAAATGGGGAGGTAATTTAATACATAGTAGGAATTCAGGAAACCATTGTCAAAACATATTCATATTTATGGTCATAAAAATAATCTAAAAAGGACGCATTATTGAAAAAAAATAGGGAGACAAAAGTATTGTACATAGTGATTCAATATTATGTGGTATAATGATACATAGCAACAACATCAAATGTTTTCTTCACTGTTTAAATTCTTATTTCATTCATTTCATTAATTTATTTAATTCAAAGATTTATGCATACTGTGATGGGGGAATAGTAACTCTAACAGCCAATCATAAGTGACACAAAGACCACAGCGATCCTCTCTGCTCCAATCAGTATAAGAGTTTCCTGCTGTCACTCACCTGAGAGGACTACCTCTATCAGATCTCCCTCGTGGATGTCTTCCGCGGACGTCAGGCGCTGCAGGATATTCTCGGAGTTAAGGTCATGGCGGAAGAGCAAGATCTTGTCATACATGCCAAAGAATCCGCATTCAGGAAACTGCAGAAGAACCAGGAGTAAACCACAGTCATTTTCGTCCGTTTTTTTCTCCAAAATTTCTCTTCCATGAAAATATCAGGCCTTTACTTTTAAGGAACTTTAAGAAACATTGCAGTGACATAGGCAAGACACATCACACATCGGCGTGGTCCTCGTTTTCACGCTGCGAGAGCGGGCAATGCCGTGCGCTCGGGAAACCGAACCCGTGGGGGGCGGCACGCCGGCATCACTATTAGCATACCGGCTATCATTCAGTCAGGCATCATCAATAATGACTGAGGCCCTGCCGCTGACACCCAGCAGTCAGGTGCCGGGCTCCCGGGAGCGACCCACGCCGCTGACGTGCGCCGTCGAGCTCAGTGGCGGACGGGGCTGCACCGACAAACACACCATTGTGGTGGAGAATGATGTCTTAATACGGGCGAAAATACTGGGACAATCCGAAGCTCCGCTTGCTAATGTAATTCAATGCATCACAACACAAACAAAGGCTACGGTCTAAACAGACATGCCTTGTTCTAGACAAAGAAATGTCCTGTCCCTGATCAGCTAGGGTGGACTGTTAGCAGACACGCTATACACCATGCTTCAGAGAACAATATGAATATTTTACAGCCTCCTAACTGTCAACTAACACGAACTGCCATGGATAATAAGGACCTTAATAAAGCTTTACCGTTATCCTTTTAATTATTCAAAATTATTGTCTGGTTGTATGTCAAGTCAAACTAAGCATCTTATCTGCTTGACTGCATGAATTGCATCTTAATGTAAAACAAACAGACAATGGAGGATGGGTTCCCTTTTGAGTCTTGGTCCTCCCAAGGTTTCTTCCTATATCCCAGCCATCTTAGGGAGTTTTTCCTTGCCACTGTCGCCTTTGGCTTGCTCATTAGGGATCTGGACCCATACAATTTGTAAAGCTGCTTTGTGACAACATGTGTTGTAAAAAGCGCTATATAAATAAATTTGATTTGATTTGATAAAAAGAACCATAGAAAGAAAAGAAGAACTAAACCAGCATATATTTTGTGATTAATGTATGTTGAAGCCTACCCATAAACCCTAAACGAATCAGACATACTTCCCCAAACCTTGTATTAATATGCATTAAAACGTGAACATGTAAATCTAAAGCGTGCTGATCCAATGCCCGCTGCCCTACTTCATCCACTTAGCTGCAAAATCCATTACAGCCATGAACTGCAAATGCAGGGCAAGCAGCACATTAAGCCACACGGCCAGGCTAGCGGGAGGGAGCACATGCTGTGCGGGACATGCCGTGCGGGACATGACGTGCAGGACAGCCCTCTAATTTTACAGCTGCTGCCAGAATCTGTTACCAAATCCAGGCCAGCCCCTGGCCACCTGATGCTAGGTAAGCCCTCGGTTTTGGATTATGAGAGGCATAACTCCAGGCAGCTGCCTACAAGCAATAAAACAATCCAGCTCAGAGATCTGTAAACAAGCGGTGGCCGTGATGCCTTATTCGGCTGCGGGCGAAGGGAGAAGCTCGGCACCCTGCTGAGGGCGTCTACCCAAACCCCAAAGCCAGCCAACATGGGCTACACACCAGCCATACCTTCCCCACATGGTGATACTAAGTCTACCGACAAAGCAAGACGTCTTTAACGGACTGGATTGCTACGCGGGTCTCAGACCCGCCTTTCACACACCAGTGCCCAGCTTGAGGACCCCGAGGTGCGAGCAGGTCTTGCGCAACTCCACCTGTTGTGGCTGGCCGCCTCTAATCTCTGGAAGCCGGCATGTCGTTAGCGCATTTTAATCCAGTTTCCCCCTGAGGGAGAACTGTGTCATGCCATCCAAGGCACACAGGAGCTGTTTTTTTCTATCTTTCTTTTCTGGTTTTTGCAGATTCGGTGCACTTGCATTTGCAAGCACAGTGACAGGAGATGCTGCGGATGCTACGATACCCACATTTCCATTGGCAAAGAAACACAGGGCAAAAAAAACCCTGTCTGAGTCGTTGCTCTAATCTCCTCTTCCAAAAAAAAAAAACATGCACTGCAGACTGCAGACTGCAATCTGATCAGAGAGCTGTGCTAAGTATTACTGCAGAAATGGGGTGGGGGGGAGAGAGAAAGAGTTATGGTGAGAAATGGCGAGATATGGTGAGTTCTGTGACCACACACCCATCTGTCAACTCTCCGAAGTGTCTGGGAAAACACAACAGGACGTACGGCTGACAGGTCTGCAGTCGCCATGACACCCAGCTTTGTCGCCAGGAAGGAGGAGGCCCGATACGAAGAAGTCATGAAGATCCACAGCTACACTGCATCAACAGCCATGCTGTCTCACCCTCTCTGCATCAACAGCCATGCTGTCTCACCCTCTCTGCATCAACAGCCATGCTGTCTCACCACCTCTGCATCAACAGCCATGCTGTCTCACCACCTCTGCATCAACAGCCATGCTGTCTCACCCATCCCCCACTGCAACAGTGTGGTGGTTATTAGTGAACTCTGGCCTCGATGAAGAAACACACACGTCTTAATGACGCATAAACCTCAGTTTGGTACTTCAGACATCAGTTTATGAAGGTATTTACATAGGTGTCGTCCCCCTGCACTCAGAGACAAACATTTCAACAATTGCTCACAAAATGCGACTTGTGATACCATTTTTTGGTCAGTTAAAGCCAGGTGAGCTGCCTCCTTCAAAGGGAACAGTCCTTGTACTCTCTCTGTTCCAGTACAGTGAAGGTCAGTCAGACCATAACAGGGTCTACTCCCCTGCAAAGGCTGGAACAGAGGCTCTTGTACACACACACAGAGCACAAACTTAATAATACTTAACACAGATTGATTACGAGCACAAATAACGGGTAATATATGTGCAAAATGATGCATTTGTATGTAAAAGCCTCACTACTACAACAGCCACGCTGCCATGACATGACAGTGAAAACATAAACGCCGTATATTTGAATTCAACGAACATCTTAAGCATTTCTGTCCTTGCCTAAAGAAGCAACCATCACTGCCAGATTGATCAAGTGTGTCGTATGAATTGGTTAAGACACAGAGAGGCTGTGTTTGTAGTTACACTGAATGCATTAAACTTTCAGCAACTCTCCAAATGGCAGGAGGAGCAGTGCGGATTTCCGTCACCACAGCCTCTCTGGGTGACGTTCATCACGGCTCTTTGCTGTCAGTCAGATACTTGCCGTGCTGCTGCCAGTGTCAGTGTGCTGCTCAGACTCTGAACAGCCGACAACAAGAGCATCTATGCAAGCCGGTCGATCTCCTGTTCTAGATAAAGCCATTTGATGTAATGCTGTGTTGAGGGCAAATATGCACACACACACACAAAATACACAAAATGAATTTATCCTTATAGGTGTTTAGGTGTACAAATACAAGCGCTGTCCCCCATCTGTTGCCATGTACAATTTTCACCTAACCCTCTAGCCACTGATCTATGATCAGGAACATTCCTAACTTGATATTATTATCTGGCCAGATGACCTTCCCCAACAAAGAAGTAGCTTCTAATAAATTAATGTGGATGGTGAGTATAACCGCATTTGCTAAAACAAAACAGCCTTGTAAAGCATCCTATTATAGGCACTAATTGCGGCATATCAAGTGTCTGCTTCTCACCTGAACACAGTCTTGTATAGAGGACTCAGAACTGAAACAGGTTTTCTCCATAGTGCAGTTATGACGGATTCTCAAACACCTATTCATAAATAGCTGGCAGCTATTTAATCAGTCACCTTTCAGCTCCCCCCCCCCACATTTACCATTTATTGAAGGAGCGGCAGTCCTATCAGCAAATGTCAACAGCCTCATCCTTTTCCACACTGAGCTGACATGTCCGATACGGAAGAGAACTCCATTAAAAAAATTACAATTACTAAAAAAAAACCTCAATCACACCACACGGCCATTAATCACGTAAAAGCCTGGTAGGATCAAACTTTCCTTCGATGGGAATCGTGTAATTGTGTTTCATCGCCAGTCCCAGGACAACTGATGGTCCCAGGACAATATCTCCTCTGATCGGCAGGAAACAGGAGCATCATAATCCCAGCGGAGACGATCCTGTTTTCAGGGCTTTGTGCCACCCTTCTCAACCAGATCTCTGTACTACAGTGTCAACAGGTTCTGATTAACAGGTCCTTCGATCCAATTCGACCCAGGAAAGCTATAGCATGCACCTTGCTAACTATACAAGTTCACACACACATAAGCAGCACACGCGCACACACACACAGTAGAAGGGAGTAGATCGTTGTTACAAAAACAAAAATCACTACCATTTCATGAAGGTTATCCCCAAATAAGTGGAAATGTGCTGTACTGTGCTACTCGTGAGGAGTGTAGGACCAGGGTCACAATGGGTCATGAGGCCTCTCCTAATGCATCCTTTGGATGCTCCGGGACAAAGGCGGGGGCGGGGGGGGGAGGCGGAGCTACCCTTTATTAAGCTAAGACATATTGCTTGCATGGCTGCACTGTTATCTCGGCAGACAACCAGGACAGCTTTATCCGATCTTTGGCCTGTGTTACCATGGTAGTGGTGTGGCGTTCTACAAAAGCGACAACACACACGCACGGTCACACGTGTACATACATGTGCTCACACAGGCACACACTGACACACCGCTGCAGAGGGCCATGGATACAGCCTGTATGAGGGGGAAATTTGCTGGCAAGAAAATGCCATTTTTCTTCCCTTGATAATGATCAACAAGCTTTTCAGCGCAGGTTTAAGAACAAGAGGGCGATTAAGTCCATTAACAGCTGACTAAGACTTGACTGACAGTCATGAGGGTGCTTGAAGCATTAAAACTGAACTAATGGGTAGAGGGTGTGTGGGTGTGTGCCTGTGAGCAGGCATGAAATGGGTGTGTGTGTGAGTGTATTTGTGTTGTTTTGGACATGTACACGAGTACACGAATATGTGTTATTACTCCGTGCCCTGAAAAGTATGCATTTACAACTTTATTTTGTCACAGGTTTGTTTACAAAAATGTGAAAACAATGCAATGGGCATTGGACAGTGTGTTCAGATTGGGTCTCCTGGGTAAATTCTTAATATATAAAGCTGTAGAAAAGGGAGAATTATTGGCAAATATATTGTAATATAGGCAAAACATAACACTATAAAAACACCTCAAATAATCATTTGAGGAAATGGCACAGCGGTATAAACTGCATCCAATAGGAACTGTGTTTTAGTATGTTGGCAAATACAATAGAGAACACCTCACTAAAAGAAACTTATTGAGATATAAACACCCACACAAACATTCAAACACACACACACCCTCTCTCTCACACACATGTGCAAGCACACACACACCTCCAGCTGTGCTCAATCAGCACAGAGTAAAGTGAAATACTCAAGTGAAGCAGACGATTCATCAAGACAGACCTATGAATCCATGTTTACATGTTGCCCTTGAGCAAGGCACCTAACCCCAACTGCTCCCCGGGCTAGGGCTAGGGCTGCCCACCGCTCTGGGCACGTGTGCACCACAGCCCCCTAGTTATCACTAGTGTGTGTGTGTGTGTGTGTGTTCTGACTGCACAGATGGGTAAATGCGGAGGACAAATTTCGATTGGGGTGAAATGTGGCTTAACTACTGTTTTTCCACAACCAATGCCAAAAATTCTAGCACTATTCCATGAAAAACATAAGTTTTATGCTTCTATGTTATGACTCAGACTCAGGTATGCCTTTTAACCCTTTCCGTCTCCACTCTGTGAGCTGGCTGAATGAGCTCTCATATGCAGGGTGTTGCTGTGTTTGTATTCCTCTCATTTCCTGTTGGGCGTAAGGTGAGAGGAAGGACGAGAGTGAGGTCAGCGCTGAGGGCAGCTGGAGATGCTGCTTCCAGAACAGCCTCCTGCTTTCCCTCCACCTGTGTGTAAGAGGAGTTAGGTGATAACAAAAACAGGAAGCTGATCTCAGAGCAGCCACAGAGCAGCCTCAGAGCAGCACTGGCTGCCCCCCCCCCTGCCGACACACACACACACTCACTCACCTTGTCTTCTCCGCCTTCCTTCCACCTCCCCGGAACTAACACTCACACACACACACACCCCACACACACAAACAACACTCCCTCCCCCAATGTGTGCCCTCAAACGGAATGAGATTACGTGTTCGGCTTCAGCATAGCGTTGGCACACGGGCATGTATGCACCCAAGCAACGGCCCCCTCACGGCTTACACATACACCATTCTCACCATCCGCACAACAGTGAGCCTCGCATCTCTGACCTACAACACACAATAACTAATCACTTCAGATGAACATGTGAGAAACAGCTCTTGTAAACAACTCTGTAAACAACTATGCAACAACGAAAAAGAAGAGTTGGAGCCCTTGAGAGTGCAGGAGGTTCATTTTCAGATTTAATATCACATAACGGCCACAGAAGATGAGGGTGGGGATGGTAACAGCTGCCCACAGTAGCTTACGCCAAAGCCCACATGTGCCCCTGTAGGAGAGATAAGCGTCGTCCTCTCTGAGAGATACTGATAAGAAAAGCATGTGTTCAGACGCCTCTCCAGATCATCTAGCAATCTGCTATTGATTGAATTGCCGCTAATTCGAAACACATGTCCAAATAAATGCAACATAAACTCAGACGTAAAAACACCTGTTGTTTCAGGCAATGTTCAAGATAATAACATATAAACAATATAGTACTATAGGCATCAATAAACAATAATATACATATAAATAAAAAAAATAGCATTAAAATTAGCATTTTAGATAAAAGAAATCTACAATCTAATCTAATTTAAAAAATATATATTTCTGGTGCTTCACAGCTTTATTTTAAGATAATATTGTTTCACAAGGGTGAACGTTCAATAGTGTATCCTTTATCCAGAACGTAGAACAAACTGTCCTCTCCGCTGAATTAAGACATAACGAAGCAACTTAAACCCCAGCGCTGCCGTTCACGCAAGGCAGGGACGATCAGGAAAGCAGTAGCGCTCAACACTGTGCCAAAGTAAACACGCTAATAAATCGGCACTCAGGATGGTAGGTATGTGCTACCGCTAAACACAGTACATCACACACTCAATCAGGCAGCCTTTACGATGGACACCTAAAGAACTGTGAGGTATATTGCTGCCTTTCACTTCCATCAGTCTAAATGTAGTTCTAGGAGTCTTACCCAAGGACTTTTATTGGTACAGCATGAAGCTTTTTTACGGACAGGGGACTGAACATCGGTCCCTCATAAAAGGTGTAGTGTTGTTACTCACTACAATACTGTATACCAAGCAAAGGTAGAGCCTGTCTGCACATTTACGTATTTAACTTCCAGTCTAAACATCCATCAAGTTCTTTTTTAGTTTCATGAAAAAAGAACAGAAAACATTTATTAATTAGAAAACAAAGTCTACAACACAAGGTACAATATCGAATCTATCTTCTAATTTCCTAGCATATTAGATGCAAGATAATACAAGAAGGATTAAAGGAAAAGTGAAAAACAGGAGAAAGGATGGTCACAGTGTTGTGTCCTCAAATTCTTCAGCTGTACTGGATTAGTAAATCTACAAAACCGTCCGTGACCTTGGGAACGTGACTGCGGGGACGTGACATTAAATGGATGTTCCTTTTGTCATTAACTCCCGTTAACAATAACCAAAGGAAGCACAGAAGTGAACGAGGGTCAAAGTGACCCAACCAGAACGTGGGCAGTTGAGAGTGAATCAGCTGCTCTTCCATAATCGCACACTCAAAGGACTCAAATGTACTCAAAGCACTCAAATGTACTCAAAGGAGTCAGAGGTGCTAAAAGCATAGCAAAGTCTTGGGGCGTAAACAAATAGACATACGGTGAAAGAAGTACATTCCCACCAGTTTTACATTCCCAAATACACAAGACCTTATGTCCACTGAAAAAAAATGGAACACCTGACTTGCACAAGCCTGCATAAACATAAACATGTGTCAGTACGAAACACAACTAGCAAGTTCACTTAACCAATAACTCATCTTAGTGAATCCCAGTAGCAGGTCTCGGAAAACTCGCTGGGAACTCTCCAAACAAACGGACTTTCTTTATAGCTTCACTCATTTCACAAAATGAGTCCACAGAGACTAAACATAGCTACTCGTGGCAAAAAAGCATGAATTAACATTACTGCTCATCCTATGCAGAATATTAAAAAAATAGCTATGAGTCTGGGGCATAATTTGAAACGTGTAAACATCCCAGACTCACGGCTCCTTTTCCAAGGTGTAACTGCATGTCTTTTCATATGTCATGTAGTGGGTAAGAGAGGCGTGAGAATGGCTGTGCTGGGGAGTCGGAGCTTCCTGGTTTTATCGCCATCATCTAGTGTCATGGCCTGTTCACCAGATCAAAAGTATCTTGTCTTAGGCACCATGAGACAGATATGCTACATGCTACTGTGAAGAATCCTCGTTTCACTTTGGTACACAGTGTAGGAATAAGTTAAAGGTCAGAGAAGCTTAAAGACTTCTATGATCGGTAAAGTCCTGACTAAAAAGATATTGCACAAAATATATATGACGCACATTTGGGCATTCGGCTTAGATTTGCCCTTCACTCTCACTTGTCTTTCTAAACCCCAATAATTCGCTTAGCCTCGTTTCATAGAAAGCATGTGTTTCACATCAGTTATAGTGTTTCTGTGAGGGTTCCCCTTCTACACGTTTAGCTGGTGTGCATTATACTTTAGCGCAGGTAGTTGTACTTTAACAATTCCTGTTATTGTAGTACTACTCACTGACATGCTAGTGGTGCCGATTTCCCATTGCAGCAAAGGAGGAGGTCAGAGGTCAATTTGCAGGTGGTACTGAAGCCCACTAAAACCAACAGAATGGAATGAACCCTCACCTCTCTCCTTTCCCCCATGGTGGGCAAGCACGGACTGAGGAGGAGTTTACACTGAGCTGATGATTTTGGGGACTTTGTGTTCAACTGTTCTTCACAGAGCAAAACTGACCTTGCTTGGAATATGTTGGAGAACCTTGGCTAGAACACAAGAGTCCCTGCCCAGCTGGTCTACATAAAAGCCACAGATTGGTGAAGGTTGCTCCACCGTACCCTCCTGCCCCTGCCCTGGACCTGCCCTTGTCCTCCAAACAATGCAGACGGTACCTCCACCCACAAAAGCCTCAACCACATATTGTGACACACATCCACTACAATGAAAGCATTCCTCTCCAGAAACACTTACGTGTCTCAATTACAGGAAGTGATCTGCAGGAGAGGAACCAAAAATGCCATTTTCACTATGAGAAACAATACACATAGAAGAGATCTGATCTTTGATATGGTATGGTAATCAGTGTTTCAAGTTCCATAAACATCTTAAATAGTGTTGTCCTTCTCCAATATGTCGATTTATGAAATCTGTTTCCAAACTCCAGATTACACCAACTTTCATGTATGTTGTTTTGAAACATCTCAGCTCCATATAGCGAACAAAGAAAGGGAAAAACAAAAACCAGAGTTCTCAGTAGCACAGGGCGATGACACTTCCTTAGACTTCAGGACAGACTGAGATGTCACCAGGCTTTTAATGAACAGTCAGAACAACAAAAACTTATGAAGCTGCCCCTTAGGCTACATCATCAGGTTCAGGCATGCGCAAAACTCTCCAGGAGGGCTGTTTACCTATGAAACACAGCAAACCCATTAAACACATAGCGACTATTAAACACAGTGAGTATTAAAAACATAGCAACCATTAAAAGCATAGCAAGTATAAAACACATAATAACCATTAAACACAGTGAGTATTAAATACATAGCGACCATTAAACACATAGCGACCGTTAAACACATAGCGAACCTACACTATTAATGTGCACAGTAGCACATAGTGAGTATTAAACACATAGCAACCATTAAACACATAGCAACCATTAAACACATAGCGAGCCTACACTATTAATGTGCACAGTAGCACATAGTGAGTATTAAACACATAGCAACCATTAAACACATAGTGAGCCTACACTATTAATGTGCACAGTAGCACATAGTGAGTATTAAACACATAGCAACCATTAAACACATACGTAGCGAGCCTACACTATTAATGTGCACAGTAGCACATAGTGAGTATTAAACACATAGCAACCATTAAACACATACGTAGCGAGCCTACACTATTAATGTGCACAGCAGCACAGTCCTGAACTCTCGATTGCTCGGGGCTTCCAACCGATGATACTGGTCATATCACCATCAGTAACACACAGACATCTAAACATCCAAAAAACATTTCTACCTAGACCGTCTCGACCTACAGCACTTCAGTGAGAGGAAAACGATGTCTCACAGATTCATTAAGCAGAGCAGAAGGTTTCTTCTTGCTGTTTTAGTAAACTCAAATCTACTTGCGGTGGCCATGTTGCAATGCAATAAACGCAGTTTTAAGAGGAGCTCCATGTTACAGGAGCCATGAAGTCACAGAATGAGGCTGTAGTTACTCGCTTTCTTTTGAAGACCAGCGTTTGGTGCCAGACAGTTTGCCACATACAAGTGATGGACAACCTACTCAAAAAGTACCCAAACTGTTCCTCATCACTGTTCCTCTTTAAAGCTCACACAGAGAGTTTAAAATTAGCTTCAGCTGTCATTCACCGCGTCAGCATCTATAAACCATCTTCAAAGAACTATAGGGTTAAGGCTACAAAATATCTGTATGCTAACTCCACTCTCCCATGGATCCCACCCTACGGCCCAAGGAACTAAAACTCTCTCATGAACAGAATAAAAACCCAGATCTGCTCCCATGTTAGTCTGCTTTCCAATTATTTTGTGTTCCACAGTCATCTGGATAAGCCACAGTCTCTCTATAGAAATGAGTGGAGTGGAACTCTGATTGGTTCCATGACACACTGGTACCTCCACTCCACTCACAGCACGAAAATCACACACACTCTCTGTCAAGGCGGCATAACCAGCCAATGAACACTGCATTTTCTCTTACAAACAAAACCCTGGATATTAACTCCGCATTGTCTGGCTTTTGCAGTGCCACATACTGATGTTTTCAGGCAACAACTTTAAAGTATATAAGAAATTGAACATAATTGATTTCATATGTATTAAAGGGAAATCTGCATTTTGACAGAAGATCTTCAAAGAATGTTCATATTTAATGTTTAAATAATAATTTTCATTATTTCACAAACAGCTGTTTAGGTATTAATCTGGTCTGTGTGCAAATCCCATGCAATGTAATCATTCATAAACAAGACAATCAGAAAGGCTACAATACCAAAACTTTTATTATTCAAATCATTTCATATGATCATATCCTAACCTTTCACATTCTCAGTCTTTCATGTGGTCCTCTTCATAACATGTGCCCAACAGACATAACAAGATAACAGTTGCTTGAAAAATGTCTTTGCAATTTCCACAGTATGTTTACACTGTGTGAGAGTTTCACACTATACTCTCTGCCTATGCTGTGTTATTAAGCTGACTAAGCAGGCCTCCCCCAGATGGCCTGCATGAAACTAGAGTGAAGCGTTGTGAAGCAAACTCCGCCCCCTCTTCCTCCTCTCCGCCCTCACGGATGCAGGTCTGCTGGAACCCAGCAGGACAGAATGGCGACCGGCAGGGGAGGGGAACTTCCCCCTGGACCTCCAACAGACCTGCGGGACTGCCCCTTCCCCATGAGCTCGCACACAGACCAACCGGAGTGGCAAATGCTTTCTGACCCCTCCTGCTCCCCACCCACGAGAACACACACACACACAAACACACACACATTCTCTCTCTTTTTCTGCATGTTCTGATATATATGCTGAGATATTTCTACATGTTTTGCACAAAATCATAAAAAATATGGATTCAAAATATGAATGTTTTTGCTTTTGATTACACTAGGTAAGCCAAAATGTTTACTGTCATGAAGAAATTTTAAGATGTTATGAATATTACTGACTACACACTTTATATATACCACACATCTAAAGTCGCACTTTAGGCAGCATACACAATTTGTTAGCCACATTCCTCAAAGGTCCCTTTATGATAACACCACCATTACTTACTGGATATTATGGGGCTGACGAACCATTCTCAACATAGCTGTGATACAGACATAGGATACAGTAGTGGGAGTTGGGCTAGTATCCCCTAACAATAACAATCCCCAAAGAGAACACCAGAGTTTCCATGGTGCAGTAGGTCTATGAAGCCTTCTTGGGTCATGATGAATTCTCTTCAATATAACGTGTACAGACCATCCTTCTCACAAGGTAAGATACCAACTGCAGTCATTACAGCACACAAGAATCACCTAGTACACCTAGTACTAGAAAGATCTAGAGACTCTCCCTTTCCTGCAAACACACAACCACAACAACACAGGATGCAAGTCATGTGTTGACCTGTGCATGACATCACTCTGCTAGTCTCCATGCTTTCCTGCCTTGCCATAAACAACTGAGAAGCCCAGTAGGGTAACAACTGAGAGTCAACCAGCTGGCTAAAACTATTCAGCAAACCAATTAAGTCCTGGCTTACAATACAAGCAGCAAATATACACTCCTGTAAAATTCAGATAAGCGTTCAACAACTCTAAACAGTGTGTTTATAAATATTTGTTTATATGTCAGATAAATGCTGCAGTAGCTTTCCAAAATCTCAGGACTGATAAGAGGTGCGTTGGAACCAGTCACATTTAGTCAGGTATGCTGGGGGACCATGTACTTATTAAGGCAATTCCACTTCAGAACATAAGTCACAGTTACTTATGTCTTCTTAAAGGTTTAATGTTTCCTTGTACGCCATTTTCTCCTAGTCATTCAATCCAGCAAGCTTCAACTTAACAGTGAAACTGAACAGGTTTGTCACTTGATTTGTCACACACACTAAGGTAAACTGTTTACTAGTGCAACTTGATCAGTAATTTCTTAGTTCAAAACAAACCTCAGATAAAAAGACCATGTTTCCAGTTATAACGGAATCAGTTTCACATGGTTAAAATGCATTTGGATAAAATCTAAAACTGATAAACCACATCTGGGTCAAAACAAAAATGCAGACATCATAATTCAATCATGCACTGCAACACAATGTTGCATTCTTCAACTGAGATATGGTTATTATATGTTGAAGGAGATTGAATAAATGTAATACATAATAAATATTATAAATAGTACTTTAATATAATCATTCAGACTTTGTCTTTAAGAATAATTAATAATGCATTATTAATTAATGCATTAAAAATTAAAATGTATCTGCATTGCAGATTGGTTTGCTTTGGAATGCCAAAAATTACCTCTACCTACTTACTAACCTATATATTTCGGACACGTCTGAAACTGACATCTGTGGGACTTCTAATAAGTAAGTGTTGTTATGTGTTGCTATGCATAAACAAAATAAAGTATTACATTGTGACGTAACTTCTTGTTGTAATTACCTTTTGGTCGACAATTGAGCATACAAGGTCTTTCACCGCAGAAAGGGATACATCGTTAGCGTCAAGGTTAACAGCTTCCCTGGTCAATCCGATCTGCAGCAGAAATGACACACCGTGGAAAGAGCCCCTAGAGTTGGTTGGACTTGGCGCGCTCAAACTCCCGTTGGAGAGACGACTGTATATCGCCGGTGGACTCGGTGACGGCGAAGGTGTGAGTGGACCGGTGGGATGTTGGGGAAGGGGAAACGCTCTTGGAAAAGGTGGAGGAGACGAGCTGCTGCAGGCAGACATTTGCACTCTTTCAAGTTGTTTTTCACTCACTGAAAGTGCACCAGTAGATGAAATGTCATGAAAACTTGAGCATCTCTAAAATCCAGAGCTACGTCATAACTTTAGAATGGGCCGCCTGTGTCCGTGGCTTTCCGGTTAAACATTGCCTACTTTCTTTGAATACTTCACCTTCTGTTTTCACTAGCAAGGCACTTTGATATATTTCCCAATTTCAGATCGAATGAAATTCAGGCATGGATTAACGCAGTTCTCACTCTACTAGCCTTATTTGTGGTTCGTGCATTCCCGATATCTCGACGAATCCTTCAGTCCTCCTGCGAATGTTTCTACAGAAAACGTTAACCGTTATCCGGTCACCGACGTCAGAGAACTTTGTATCCGACTGCCGCAGTCCTGTTTCTTGACAAAGAACACAAAGGATCACTGCAAATCATCATAAAATAGTTTTGATGACTAATTAGTGACGGCAATTATAAATATGGTTTCATAAATGAGTTAAACGTATAATGTGTCATTATCATTTAACAATGACAAAATTGTGCAACATTTATGCAAAGAACTGTCTAACAGTTCTATAGTCTATGATAACCGTTTTATCCAGATTATTATCTATATTAAAAGCATTTTGGTGCGACAATGAAAAGGACAACAGTGACATACAGTCACCTGTATTTGCGCTTTATGTAAGAAATGTTCGTGCATAAAACTATGTGAACATATTTAACTATTTCGCGATAAATCCAATGTAATACAAAACGTCCTTCGTACCTTTTTCAAAGGGCGGATTTCCTTCAGATGCAAAATTCCACCGTTCAAGTTTTATCTTTGTAAATATCTTCCAGTGTCATATGAACCTACTTTTAGTAGTCATGGCTATTTGGCAATTGGCATTATTTTTGTTTAACTTTAACTTTCGAATGCGCGTTTGGATCTTGTGTTTTCCAACTTCTTCGCCCTAAAACTTTACAGCCAGTTTATCGTCGGCTATCCAGTTCATGCGTATCCTATTATCGCATAGTCAAGGCGCTCTCTCCCTCCTCTTTCAGTAACAACCGATGTGGATGTGTGGTAAACGACACAGAAACAAAAGCTTCTGGGATTATGAGTTCAGATGTTTCCCTCCGAAGAGTAACGACAGTAAACTACATTACCCTGCAAATAAAAGAAAGAAAATCACTACAGCGCCTGCGCAATTCAAATAGCATAGGCTACGTTCTGCCCCAGTTTATCCACGCCTGTAATGCCTAGAGAATCTGCGACGTCTAGCGGTAGAACTGAAAAGCGGTTAGAGGATTCAAAAAAGTAAAAATGGATGGCTATCCAAACATTTTTACAGCAGAAACAAAAATGTAGCTTGTCAAGTAAGGTATACATAGCTAACTAAAACATCTTACTGGCTAATCGACATGGCTAATCATGAAATGTTTTGTGGTGGTATGTCAAAATGCAAATGGTCCGATTTTGCAGGCAATATGCTATGTTGTCAGGGCTCCCAGACCCTGGTTACACGATTACTTTAAATGTAGGCCATTAAGTAGACCATGTATGCCTCTATCAGTAAGATTTTCTTTCTGTTCTGCGTTGACGCTGCAGGCTACTGTAATGTTGGGGCTATCTACATAACCGTATGTAACTTGGGGCAAATGTAGGCAGAATTTGTAGATTCCGTAGCTTTCAGTAATGCAAATAAATTGTGCCAGAGATGTGCCAGCTGCCCTGGAGTTCCTCCGCCGCATAGTTTAGTTACAGCTCAACTCTAAATCAACTCTAGTATCTGACAAATATTAGTTTCCTGTGTATTAATTTCCTTCGTCTTTTTCCTTAACAAATCGAGTTATACGCTTGCATTGGCCAATAGAACAACATGACAGACGCAGACATCATTCTGATATTTTGTGATAAATGTTTTAGCAGACGATGTTGAAATGCTAATCGAGTCTTTCGTGATTTCGACACAAGCCATTTATAGAAAACAATTGTATCACAAACTTATTTTAAACCATAGTGCTAATGTGCTACTTCTTTATTGTTCAATGCCAATAGGCTTGTACATATTAGGCCATAAAACCTTTCGCGAACCTGTTCAATTTTTTTGGAGAATGCGCGTGGCCGAGGCCTTAAGTTCTTAAAGACAACTTTAAGAATACGCAACGCAATGAATACGCAACGCAATGTGCCCCATGCAACAATCCCCCCCGTATTCATATACTAAAAGTTTTCTGTTTTTGTACTAAAATATGTTCAGCAAACTGGTTAATTAAAAACCCGTTCACCAAATCGTCATAAATTGCCTTTGTAGGCTACATAGTTCTGTTCGTACAATATTGTGTGTTACATCAGTGATGGCTTAGTTATCTTTAAAAAGTAATCAGATTTCTGATTATTCCTTTTAAAATTAACTTACTTTACTGAGTACTTGATTTTAAAAGTAACTACGTTACTTTATTAGTTATTCAGTAGCTGCATGGCGACGACAAAAAAATCAATTTTGCCAGTACTCACTTTATTGGAAGTGCATTTTTAACGGTAACAATGTATCTCCTGACATTTGTGTCGCTACGCTGTAATATTTGTAAACGTGTTTGTAAACGTAGCAATACAAGCGAACTATTCAATCAGATAGCTATTTGTTGTGAAACGAAAGTTACAGTTTCAAGCATTTTCAAGTACTTTAGCCGAAATTCCAGCACTTTTCAAACCTGGAACACAATGCAACATCAAAATTGGTCAGGTAAACGTTCCTTCGCCTGTTTTTGAGGGGTATTCTTTACACTACCACATATCTTTTCGGAGAACACTGCAAAGAATGACGCGTCAAGTACGAACGCTTCCGCTGTTCACAGGTTCGCGCGCAGTGTGCGGAGTCGAGCGCTGCTGAAAGTATAATCCAGCCTTTAATTGTCACATAGGCCAGACGTCACTGACACAAGAAGAAAGCAAACATATATTTTTTACTAAGGAAAATAACAAAAATAATAACGCTGTTGATTATTCACGTCGTATAGCAGGCTATAATAAGATCCAAAACGTATTGCTTAAACTGTGTGTCAGAATGTGCATATTTCGTTTTTGGTACATTAACTGTTGGTACATTAACTTACTGGGCAAACTGTTACACCGAATTCATTTGCTGCATGTATGTTGTCGAGAAATAAGGGACAGTGTTGACGTATGTTCTGATAACTACACATCATAAGGTACTCGATCATTTATTGTAATTTAGAAGGAAGTTAATGTAATTCTAAAAAAATAGGTCTAAATTACTTGCCTATCATGCATGCAGACACGAATAAACATTTTTAAAGTTAAAATTTAATTTCACGTAACGTAGAAAGAATGAAAAAATAATGTTAACTTAAGTTTTGTACTTTCTACTGACAAATGCTATATGAAGCAATGTTATCTGGCGATTTCGAGCTTGGACATGGAGTAATCTTAACTCTAATATTTATGAGTTGTTTGTGTAAACGCTCTTCTTCGTGCCTTTCCTCGACAACACACAGGCATAAAATGTGCAACAGCGGTCTGCGATCACAGAATTCGATTGTCACAGATTCCAGTGTGACACCTGCATTTAAGAAGCAAAAGTAAACATTCAATATTAATCAGTATTCTATACAATTTTGGCCTACAACTGGCCTACCCTGGCCCTGCCCTTGAACTGCATAAAGGGGCCTTGGGGAGTGTTTATAAGCAAAACTATACACTGTTAAAAACACTTGCACTGATGCCATTATTTCTAGTGTATTTCATATTTCCACATGTATTTTTAGGTTATTGGCAATAGTGAGACAGTATGAAAAACAATTTCACCTGTAAAGCCAATCGTTCTGGGACTAGACACTGCAGGATAATTAATATTTTCAGGTCTGGAGTTGGGCTCTGTTGCGGTGCACTATAAATAATAATTAGCTGCTCTTATAGAGTCCTGCCAAGGCCATCAGTCTCCTAGGAGCAGAGGTCAGGGCACTGGAGGAAGAGAGACAGTTTGGCTGCACAATAACACCAAAGAACAGAAAAAGAGCTTTCTTTCTTTCTTTCTGTGGGTGAGCTCAGTTGAGGGGGAGTGGATGCTTGCCATTTGTGAGACCCAGAGGCGATCTGGAGAGCAAATTTTAAATGCATGTGATCTGCAGTAGTCAGTGTACTCAAGTGTACATGCTGAGGTTTTATCAAGCCCCTCATAAATCACTCAAATCTTTTTTATTATGGCTTTGCACTACTAGTAACATATTTTTATTAACATCGATACTAGCAAGAATGGTCATAGGCAAATGTAATGAATTTATAAACAACATATTTAGCCTAGAAGAAGGCTGTAGTTCTTTTTAAACATGTGATTACTGTGGGAAGACCATTATACAAATATCGATTGTTAACATTTCCTTTAAGGAAGTTTTGCTGTGACAAAAGCATACTGATAGCATATAGGTGGTTGTTTTTAGTCATATTTTGAAAGCCACAAAAACTGTACTCAGGGCTTGATTTGAGGAGGGATTCAAGGAGATACTAACCCCCCAGTTAAAAATACCCCCCCCCCCCGCCCCCTTAACACTCTCCCTTTACACCCCCCGTAACACTCATCTGCCTTTACATCACCCCTCTGTAACACTCATCTCTGTTTACACCCCCCCCCAAGTAACAGTCATCTCCCTTTACACCACCCCTCTCTAACACTCATCTCCCTTTACCCCCCCCTCCTCTCCTGTAACACTCATCTCCCTTTACCCCCCCCCTCCTCTCCTGTAACACTCATCTCCCTTTCAACCCCCTTTGGATTAATGTGATGCTGTTTATGTGTTATTGATATTTTCACTCTAACCATATGTGCAATTTAGACACTCAGTTGCCTTGAGCATATCAGAATCCTTCGTGACAGACAACCATCGGAGCTGTACAGATGAGGTGGTTCTGTAGAACTGCAGGATTTCCCTTCATTACTCAGTGGAGGATTTGGTACAGTTTGCATCTGTTGTCTGCAGAGCTAATGGTACTGGCTTAAACAGAAATATGAGGGAAATGATAAAAAATAACAAATGTGCACATGTCTTCAAATATATACACTTAAGACATAAACTGCAATGAAATTCTTATGAATGTCAAGTCTAATTATTGAAGAATATACTTTGTTTATGTATATTATAAAAAAAATTAGTCTGCTTGCAGTATGAAAGATCTGACAGATTGTCATCAGTCCCCTTTAATTCAACGTGACTATGTTCAGTAGTACACTGACAGAACTGTTCAGCAGTACACTGACAGAACTGCTCAGTAGTACACTGATAGAACTGTTCAGTAGTACACTGACAGCACTGTTCAGTAGTACACTGACAGAACTGTTCAGTAGTACACTGACAGCACTGTTCAGTAGTACACTGACAGAACTGTTCAGTAGTACACTGACAGAACTGTTCAGTAGTACACTGATAGAACTGTTCAGTAGTACACTGATAGAACTGTTCAGTAGTACACTGACAGCACTGTTCAGTAGTACACTGATAGAATTGTTTTGTGAACTCTTTAGAACTGCTTTAAATCAAAAGCAACAAAAAACAAACAAGGAAAAAAAGGTTGCCTCTTCCCTTATAAAACAGACTTCCTAGTAACCAGAACATTCTAAATCAGTAATATAGAAGAAAGACATGTTTATATTAGGTCTAGGGACGTTCACAGCTAGCAGAAGCTGGCAGAAGTTGGGCTTTGACAGGACGATGTGGTATTATCAAGTTGTTGAGAAAATCTGGGTGGCAAATGTCCACCCCACCCCAGTACAAAGTTTATAACAAGACGTGTTGATGGGATCCTTAAAATGAATTTAAATTACAATCCCACAGGGGGCAGTGTTTGCTAAAACATTGAATTTGTCTTCTAACACCATGTGTCACAAAATATCTCGCACATAGAGCTGCCAATTTCATCTAGCATTCTAGTTTGCGTATTCTATTTTACTTTTAAGCGCACAAATTAATTCACAAAGCTTTACACGGGCACTGACTGCTCCGGTTTAAACTAATTTTTAAACAAATGTTTAAACATATTTAGTTATTAAGTGCAATAACCAGATGAGATTTCTTGTTAAATTTGTGTTCTGACAGGAGCAACTTTTTAATCCCTATGTATTGTCTTTCGGAAAAAAATACGATATTAGATATTCATTTATTTTTGTTCCAAACTAACGTTTTCTGTTTGAGCAGAAAGGAAATGAACTTTTATTTTGAGGTTTTCAGACTAAAAGTCCGGAAGTGTCTGAAAAAGTTTATTCTAACGCTAGATGCCTATTCAGTTGTCTCTATTAAAGTCTGCGCTTGTGCTAGAAGGGAGGTTACGATGGCAGAAATATCGCTTTATCTAGCTAACGCAAGCATTACTTTGACAGAGGACATGGGCCCCGAAAAGGTAGTCCATGCTATCGTATGTACTTGTAGCTTAGAGTGTAGGAAATACTCTAACTGCTGAAGCTATTTTCAACTTTTGGTAACGGTTTCTTGGGGGAACATGCACGCTAAGTTTACAATTGACATGCATTCTACATTATAGATTTGATATTAATTGGATTTAACATATTTGCTGGATATTATTGCGTTTAGCCTAAATAAAAGTCAATTAGAATGGGAATAACTTGTCTAATTTTAGTAGCCAGTTATGACATTAATTTACACGAAGTAATTTACCGAGACCTAGCTAGAAGAAGCTAAATGATCTGCTTTCTTGTGTTTAAGATATTTTTTCGCCTAAACATCTTTGAAATGTACACACGCCTCATGAAAACTTTATACAGGAGCTATTAATCCGGGTTCAGCAAAGGTTCTTTCTTCTGTAATTAATCTAACATAAATTGCTTAACCTAAACTAGATTATGAGTTGGTGTGTAGTGTTTCACTCACAGTGCAATGTGCACTTCACTACAGAGCGTCAACAAAGGGAAGGAATTTGAATTTGTTGAGCTAGGAGACCTGGGGACCAAGGAGGACAGCCAGGAGAAGAATCCACGCAGACTCATTCACTTTTCCAGTGGGGAGACCATGGAGGAGTTCAGCACAGAGGAGGAGGAAGATGCTGAGAAAAATGCAGAAAAAAAGGACCTTTTGTCCCCAGTAGACATGGTGTGTGTGGGTGGGTGGGTGGTATTTATACTATTGTCTCAAAACAAATGAAATGATGATGTTGGAGAAACTATAAGAATTGAGCAAAGAAGAAGAGGAAAGAGATGATTTAGTCCAAGAAGCTGTTGACTAAATGTTGTTTTTCCCTCCATGTTTGTTTGTAGTCTCAAATGACATGGGGGCCTTATGTCTGGTTTCAGATGTGGAGAGCTGCTACATCCACTTTGTCAGGTACAGCCATGTTCTCCAGTTTGGCTCTTGCCGCTTTCTCTTTAACTGCATTAGGGATTGCTGCCTTCAGTAAACGTACTCAGACAAAGCACAAGACTACTCTATGTGGTTCTTGATTTATCTTTTCATGAAAATGTTGTAACCAGAAATCAGTTGACGCTTGGTCATTGTAACAAACACATCCATAGTTCCTGAATAATAAATGTTCACATGAAATTAAGCCTGTGAATCAGGCCTTGGAACAGTGGGTACCAAGCAGTTTACAGGGCTACCTATGCTAAGATCAGTGCTCAGATGTGGGTACTTTGACTGCTTTACTGAGGATAAGGAGTACTGAACCTGTTATTATTTTTACATACGAAATGCATCTCTTTCTACTGTGTATATTGGGGTCAAAAGGATTTTTCTGTGTGTTAAGTCTTTCTTGTGATTCCCATGAATTTTCACTCTCCAGCTTGCGATTACCTGGGTGAAAGGATGGCATCGCTGTTTGGCATAACCTCAGCTAAATATCAGTATGCCATTGATGAGTACAACAAGATGAAGGAGGTATGAGCTGCCTACTCTGGGTGTGATAGTAATCATGAAGTAATGGATGCCTTGAGTCTGATACCTCATACATATCGTACTCTACTGTACCTCTATTTGCTTTTCTGGTCCTTCCCTTATTTATTTACTTATGTTCTGTCTTCTTTTCTACTTTCTTTCATTCATTCTCCATGACTCTTTCTGGTCTTTCACACTTCCTCTCTTTTTCCATTCCATTTATTTTCTTTCTCCCTCTCTCCTCCTAAGAGGGAGGTGGGGGCTATGGACTCTGGTCTCTCAGAGGAGGCTCAGGAACTTTTTGTGGAACCACAAAACGAAGAGACCCATGAGCCAAACCTCCACCAGCCTGAAGCCACTGCTGCTCAGGACGTCACCTCCAGTGATCCTGTTCATTTACCCAGTACCATCAGTGTCCCTGGAAACACAGTTAGTACTTAACCACCATAAGCCTCACCTTCTTCCCCCTCTGCCTTTGCTACAGTATTAATAAGGCTGGTTAACTGCTTTCTGTCACAGACAGCAGACAAGAGGGTATGTCTCTATTAACAAGTGCTTTCTCCAGCTTGCCATACCACACTCAACCTGTGCTGGTATTAAGCTGGTTTACTCTAAAAGTACTAATTGAAAGTAGTTTATGGTTAAAACCTCACCAAAGACCCCAAAAGACTCCAATTTATTCTATTATGCACTGCACTTAAATTAATTAACCCAAAAATGTAAACTTACACACATCTGTCTCTGAAAATAGGAAGTCTGTTGGGAAAAGCCTTAAACTCTACAGTTTTCTCTGTATTTATTACATATTTATTCATTCATATTTATGTATTTGTATGTATTTATTTATTTAATTCTTTGTAACATGTTCAGTTTTTTTTGGAGAAGAATGGTATTTTTTTTTTACAATTTTATATTTTAACAGTGGAATAAAATTCTAATAATCATATTTGTTTCTCCTTTTTGCTTGTTTTATTTTAAGTTGAAAGATTAACCCAGACTCTTGTATTTTGAGGTACCCAACTCACTGCACGTTGTTATTTGTGACCATGACTCATGACAGCTGAGGTCAGTCCCTGGGCTGGGCAGCAGGAGTGAGAGTTGTTGGATCAGTCTATCTACTTCATTCCTCATTGCCTCATCTTAAGATGGTTGGAGGTGGCCCTTTTTGATGTGAGTCTAGCGTTTTGTACTGCTATACTGAAGGCTGATAGGTCAGACTCAAAGGTCTAGCTTTGAGACTGAGGAGAGTTATGTCCTTAGGCTGAAAGTGTAAGTAACACTGTTCTTCATTGTCCGTACAGTAAGGCCTTTCCAACGGCTCCAGAGAGGCTACTCGGTAACCATAAACCCACACTGTTAGACTGACTGTGTACTTGTTCATGTATGTTTATCAAGGCATACAATTTTAACTAAGATAATTTATACATGAGTTATACTGTGTAGGCAGTGCTTTGGAAATTCACCCTTGTGAAATGTATTGGTAGTATGGTATTTCTACATGTCATAACTTATCACATTTGTGGTATTGTGTTCGCTTTCCACCCACCATTTGTTGAGTTTGCTAGTCTGGAGAGTTAGGAGGAGGATGGTGGTACCACAGAGAGACAGCACATCAAGTCTCCCCATCCCCCACAGTTAAGGTCAAACAAGGCCAGTTTTCAGAGATGATACAATAGACCTAAGAGAATGCTGGACTGCACCAGCTGAACCAGTCAAATAATCACATCTTGGTCTCAACATCTTGGTATCTCAGAGCACTTAATTATTCAGAGACAGGTTGTGGGTGCCAATGTTTGATATGTGTACTTTACAAAGTGATTAAACAGTCCATAACCCAAAAAACTGAATCAGTTCAAAGAGCCAAAAAACATTGTTTAGAACTGCATACAGAAACATTATGGTAAGACTCGGCTAAGGACTCATGGGGTTGGGTGTAGTGTTTGCTGTCTGTAATGTGTTCAAATGCACTCTGTATCCTAGGGAAACCAAACAAGGTGGAGCTCTAGAATCTTGTAATGGTTGTTACAGCAGGTAGGAAAAGCATGTGTGACAGGTAATTACTGTTATTACTGTGTGTTTACTGTTGCTGTAGCCAAAACTAATTATGTCAGTAAGTGGCAAATAAACAGTCTTCTGAAAAACAAGTCTAATGAAAAAGGAAGTTATATTTATATAATGACTGTCAAGGTACCCAGGGTCGATTTACGGTTAACACATACAGGCATTACTGCGTCAACCAATTGCGCACAGTGTACTATCAACCGGAAGACTATATATAAATCCCCCCCCCCCCTCTCTCTCTTTCTCTTTCTCTCTCTCTTCAACAGAATTTTGGTTGGTCATGTTCATTTTCAAAATCTGAAACAACTGCTTGGTAGAGAATGTCTTGTGTACTACAACTACATTTAGAAATACATCTTATATTATCCATGTATTAGTGGTTACACTATATATAGTTATTTAAACTGTTGTGAATGTCACTGAATAAACAGTATGGTATGCCAGATTAATAATTTATTTTATGCTGTCCCGTCTCATCATTTCAGGAGAATTAGCAGTTACTACAGAGAAGTACTGCATAGTGCAGTACATCTGTTATCCACTAGGTGGCCATGTAGCCATGATATCCCCTATGTTGGCCGCAATCAAGAAAACTATTCATTAAAATACATCTGCACAATTTCCTTTACCTTTGTCATTATTAATGAGCAAGTAGTTATTTATAACTAATGGGTGTGTATATCACAGAGGCTAAATATCGTTGTAGCTGGTGCACTGACACATAGTCATGCAATAATGCCCATGGAAAATCCCAAGTGACTCCTCATGACGGTGTTTGTCTACATCCAAAGCGTTTGTCCTGAAATAACACCCCAGGAAATCTGGCTAACACATTGTTGTGGAGTCACACGAGATCTAGCGCGTCCCAGGCTGTGTCTGTAATCTTATCTAAAAATGTACAAATTCCCCAGCACGGCAGTAACACCCACACCGTTAACACCTTCCGCAGGAATTGCGGATGGAGGGGATTTTGTTGTGCATCTTCTTGGGTTTTGCATTTCGCACTCTTGTATTAAATTTGAATGCGCACTTCACTTAATGCCTATCACATTCTGCATTCCCGTTTTATGCAAAAGCAGCATTTCCTCTTTCGTCTGGCTGTTTCTAAAAATTGACCTGGTTTGGTGTCTTTGTGTTTCTCTGTTAACACACTTCTGACTTCTTTCACTAAAGAGTCTGTTTACCTTTCAGAGTCCATCGCCAGTGACTTGTACATGCAGTAAAGTGGACACATCACACTCCTCTGTTTAGTCTGAAAAGCCACCTGTGGTTTATTCTGTCCCACCCCTCACCCCCACCCCCACCCCCACCGTTGACTATTCAAAAATGAGGGTTGCTAAAAAAGGCAACTTTAAGCCAAAGCAAAACAGCCCCCTCTTCCGCTAGTGGCCTCCATGGTGATGCTCTGGCGGGGATTTCCACCCACTCTCCTGTTTCCTGGCCCTTCCCTGGTAGGGTTCTCTCCCAGCACGACCTAAGCCTCCACATGCACCAAGACTAATCTGTTAAAAGCACCACATTGTCATTTAAAGCCTCGGACCAAAGGAGGATCCGAGAAACACAGGAGAAATGAAACATGAATGCACAGAAACAATTTTATCTGATATCTACAAATACGTCAAGACTTCTTGGTGAAGGCATTCTGACTGCATTTTACAAGCTGCATGCTGGCTAACTTCATGACAGCAGTTCAAACTAACTTTAATCATTTTAAATGAACTTTAAGAGTGTCTTTATCCACACGCTCTTTTCATAAACAACCACAAATGTATAGTTGAATCGCTAGCTCTAGCTTCTAGCTAGTGTAGCTTGAATACTCTACTGCATCGCTTCCTATATTTCAGCCACAATTTGAGTTCTACATTCTTCATTTGATAGTGACACTTTGTTATGCTGGCAAGTACACACATACACACAAAATATTTTAACCCTCATGCAATAACCAGTGTCAAAGCAAAACGCTATGCATGTAAGTGTCACAACAGAATGATGGAGACCGTGCATACATCTTTTTTTTCGTTTCTTGTCTGGAAAGCCCCATGCACTGCCTTTTTGCGGTAGTTGAGTGTAAGACTCTAGGATGAGGTCAAACTTTCCACTCTTTCCAAGGGTGCTAACCAGTGATGTGGCTGCTCGAAGTGGTACGGCGTGCTCTGAAAAGCTTCAAAACAGAGCTACTGCGACGTTCTCTCATTCGGGCTCACTACATTTCCTCGATGTAGCAATGGCTCGGTAGTTCGAATGAGTGAGGAGGAACCGGTATTTTGCAATCATATGCAGTTTCATATTGCATGTACCCTGTCTATGAAGACGTGCAGAGCATGTCCCTATTCTGCTGACCATTATGCGATGGTGTGATTCATACGCCCAAAGTGTATAATAGCAGAAGTGTTTCAGATGTATCCCGCGCAACAGTAGTTTCAAAAGCTGCACACAAGCATCTCTTCTGGCTAATTTTCATGGCACGGTCGATAAAGAATCACCATGCCAGTTACAGACTATCATGTACACAGACTGCGTGGCTAGGTTATCATGCACACAGACTGCGTGGGTTCAAGGACCCCAGCTGTGGAGATCTGTGCTATGGAGATCATTTATGCAGGAGTGTGGTTTCTCACCGCACCTCATAACAGTGCAGAAAACCTTTGCCAAATCAGGTTTCTTTTTTAGCACAGCGACGCAGGGCATGGACAACACATTTCCCCCAGCAGTTCCTGTTTGCTTAACAGACTAACAACGGACACCTCCGGCTAAATCGATGTCTGGCCAACACTTAGGGTGTCTGTTCTTCGCATTTACAGTGTGATTTGCACTATTATCATTGATAAGGGAGGGATCTGTGTTTTTGTGTTGCTTGTTGCGGTTCCATGTAACCCCCAACATGTTGGAATCTGATTAGGCCACTTCCTTTAACTTGGCACAGTGCAGATGTTGTTGACATTCCATCGTGTCATTGTATATGGGATGTTGTGCTATTTCCTGTTACAGAGAGCTCATGTGTGCACGTGGATAGCCTTGATGGTGGATCCTGTGTGTGTGTGTGTGTGTGTGATGACCTTTTTCTCCTTTTTCTGTCCCATTCTACATTGTATTTTACACTGATATGATCATCAATTGGAATTTTCTTAGCTTCTCAGTGTAAGGAATCAACCATGCTGTGTCTACAGTAACTAATTAATGTTCTCTGAGCCTTATTTTATGAATGGAAGGTTTGGTTTAGTACTATATACAATGGACTATTAATTATCAGAAGAGGTTGGACCAGGGTTTAATGGCTTATAGAGTGCAAAAAGTATCCTGTTCAACAGGTGCCTGTATAAAAATTGTGAGAAGTAACTTTGCTTTCAGGGAGGAAATGCTAATGTGTTCTAAACCTGTCAAGTATTTTTTCCAGACAAGATAAAAATAAAACATTTAACAGTGGCCTGTTCAGCAACATTCTTGTTGCTATTATCACAACATAATAGAAAATCATGAGTAGTAACTTTGCTTTCAGGAAGGAAATGCTAATGTGTACATTTCTAAACCTGTCACTGCAAGGAACTTTAGGTATTTTTGCCAGACATGATGATTTTACACAAGATTGTGTAAAATGTGAGTTGTTGGTCATTTTCCAACTGAGACTGAGACTTATCATTTTAATTGTACCTTAACGAATTGCATTTATCTGTTGATGTCAAAGAGGTTTTAGTTTATGTAAGTGCTGGTTTGCCTTGTCAAGGTCTTTTCTATCTCTGTCCATAATGTCTGATTACGCAGGCAGGCACAATAGAAGAGTGTGCACTGCTGACGGAGTGTGTGGCTGCAGTTTGGGCCTTCTCCTGCAGTTTAACGCTGTAGTGAACTACAGAGCATAGAGGCGTGTGTGGGAATTCCCCCCCAGAAACCTGAACAACTGCAGATGTGTAAATCCCCGCTCCTTGTTCAGTGGGCAACAGACTCTCCCTGTCTCTCTCCTCCACATCCGCATGCTTCGGGTGCAGACGCACACTGCTCTAACAGCCGGACAATCTCTGTAGGTCTCTGGTTCTTTGTTTAATGTTCCTTGGTAGAATGTCTGGGGTCCAGGTAGGTAAGTGCAGTAGGGCAGCATCTATGGATATGGTGATTTTCACATGCCTTGAGCGAGCCCTCATATAGGGTGTTTTATGGGTTGTTAATGGTCTGTATTTGAATTATTGGTTAAATAATGGTTAAATCTGGAGGCAACTGACTCCCAGAAAAGGATGGAAAAAATACTGACAGGCACTTTGGACTTCTGCACACCTGGGTCACTGACAAAGGGGGAAGTTCAGGGGATTTCTGAAATGAAGAACTGCAACCAGTTTAAGGAAGTACAGGAGATGTTCAATATGAATTTTCATAGATGTTTCTGACTGACTTCTTTCAGGTTCAGTAGACAGTATGCACCATCATTGTAATAGATGCAGCTGAGAACAGTAGATATGCACAGTTAAATATATATATATATATATATATATATATATATATATATATATATATATATATATATATATATATATATATATACATACATACAGTATATGTGTGTGTGGGTGTGCCACACATACAGTATGTTTAAAAACTCATGTCTGCTCATTGTGGAACCGTATGCATGACTTTATGTTTAAACATATAGCAAACTTTCTACGAATATGCAAACAACCTCTAGAGACAATACTCTATATATTCACAGCATCCAAATTATATAAATATTTATATTACTGGTACAGCAATGATTATATCGTTCAAAATATCCAGAGAAAAAGCAATATATATTTTTGTATGCTTATTGTGAAACATTCCTCTTGCAATCAACTCTAGGAACAAAATTAACGATTATCAACAGGTTTATCTAAGGAATTAGTGGCGTGTAGCGGGAACTACACTTCTAAGTCATACACGACAAAGACACAGAATGAACTCCGGTTCCCTGAGCAACGCCCTGATCATTCCGGTATAACTCCTCTTCTGTTCTAGCAGATGACGCCCTTTTGGCTGTTAGGCGTTTTGTTTCGTGTGCAGTGTGCTTGCATAACAAAATTTCAAGTAAATTAGTTTCCATATTAACAGCATCGGCATTCTGAGTGGACCAGTTCCACGTAATAGCCTAAAACAGAAAGGGGAAATTGTTTATTATAACTAAGCAAAGTTATAGTAAAATCACATTAGGCAAGACTTCCCTTAGACGTACAAAACTGCGGAGAAAAGAATATGGACAACCCTTATGAGTTGACACCTATGGTAAAATACTAATGAGAGAGATATTAAATCTTTGATGATGATAACGCATCTTTAGTCATATATGCGCAATGCTAAAATGGCGTTTGTGTTTCAAGATTTGGATATGCGCTCCATGAAATCCAAGGGTAATTCCAAAATGTAGCCAGGTTAGCCATCACTCCTTATTCTGATTCTGACTCCTTATTCAAAGTAATATGCAAACATCAGAATCAAAATGACATCAAAAAGGTGTTTAAACAGTTTTCTGTTAGCCATTTATGAAACAAGAATATGTATTTAATCATATCCAGCATGCCCTAAACTTTTGAAAGCAGATTAAATAATATTGAATTGTTGCAACTAAAATAATTTCATTTACGTAAATTAACTAACACTTTTTATTACATTTTAGTCTATTCTGTAAATTGCTGTAAATCTAATTTATTATTCCAATTTGTTTATCCATTTTCAGGAAGGGTAGCTATCCCACAAGGAATTTGAGGATCTTATCCATCGTGTTATAATCCAGGGTTATTTCCATTTTGCCAGAAGGGTGGAGGATCTTCTCCAGTATTTCCCTTCCTTTCCCAGTCTTGGTCATACATTGCGTCCTTCAGTGGCCATATAGGCATGTTTATTTTATCCTCTTCCCCACTTGTGGGCAGCATGAAAAATTCGACTTCCCTACACGAAGAGCTTTTAATACGATTCATCTTTTTATAATGACATTCATGATAATATTGTGAAATCACAAAATTTTCACAATATTTTATTTTAGATAAATTCATTTCTCACACACACACATTCACACACACACGCCGTCAGTAAAACGTTGCACCAGATAATGCAGTTTACTATAACTAGATATACATACAAAATAAAAGTTTTTGAAGCTGTGCAAAATATTGCATTTGGAATGTCATGTCTTGTTACATCTTTTCACCTTAAAGTTCCCATTTCTCTGAAAAATGTAACTCTAAAACATGAATGAAAAATATATGTGGGGCTTTTTTCTGTGATGCTGGACAGCTCTGCCTGTCTATTTTAAAGGTTGAGTGATGTTCTAAATCAGCTACAATACATTATGGTCCTGCGTGCGGTAACATCTAAACATGCTAGCCTGTGTGTGTTTCCACATGAAATATATTTCCACTTTTGAAGTCTATGCTTTTTTGTTGCCTTACTGACATTTGTGGTATTCAGAAGCTTCTTCAAAAAACCAGGCCCTCAGTTTGCAGCACTTATGTAGACCAGCCCTGTAAGGCTGCTTGTGGAAGGGTCTGTAATTGAGTCTGTTCCAGTGCAGGGCAGGAAGCTCTGACACACACCCACGCCCATGTTTCTGAAGCGTGGTTGGGTAAGGAGGGGATTTCTGCACCACATTGTGGTAGGTGCAATTTAAAAAGCTCCCCTTTCTCACTCTTTAGTGCTCTTGTGCTACCTGTTGCATATACTAAATTCTTTTATTTTGGCTTTAGTTGGTCATTTTGCTTTCAAAGGCAAGCAACAGGCACTGTTATGCATTAGTCTGGAAAGAGGCAGATTTAAGAGGTTGCACATATGTGAAAGTTATAGTCTTGCACTTAACATTCTCTGAAAGGCTGGCATCTGAGGAGAGATGTGCTTTTCCATTAGATACTTTAACAGCATGGCTAGATGTATGATCCTGCATAACATCTTGGAAAATGCATCAGTTCTTAGAAGCAGAATTCCTGTTGGTGTTGAGTATGTCATATATATATATCTGTTTAATTAGTGTACATGAGAGTACATACACATGTGTTCATACACATGTTTATGTATGGACAATGACATGTCTGGCCAAACGTACATATATGTCATTATTTATAGATATTAAACATTACAAAAGTTACAAGGTTGTGTTTCTTTCTGTTCGGGGGGGGTGTTTATGTTGTTTGTTTCAGTCAACAATATTTTGAATTATAGTACAATATAGTTTTAGGCTCTGAAGAGGAGTTTTTTCAAGTTTCACAAGCCTCCAGACAGTTGTTGAACGAATACAGATGCTACACAAATTGGATACAGCCACTCTGAATGGCTAGATAAGGATCCATTCAGGACAGTTAGCAATAGGTGTGGGAAGATTTCTCTAAATTGACTTTATTTATTTTTACATTTTACTATTTGTTTTTAAAGCCCTCAGTGGATTCGCTCAACAATACATTTCTCGATCTACTGTTCTCATATTGTGTCCCTAGGACTTTTAGGTCATTTTCCCACGATTCCTCACAGACCCCCACCAATGCATCCAAACCAAAGGTGACTGGGCTTTTCCTGTCACTGTCCCCAGACTCTGGAACAGCTGTCCTTCCCACATTAAGACTTGTCCCAGTGTTAACAAGTTCAAAGCAAAATGAAAGACCCACCTTTTTACCCAAGTCACACTTGTATAAGAATACGGTTGGGAAAATAACATTGTTTATTTCGGTCCTGAAATGAATCCAGTCTATTCTTTCGTCTGACGGCAACATTGTGTTTAATTGATCGTGATAAAAATTAGAAGCTGAGATGTGAGATTTTGTAACCTAGTTAAGGTACATTGCCTATCCTAAAGATTAATTGATGTCTTTTGAACGTCACTTTGCACATTTAGGAATAACAAATCAACAATCAGGAAACGACGACTTTATCTATTCGACGACTCGAATTATCTAACTTTTAAACTAGATGCTACTCATTCTACTCTACTTGAAAAGTAGCTAAAACCGCGCTGGGTCTTTAACTCTGTTACGCGAACGATCAGTCCAATAGGATGCAGATGACCCGGTAGGTCAATCTGGGACTATTTCCGGGTGTAAATGTAATCTGCATGTTGCCGCAGTAGAATTTTCAATACAAATCAGTTTTACGCATATTAAATTTGAAATAAAGATGTCCCGTGGCTCAAGTGCAGGGTTTGACCGTCATATTACTATTTTCTCGCCTGAAGGTAGACTTTATCAAGTAGGTGAGTAAAAGCTGCATTTTAAATGTCCGGTGATAGTTAGCAGACTAGCTAGCTTACTGCTACACTAACTATGCATTGTCATTGCCTAAAGCTAACCTAAAATACATTGTTAGATATAGCTAACTAGCTGGCAAGCTAATCCCTTTACTGTACGAATTTATTCCCACCTTAAAGTATACTTATCCGGCGCTAGGAACTTGCAACATATTATCTAACTAGCTCGTTAACTAACTCGGTTAGCTATCTTTGATAATCTATAATTACAGGAAGACCAGTTAGCTAAACCATAATGTTTTAGACTATCTTAGCTAAATCATAATAACCAAACAGCACGACGTTTAAGCCATTTGTTGGTATTAACTGGTAGGCAAACCTGCATGTGATTTCCCAGTTTGTCTTGTTACATTTGAAACTTTGATTATTTACCTTGCATTTTAATATGTGACTAAAGACTTAATTAATCAGCTTGGACTTCTTAAACTTTATAATTAATTTACTTTGTTATTGCCTTTATATGCTATTTGCCCAGAGAAAATGATTACTATAACCTTTTTCATCCACACAGAATATGCATTTAAAGCTATTAACCAGGGTGGGCTCACATCAGTTGCTGTCCGGGGTAAAGACTGTGCTGTTGTTGTCACACAAAAAAAAGTTCCGGTAAGAACTTTTACATATTACAAATTCACCTGCATTGGTTCATCTGGTTATTGAGCCCAACAATAACATTATTATTATTATTTTAGGACAAGTTACTGGACGCTTCTACTGTCACTCATCTGTTCAGAATCACAGAAAACATTGGCTGTGTGATGTCAGGGATGACTGGTATAAGGCCCTTCACCTATTAGGAAAACGATTTTTGAATTTATTAAGCACAGTGTCTTCTGTCTAATCTACGGTAGCGATTCTTTGCATTTTTCTAATGTTGTGCGTTGTGTTTTCAGCGGACAGCAGGTCTCAGGTGCAGAGAGCACGCTATGAAGCAGCTAACTGGAAATACAAGTATGGCTATGATATTCCAGTGGACATGCTCTGTAAGAGGATCGCTGACATCTCTCAAGTTTACACACAGAATGCAGAAATGAGGCCACTGGGCTGCTGTAAGTTGGACCTCTAAGTCTTTGACAGAAGAGTAACACTTTGACAAATACATTTTAGTATTGCTAAAAACATGAGCCGCATGCTACATGTTACACATAAAAATTGTTGACTGCCAGTCTAAAAGTGTTCTACCTTTTCTTAAGAAACTGTAATAAATTGTAATCTAAATTTTTAAACTGTTAAGCAAAACATAGTGTAGTTGTTGTACCCCTGGATGTGTCTGTGCCCCAGGCATGATTGTGATCGGTCTGGATGAAGAACATGGGCCCCAGGTTTATAAGTGCGATCCAGCAGGCTATTACTGTGGCTTCAAGGCAACGGCAGCTGGTGTCAAACAGACTGAGGCCACAAGCTTCCTGGAGAAGAAAGTGAAAAAGAAACATGATTGGACTTTCGAGCAAACCATCGAGGTTTGTAAAAGATCGTTCACCAGTTTAAAACAATTAAGCAGGTAATCATGGAGTTTGATGTGATGACCATACAGCAAGTCTCTTTTTATTACGTTTACTTATAAGAAGTGTGCTAGGTCTCCATATCACATAGCAGCCTCTGTCATATAGCAGGCCAAACACATCTCACACATTTCATGATCGGTTCCATTCCACTCAGAACCAGCTCATGAAAGATGCTGGTTCATACCTTTCTCACATGACCATAATAGAGGAGCCCATTGCCCTCCCCTCCCACTGAGAATAGGGCTTGTAGTGTGACCATGGCTACAAACCCAAAGAAACCTCTATACAAGCTGAAATGCATTCCTGTTCTCGTTGCTTCCTTGATTTTCGCATTCCTTTATTTCATTTGTACTATTTTTTTCCTCAAAGACGGCAGTAAGCTGTCTTTCCACAGTTTTATCCATTGATTTCAAGCCGTCCGAGCTGGAAGTTGGTGTCATCACAGCAGAGGACCCCAGATTCAGGTGAGGTGGAGCCCAGCAGTCATTTGTCTGTGTGACTGTAGGAATCAAACTTCTAAGCTTTGGCTTGACTCTGCCTGAGCAGCCACTGAGCACCACTGAGCAGAGAGAGAGAGCAGGAGAGTGTGTGTACGTGCACGCATGTCTGTTGTGAGTACACTACAAGTGATGACCAAGGCAATTATTTTCGACTAAGAAAAACAAAGACTGAACTGATATGGAAAGAACAACACAACTACATGCTATTTTGTAAACATTTTTTTGTTTGTTTATCATTTTATCCATATTTATCAGTCTTAAGGGGCAGTCATGGTCTGGTGGTTAGGGAACCAGTCTTGTGACCGGAGGGTCGTGGGTTCGATTCCCAGGCCTGAGGCCATGACTGAGGTGCCCTTGAGCAAGGCACCTAACCCCAACTGCTCCCCGGGCGCCGGGCTAGGGCTGCCCACCGCTCTGGGCACGTGTGCACCACAGCCCCCTAGTTATCACTAGTGTGTGTGTGTGTGTGTTCTGACTGCACAGATGGGTAAATGCGGAGGACAAATTTCGATTGGGGTGAAAATCACAATTGACAATGTGGCTTGACTTAACTTAACTTAACTTATCCATGTGTGATATCTGTAAACATAGCATATATAAACAACCCAAAACAATTCCCCTAAACAACGCAGCTCCACATTTCACTTCCTGAAATTCACTGGTATATATGCATGTTAGATGCCACATCATTATTAAGTAATTTCCACCGCTCTGTTGTCTGTTTCAGGATTCTCTCCGAGTCAGAGCTGGATGCCCACCTGGTATCTCTGTCTGAGAGGGACTGAGCTATGGAAGAACCCCAGTACTGCTGATCATATGTAGGACCCTGTTCAGGAGGGGTGCAGGCCTGGTCCCCATGTATATTTCCCCTGTTCCATTAAAGATGTTTTTTGGAGAAAATGTGTAATTGACTTTTTGTTTTGGAGTCATCTATACAATAATATAGACATCATAAAGCAGGATTTGCCACAGATATTTAGTCGGACATCTATGATGCACAACACAGACCGACAGTCACCTTGTAATGAAAGGAGCTCAATGTTTAGAAAACCTTATAAATCCGGAAGTGTGCAGTCACGAATTGTCTGGGCCACTCAGAACTCAGGGTACCTCCATCAGCTTTATGCTTTACAAGCTTGAAGAAATACTAGGCAGGTGTTAGTATCTGTGATGTTATCTGAATGGATGTATTGTGCTCTATCGTTGACTGAGAAACACACTGCATTTTATTTTATATGAATATAAACCTTTTTACACATAATTTGTTACATCCAAGGGTATCTCATTGTCCTATGAGAGGATAAAGATAAGTCTCCCACAGCATTTCTGTTTTAGTCCCAAACAGAAAACCAAATGATGAAATTAATCGTGTGACTATCTGACTATATACAATCTGGGAAAAATGTACAAGTTGGGCAAACTGTTCACCCATAATTATACATTACTCACCAGTTACTACTTGGCCAAATATTTCTTTGACTTATAATCACATAAATCAAATACAAACAGCTCTTCTGACATAACCTTCAGTGAAGGTGTGATTTGTTTATTGCTGCTATACCTGACAGCACTGGACAAATATCTTAGGATAGCTTAAAAAAGAAGTTAGAATTTGTAATTCCCTTAAGCAGAGAAAAGGGAAGTTATACATATAGTGATTCTATAAGTAGTTACATAGGGCACCTTGTTGTAATAGACATTTTGAAAGGAATAGATCTGTGACTTCCTTAGCCAGATGGTGTGTTGTAAAAAACGAGAGTAAAACCTACACACCAAAGATCTGGTTTGGCATCTTGACAGTTTAGCTAGAAGTGTCTCAAAGACTTCCCTTTTCATTGATTGTCATTCACTTATACATCTTTAGTTTGAAGTAATGCAAATCCCATGCAGAGACCAAACAATCCGTTCTGCATTAAGTGTACTACGAAGCACAGTCAATTGTCCTGCAAATTGTTTTTTTTTTTTTATGGTTTTACTGTTTGATCTGTCTACTGTCCAGTCATCTGGGGTGGAGAGAGATGACTTCAGGCTGGGATTCACCTTCCAGCACGGGATGATGGTGCCCAGCTTGTTTGCTGACTAGTTTTCCTCATCGGACTAAAAATTGTGTCAAGCACTGGAGATTCCCTAAAATGTCACCGTGTCCTTTAATTCCATGGTCTAGACTGTGACCTGATAGATCATAAATGGTAATCCTGGTGTGATTTTTAAAAATGCTTTCCTAAAAAGACATCAATTATAATGTAATGTTGCCAATATTTTGATTAGAATATAAGATTTAAAACATTTAAAGATCCTATAAACTGCTTTTTTTCCAGCATTCGACAGCTCTGTACTGTCAGAGGTGAATACTTCATATTCACAGTCTTCTACAGACATTTTGTCAGAAAACCATAGGGGAACTTCTGTTAAAATGAGTCACATATGACCCACCTCTACAAACATAAGGAATTTTATTCACTGAGTAATGACCTCTATATGACTCACGCTCTCCATTGAGGAAACGATACCCTTTACAGTACACAGTTGGCATCTTATATACGGTAAATTTCAAGTCATGAGTTTTGGCTTTTCCAATATAACCAGGGTACTTGCACAAGATTCTGTTAGAGAACTATATCACTTATTATTTTTTTAATCTTAAAACTAGAGTAAGAACTGAGAGAAAAAATGCTTCTTTCACATCTCACCCCTTTGTCTCTATGGAGATTACTCTTCAACTGCAGTCTGCCTACCATGAGGTAATACAATCAACCCCCTAATGTGGCAGCCATCAAATGCCTGAAACGTACTGATGTCTTTGCATAGAGTCAACACCTCCCTCCTTTGTATGATCCTTTTGAAGTCTCATCCCTAATGTGACGACTATCAACCGCCCCTAATGTTGATTCCCCAAGTGCCCTTTCATCCCACATTAACCCCTCCTTAAACTCCTCTTCCTCCTCACCTTCACTCCCCACTTACCCTTCACATTGCCCAATGTATATAAGGACTTCCCAAAATAGGCAACACGGGGCTGGTTGTGATCAACCTTATACCATATACTCTGTGTGTCAATGAACAATGAACCGCCCAGTCTCCTGACTCCTGAATCTGATCCCGATTCCTGAATTTCTCACAGAACCAAACAAGATTCAAAGAAATATATATTTTTAATTTAAAAGCCATTTTTACAGTCACACATAGAAATACGCATAATTTACAATAGTGTCATAATTAATATTTACATGTACAAAAATATCTCTTTTTTTTACAATATGATACATCTGTGCTATTCAAACACAGTCACCAACGCTTTTCTTTTGTAGCTTTATGGGCAGCTATTTCCCACAATCCCATGCTTTCTGAACACTGTGTTAAGTCCTGTCCATGTGTAGTCCAGCAGCATACCATGATGCATCTTTCCAAGTGGTCTTCAATATTGAGCGCTAACTGCCCTTCACATTGCTTCATGGAAAATGTACTCTCCACTTATCACTTCACTTCCCACCAAACTGAATGTCATCGTACAACTGTGAAGAAAAACACAAATGTGTTGATCAGTGACTGAATCCAAAATGATCTTAATATCTTTAATAAGGTTTTACATTCTAAAGCTTATCATAGAAAACAGAAGCCCATATTACAGAAGCGCAAGTCAAACTTACATATTCATCGTCAGACATCAGCTCCTCTTCGCTCTCTTCACTCTCGCTCTCCGGCAGCTCCCGGAGCTCCTGCGCTGTTCTCTCGTACAAGTGTTGTCGGATCTCACTGTTTTGTCGGCCGTACGTCAGGTGGTACGGAGTGTAGCCGCCATAGGTCAGACTGTTCGTGTCAGCTCCCAGAGCGATAAGCCTGTCTACCAAGTCTAAGTTCTGCAGGTCTACAGCCAGGTGTAGGGACGTACGCCCACTGCACTGTTCCTGAAAGAAACATTGAATCGTTCATTAGTTCCCACCTTCTTGGAAACACAGAAAACTTTCATTTTTAAAACCCAGAGTGAAATTTAATGACACCGTCAGTGATTGAGACACCCACCTTTGCATTGACATCAGCCCCAAGTTGCACAAGACTCTCCACCATTGAGAGGTAGCTGGAGATTGATGCTATGTGAAGACACGAGTGGCCTGTAATGGAAACAAAGTAACAATAATGAGAAACTGGCATTCAACAATAATCTGTGAGCATATTTCAGAGTAGGAGGGTTGTGTGGCGTGGAAAGTGAATTTACGCACCACTGTAATTTGGCAGAGAGAGGATGTAGCGGAGGTGCTGGGTGTTGATCTGTGTCAGCACAGAGAAGCAGGCCAGGGAGCCTCTCTTGCAGGCCAGGTGAAGTGCCGTGTTCCCACTGTGGTCCACCAAGCGCGGGTCACAGCCAGCCTTCAGAAGTGACTCCACGATGTGTGGCTGCTCAGTGATCACGGCCAGGTGAAGTGCAGTCTGCAGGCAGAAATCAGAAATCACTTAGATCTGGATTCTGTGAAACCAACTGTTTACGAATGACAAAAGTGTTTTTTGGCTTTTGATAGTTTTAAATGCAAATTACCTGTCTCTGGTTATTTTGTCTGTTCAGGAATGGCTCGTTCATGGATTGCTTAATTATCTGGATGGCACAATCTCCAGCTTCATGTATAACTGCAAGGTGAAGATACCTGGAAAATAATGTAGGTGTTATTTAGAATATAGCGTTTCAAGAACACCCAGAGGAAGTGGTTCAGCAGAGACAAAGCCTGTGCACTCAGGCATTTCGCAATAATGGTTTTTTTAAGGTTATTTCCACCCTCTGTGGCTTGACACATTTGATGCATTATCAAATGTTGGCCGCGTGCCAGGGACTTTCCTGCCTACCTCTGTAGCGCCTCCATGGTTGTGGCTGTGTGCCAGTCTAACCCAGTTTACCTGGGTTATGTGTTTATTTACTAATTTTAGATACTTTTTACTAATGCTTTGCATGCTATTATTTAATGAAAACCTGCAAGGGCCGTTCCGACACTGCACAGGATAATATTACTTTCATATACTGTTCAAATTTGAGATATGTTAGGTTAAAATAATTAAGCATTAACTTTAATGTAGCGCTACCATAAAGTAGCGCCACAGTAAAATGAATACATAAAAGTTAATTAAACTTACGTGTCTCCATCCTCTGTGGCTTCTTGCTTCCAGGCTTCGTAACTGTATGGCTTTTCAACGATACGAGTCAACACCAAATTTTCCATTTCTTCCAGTAGTCTGAATTCGTCCTCCGTAAGCGAGTCCACGCCGCTATCAACACGCTCTTCATGTTGCAGTTTCTCAATTTTGGGATCCATTTCATCAAAACAATCCATAAAGTTACTCCTTATAGGTCCCCGTTGAATATCCATGTCTAAGGTGATCTTCGACTTGCTCTCTGTCTAAGACGGCAATGAACGCGAGTAAGAGGAGGCGCCACGGTTATATGAACGCCCCACGACAGGGGATTTCCATGTGTGAACAATTTAACGTTTTTTGAGCAGGGGAACTCAGTGCGGGTTTTTATTGAAAGAATTTCCCTCCTCATGACTCCGCAAAGTAAGAATGAAATTTGTATTTTCCTATTACACATTGAGAGCTAAATGTATTTCCAGGGTAACTCTGAATAATGAATGAAGATGGTGCATGAATGAAATAAACAAAAAACTTAAAACTATACCGGCAAAAGATAATGCCGTGCATTTTGGTTTACACTACATTCCACAGTTATTGTTCATTAATATTAGCCATTTTTCTTAACGAATTTTATATATTGCAGTCTTAACAGTATTCGTGCCTATGCATTTGAATGAAACATTTCACAATTTTGAAATCTTTTGAAAACACATGCGACCAATATGTGCACATTGGTTACAGTAATAAAAAAACACCATTTCGAAAGTCTGCACACTTAAAAGAAATTAAATGATCAATTATCAATTTGTGCTATTTGAAAATTATTATTTTTTGGTTGATTTTTGTCTGGCTTTTTTTTTGCATTATTTAAATCTTAGCTTTAAGATTTAGATTTAAATAAAATAACAGAAATTCTGGCCTCCTGAAGCTGATTGAAAGTGGCTTTGATAAATAGAATCTGTAAATCAAAGAGTGCACTGAAACATGGAAGGCCCCTCAGTCTGGGGTTTAAAGTTTGTGTTTGGTAACTTTACTGGGGCACTCCCTTCAAAAACACCTGCTAGCAATCATCTTTTCTGGACTGAACAAATCAGAACCATTTTCCAATGTGCAGTTCCTATATCAAAGTAGATTAAATTAATAAGTATTGCAGGTATTTACCATCTACCATACTCTGTAAAGGTTTCATGGGGACCCTCCCATCCCCTCCCCCAGGAAAAAGGCGACTGCTGAAAAGTTTTTAAAAAATAAATTTCTCAGGGAAACTCCTCTTATGTAAAAAATATGGTACTGGTTTGTACGAGAGCAAGTCTGCACTACCTGTCTGGAGCTGACATTTGAACTGGAAACCTCTGTACACACTGAAACCAGGCACGATAGCAACTGTCTCCAACAACAATACACACTCAGAGCTTGCATAGTGATACTGTTAATGTAAAACCGAGACATCACACCCGGATATATGACGCCACAGTACTGCGCATGACACATTCCTGCAATCCGCGATCACAGAGGCAAGCACCAATCCTTCAATTACCACTGGATTCCACAGATATGTCTAAGAGCTCGTCATTGGGGATAACATGTTGGAACACTGTGTGACATTCTTCTGTTCAGTAACACAATGTCGACAAGCTTGTTTCACAAGCTGGTTGGTTGTCAAAACTTGAATAAAATATACTTTTTAATTCAACTTATTTAACTTAAAAATAGATTGATATTTGCAATTATACATAATTATTTGTATATAAGAATTTTATTATTTTAAAAATAGTTTTTCAAGTTTCAAGTTTTTTTTTTAACACTGCAGGTTACCCTACACACGTAACATGTCAGACTCATGCAAATCAAAGCTTAAATATCATATGTATGTATTGAATTGTTAGTGGAATCTATAAAGAAGTGATTCATGAAGAACTTTTCATGGGCTTACAGGGGGCTTGGTTCCATTTTGAATAGTGGGAGTTTTGGGGACTCTAGCTGTGACAACGACTGATGCATCTTACCCAGTGGGGGCAGACAGCTAGACAGACACTTCTACTTTCTGTCTGACTGCACAATAAAGATCAGGCAGTGGGATGTATCTTTATGTGAGATGTAAGAAAATGTAAGAGACCAAAAAGGCGTCTTCGGATGTGTGTGACATTTGTCAGACTAAAAGAATGAATTTAATAAAATTAGGTCAACAGTATGATTACTTTAATCACTATCTCTCATAGAAAACCTGACTGATTCCATTCAGCACCCAAGTTGAAATAACACAATTTTAGGACTTCAGAGTGTCAGATGCCACGTCAAGTCAATATGTCAGCACTTCATAACCCTTGCATACAATTTGGGTCATGTTGAATCCATTTTGAAAAAAAAAAAAAAACTTAATGAATTGGCATGACTTTCCTAAATGATGGTACAGATGCTCCTCATTTTTGTATACTCTGTACAAATGTATTACATGGGCTGAGTGCCACTCTGCTCTCAATTTAAAGGGAAGGGAAAAAGAGATCTTGTCTTCCATATGTGTTTTCACTCCCAGGTGTTTTGTACATTTGGAAGAAGAAAAAGAAGAGGATGAATGCATGAATATATTCCAACACTGGAGAGGTCATGGCTCAAGAAGATAGGCTGCCAGTGAATAAAGGAGAGGTGGACAACCTTGGTAAACTCAAAAGCACATTCAGAGGAAAAGTATATTCAGTAAAGTGCCAGACTACCATGAGGTGGCAGAACAGAACCAGGACTCATTGGTACCACCAGACTCTGAAGGGTTCCTCCAGACTACTGGTGGAATGAAACACCATACATCCAAAATATATTTCCTCAGATGGAGCTTTGATGATTGATCTGGAGAGTGGTGACTGAAATCTCCAAGAGATGTTAAAGTTGGTTGAGGTCTGGTCTCTGCTAACTCCTGTGGATTTACATTTCACAGTCATCAAACACCCATCAGGGTGTTTATCATAGTTTATCGTATGATAGAGGTGATCACTCAGAATAGTTTTACACTGAGTTGCAATGACCTTTCCCTCTAAGGGGACAAATGGGCCCACCTGCATACAGTATACAAAAGCCCCCAGACCCCTCCGTAGGTGTTAAGCATTTAGGCCTGTGCTGTACTATTGTAAATATAGACACGAATGACTCATCTGACCATATCACCTCTCTCCTGTAGACCAGGACCTATAGCTGTTTTCAGTACCACTGACCAATGTGCATTTTTCTTTGAGGAGTTTATATACCACAACCCTATAATATCCTTCTACAACTTGACATCAAATATGTCAAGATAGTCAATTCGCAGAGACAATTTGCAAAGACACTAGTGAACTAGACTTTTTTTATATATGCAACTAAATTTTTTACAATTTGGCATAGAGATTAATGGTGAGGCAGTGTGCATTCTGTATGAACAGAACAGAATGCACACACACACACTTCAAACTCAGAATAAAGTGTGATAAAATAAAACTTTTTGTGCTATTGTGATTTCTGGTGTACACCAGAGGATGGTTCCCCCATTTGAGTCTTGGTTTCTCTCGGTCTTCATGTTCTTATGGAGTTTTTCCTTGCCACACTTGCCTTTGGCTTGCTCACTGGGGGCTTGGACTCGGACATCTCTATAGCTGCTTTGTAACAATTGCTGTTGTAAAATGCTCTATACTACAAATACTTTGACACTGAAAGAAAAATATAAGCTGACTGATTAAGTTTATTGGCAAAAATAGCACATACACCCAAATGAGTGTTACTTTGATAGTGGATGAGATGACAAAAAAGGTTATAAAATGCACTGGAAAACAATGGCTCATTTGTTTATGTATTGGAAACAAATGTATTTCCATACTCAAATCTGTCACATAATACAGTATAATACACAGTCAATAGCTCCATGATTGTGTGTGTTGGCCATGTGGTGGACTGGCGAACTGCCCATGGTGTACCCTGCCTTCGCCCGGAGATGCTGGGATTGGCTCCAGCCCCCCCGTGACCCCGACTAGCGGGAATAAGCGGTACGGATAATGAATGAATGAATAGCTCCATGATTTATTTATCCAATAACAATAATAATGGGTTATGTAAAGCTGATTATTAAGAAAAAAGTTGTCAACATACTTAAGATCGTGAGACACAAAGGAGTGTTGTTTTATTTAATTCACTTACTTTACTTACTATACATCGTCGATACATTTCCTATACACCTACTTCACATACAGTATACTTTAGGTTTAAATCTACTGCGGTAAAAACACAATAACAATGTGATTTTTCCCAACATAACTCAGCAAGACTATCTTTGTGACATAACACGTGTATATTATATATATTACATAAAACAAGTTTTTGTTACATTTAGTACATATTTTGAAAAGGTTATCAAAGTGGCAAAACATTCTGATAGAAAAACTTAAACGAGACGCCCTTTACAAAATACAACACTTTACTAACGCCCCCTCCTGGTAACTTTTAGTTTACCATCCCAAAACATGAAGAATGAATGAAGAAAGAATAAAGCGGTTGCATATAGACTACAACTCCCGTCGCCCCTTGGTGTTGCATACTATTTATTCTGGCCAATTACATTTCAAGCTGAATGAACACGGCATCTATGTTTGAGCACATGATTGGTCATCCACGTGGCCATGATTGAATCGTAAAGACGGTGGATTTGTTAGCCGGTTGTTTAAATTTTATGCTGTAGCTGTTTTGTTTTTAATGCGTGCCTCTGTATCAGGTTTACATTATTATTATGCCAGTTCATTCGCGTGATAGAAAAGAGTCGCACGAAGATATGGACGTGGACTATCCAGATCATGAAGCCGCTAGCAGTTCTGATGAGGAAGACACAGTAAGCTCGTCTGCATCTGAAGATGGAGACAGCTCAGGTAAACGTTTAGCATTTAGCTGATTTAACAGCGAGCAACCTACTGTAGAGAATGTTTTAGCTAGCCAGGCAATCATCCAACATTTCTTATAAAGTTTCTTATAAAAATTCGATTAGTGCAGCACGAATGTACATATTGTTATAGCACCCTGGACTAAATAAAAAGAAGCAACCGCAGTGGTTTAGACTTCTCACAACGCATAGTAATGTAATGCTTACAATTTCGTAAATATGGTTCAGTAATGTACCTGAGGTGCTATATATCACGGAAGTGGTTTGCCTTCATCTAATCATAATGTCATATGTCATAATGAAGAGATGTGCTTGCATGTGCAGAAATGGATGATGAAGATTGCGAAAGGAGGCGAATGGAATGTCTGGATGAGATGACCAGTCTTGAGAAGCAGTTCACTGATCTTAAGGACCAGTGAGTAACGTTGGTCCCTTGTAGCTCAACAATAAACGCTCACCAGAATACATATATTTCCGTTAACCGTCTAACCGTGTCAAATCGCTGAAATAGTTCAGAAGTTTATGATAACATTTTATCAGGTTGTACAAGGAGAGACTTAACCAGGTGGATCTTAAGTTACAAGAGGTAAAAGCTGGAAGTGCTGCTGAATACTTGGAGCCTCTCGCCAACCTCCAGGAGAATATGCAGATCCGCACAAAAGTGGCTGGTAGGTTTCCACAAAATTTAATTTAGAAAATGAATGTGAGGACAATGATTAGTTCACTTCACTTACTGGAAGTTTCGGTTGACATTAGACAAGCTGAATTATTTAAGATAATTGAAACCATCAGAAAATACTATTCTTTAACCAACTAACCAACTAACCACAAGAATTTTAAACCGATTCAGTCGTCATGCCACCTGGATCTGAACTTGTCAAGTAATCAGTGGAGAGTTAATTGGGGAAGCTGTGAACATGTGACGTGTCCATCTTGGGTTATTCTTCACTTTGTGTTGTTTTGAAGGTATCTACCGTGAGCTATGTTTGGAGTCTGTGCGGAATAAATATGACTGTGAGATGCAAGCAGCAAGCCAGCACTGGGAGGTAATGGGCATACTCTGTGTGTGGTTACATTTTGATAATATGGTGTGTCGTGCAATAAACCTTTGGCCTGCACTGTCTGGCCGCTTTATTAGGTATACCTTGCATACAAAGATAAACAATTAAATACTGTAGTACTTCAGATGACATGCAATGTTTGTCCGCAACCCTGTACACAGTTCATCAGTATTCAGTTTCTGACACCATTATTTGCGTATAGAAACATTTCTTTCTTTTCAGTCTATAAAAACTAAATGTGACTATACTGTATATAAGGCTACAAACAATGTGTTTCTTCTTTCTTCAGTAAGTAGCCAAAAAAACCCTCTTACAGGTATTTTACTACTAAGTGCTACTACAATATGCCTTGTGAACATAACATACATATATTATGTTAAATATACATTATAAAAAAGTATTTAAGGAAATAATGGCAATGAAAATAATATTTCAAGGAAAATGATCAAAATTCCTTTCATTCTGATTTGTTAATGTAATAATTTACATATTGTGTATATTGTATCATATGCATATTACATATTACATTATGACATTTTGTGATATTGCTATAACAGCCAATGCACACTATTCTTTCTGTGTGACAGAGTGAGAAGCTCCTTTTGTTTGATACAGTCCAGAGTGAACTAGAGGAGAAGATCAGACGTCTGGAGGAGGATAGACAGAGTATAGACATTACTTCAGGTAAAAAAAAAAAAAAGCCTCTGAAACACATTGTATCACAAGCTTGACCATCTTCTTCTATGTATTAGCTTGTACGGATTAGATTGCAATTTTTTAATGTATTTCCTTATTTTATATTCTAAATTGTATATTTTCTATACCAGAACTGTGGAATGATGGCTTGCAGGCAAGGACCAATAAAAAGAAACATCCCTTCTCTCCTGGCAAGAAAAAGAAACCCGTTGTTGTGTCAGATATCCTTTTTCCTGCCTTAGCACTGTTCTGTTTTCAGCTATACTGCAGTTGCATCAGTTTAGTATACATATTTTCTATATTTCCTTATCCTTTCCACGACCATATATTGTTTACATGTTGCAAGACCTAGACATACTTGAAGACTGGACGGCTATACGAAAGGTCTGCAGGTGTTTTCCTAAGTTGTGTTTTTGTGGAAATTTACTGCTTTATATTTGTTTGTTTGTTTTATTCACTGCACTTGTTTTTCACAGGCTATGGCTTCGATGGGACCACACAGAGTAAAAGTTGATGGTAAGAGATTTAATATTTTTTAGCATGATTAAAAAGAATGTTTGGATTCTTTTCCATGGTCTAATACATTTGTATTATATTGTGGCAAACTCAACAGTCCCATCAAAAGCTGATGGACAGCATCATCATGCTGCACGCTCTGAAGATGGACGTTTATTCTACGACAACAAGTGGTACAGCCGAGGGCAGGCCATATGCATCACCCGCAAGGAGGAATACCCCATAAGGTACGGGAGTAAGTGAGGGCATGTCCGCATATGTGTGTATGCGTGCATACATTTGTGAGAAACATTTTTTGGCAATACTAGCATGAACATACATCTTTTTTTGGTTGTCTTCTCTAGTGCCATTATAACCACCATTAACCATGACGACGTCTGGTTCAAGCGTTTGGATGGCAGCAAATCAAAGCTCTACATTTCACAGCTCCAGAAAGGCAAATACACCATCAAACACTCCTAAATGTTCTTCTTTCCTCCACTTGGCTCTTGGTGGTGCAGTCCTAACCATGGTGCGCCTCGGTGACATTTTCTGAACTCTTGTCATCTTCAGTTTACTATCAGTCCTTGTTTGCTTGATCCAGCTGCAATGGGTCCTTTATGTATGTACCAATCCTTTTGAATCCTCAATCTAAGAGGAATGTAGTGCTGCTAAAGATAAACACAGGAAGAATGGCTGGTTACCAATGAGACCGTGTGCGTGTGCATGCATGTGTAAGTATGCATGCGTGCAAGCAATAGGGCTACAAGCCATTGTTTCGTAACCCTTGTTTTTAAAGAACAGAAGAGAATAAATCTGCCTAAAGGCAAACTTTAGCTCTATGTGCATTGTTGCCGTGCCTGTTTAGACCTCTGAAATGTTCAAGTGTATTTTTTGTCAGAGCACTGTGTATGCCGTGCAGTAGCCAGCACTTTTTTGTTTTTATTACTGTCCAAGAAATCTGCACATAACTTAATCAGTGTTTGCCCTTTAGGTTCAAGTATTTGTCTGTTTTAGAGTGTTCAGTTTCACATTTAAGCCTCTGTCCATAGGAGATTAAGTGTATAATGAATTGTTTTAAAATATACATTAGCTAATGTATTTAGTGTTTGGGAGCCTTATACCAATGTATTAACAGAACATTAATGAATCTGGATATACCTCATACCTTTTTTTATTTGATGTGTGTGTACAAATTTAAACCACCATGCTCATGATTTTGTTAAATGGTGCCAACCAGTTCAGGGGCAGAAATGTAGCATTAAAAAAGTGGTTCAAACGCAGTGGTGTCCAGATGCTTTGTTTTATTAAGTATTTTAAAAAAACATTTATTGATCTCTATAATAGGTTTGATAAAAATTTGGATAAAACTAATTTTACAGTTAATTCGGTATATTTTATGATCAACGTGATTTTAATTGCTCATATTTTGTGTGTATATATTCACAAATTAGTAGATTTCCACTGAAATGGTAATAGAATGAAATCTCATTTTAATATTTGTGCAAAGCATTCCAGATCTCCTGAATCTAAATTACCACCTTGTGTTTTGAAGCTTTAGCTGTTTGACTGTATGTTGCAGATTTGGAGGATGACCTATTCTTAGGATTCAAGGCCAAGTCACCTCTTAACAGATATCTTAATTAGAATTGTGCACATTCACAACTGGAACACCTGTTAAAAATGTAGCTCGGGTAACAGAGCGATATGCTCCCTTAAAGACAGTGTATCAGTGATCTAGGGTAAACGCCCCATTCCTGTAAATTTTACCCTAGGCCAGGCTGCCGAATGTATTCCACTTGGAAATGGCAATGAAAATGGATTATAAACGCTAGCTGGCCAGTTATCTAGCATCTACAGTCCACTTACTTTCATTAACATTTGAAAGTTTCATTAACATGAAAATATTAATGATTTTTTTTCTGTCTCTGAAGTTTGAATGAGTTTAAAAATTTGATAATTTCAAAATAAAGCTATAATTTACTTTGAAATATCTTTTTCTTTGGGCCCCCTATCTTGACATGCCTGATTTTATTACGTTCTGAGATAATATTGAGAGAAAAGGGGCAAAATTGTGTAATGATGTTTTAAATAGCCTCTGAAATACACTGGCACAATCTTAAACAAGTATTTTTTTATATCAAATAATAACAGAGAAGCATGGCAGTTCTGAATATTTCCATTAACAGGGGGAATCATGTCTGCCAAGTCAAACATCTGGTATGTCTACTGGTGTAACCACCATTTTTGTTGCCATTTTGAACATTTTGAACCAGAAAATCATGTGAAAATTTACAATGGCTTTTCTGAACTCCTCCGCTACATTAACTAAGTGGGCCAGTGGCGCAATGGATAACGCGTCTGACTACGGATCAGAAGATTCTAGGTTCGACTCCTGGCTGGCTCGATACATTTTTTATTTTTATTTTTCCTTCTCAAAAAATCCCATACTTTCCCATTGCTATCAGAAATGGCAAGGGTTTCAAACCCAAATGAAAATAATGTAGCAATTTTTTAAGCAGGCATCTGTAAAATTTAAAAGCACGCTGACTGTCCTTAACACCACCCTGTAGATGTCCCATATGGTCTAGCGGTTAGGATTCCTGGTTTTCACCCAGGCGGCCCGGGTTCGACTCCCGGTATGGGAAGTGTTTCTTATAGATAAGCTAAGTGAATAAGGGGGAAAAGATGTTGTTTGTGAATTCTTATGCAGGTCACCACAATATAAGCAAACGTGTAAGAAAATTATGACATTTAGTCAACAGTACAAATGAAAAGCTTGTCTTGATCAGTGCTAAAGCTATCTCTACAGTCTGCTCTATTTGTAATACCATAAGGATACATTAAACAAAAAACAAACAAAAATACAGTAAAGCACTTTCTATGTAAGAATGTCTCCTAAATGCTGTAAATGTTGTTTATAGGTTCAACTAAATGTTTGAAGGCTCAGTGTGATCGCAATATACAAAATCCTTTTTTTCTCAAAAATATTTTTTTCAGAAGAAAAACAAATCTTAATCTTTTTATAAGGTGAGTTACAAGTCAGAATCTGTATGTTCGTCTAACCTGTAATTGTTCTTGTCTAAAGGCTCATACTCTTGACCTCAAAGGACCACCCACTATTCAAGTTAACAGCAGGGCCAGTGGCGCAATGGATAACGCGTCTGACTACGGATCAGAAGATTCTAGGTTCGACTCCTGGCTGGCTCGAGCATTTTTTTCCACTCCCTTTTCCAATGCCATTTGCCCTTAAAAAGTCATGTATTATTTCACATTCATTTGACTTTTAAAACATTCTTGAGTGTAGAAGGAAAATAAACATACATATACTGAAAACGTATTGCACATGTGATGCATAAGCTTGCCACAAGGGTGCAGCAGAACCTTTCAAAAGAGTTGCTGCAGTTGAACACTAAAGATTTGAGTTTGTGGTACCTGTGTTTAGGGCCCCATGTGGTTCATCAGGCCTATGTGAGATGGCATACGATCAAATATTTCAGTTGAAGGAGAGTCCCATCACCATGGCAAAGGTAGACCTCAACTGCAAAGGAATAACATTTTAAAGATTACATTTACCTTCAGTTGAGATTTTCACAGAATTAAATTAACATTTAAGCAAACTAAGTAAATCTTGAGAGCTTGATTTGTTGCTGTTAGTTGTGGAGGCAGTGACGTTGGTGTTAACAGCCTGAACAGAGCCTTGTTCTTTGGTCCTGGAATACTCACTGAAAAAATGGCTGTTTCCATTTAGCAATTTTCTTAATATGAGCAAAACTATTTACTATCACACCACTGAATGTGGCATTGCACTTGATTCATGCATTACACCAAGTGTTTGTTCAAATGCGGTCTGAAACTGATGTCATCAGGGATGCGTTTCCCAAAACGTTCGTAACGGTTTTAAGCATGGCATTACAACGTTTGTATTTGTGTATTATTAGTGGTTTCTTTTGAAGTAATTACATCAAATATACCACATTGTGTCAACAAAAATCAAATGTACTACTTTGAATTATTTAGTATGTGCATGCTGTTACTAAAGCATTGCTTTGCCATGCAGCAACATACATAATATTTCTAAGGATGGGAATGCATTACATGAAACCAAAAGTGGTTTTCATGCAACTGCAAACATTCCTGCAGTTGTTGGTGCAGAGGACGGCACTCTGATCCCCATACACACTCCCAGTCTCTTGTGCCCGATCTACATCTGCTGGAAGGGCTTCTCTGCTTTGAATATACAAGTAATATGCAACAACCAAGGCCCCTTTACGGACATTGTGGCTAAGTGGCCCGGGAGTACTCATGACTTCATCTGGACCAATTCTGGAGTGTGTCAGATGGCTAGGTAGGAATGGTGCATTTGATGGTGTTTTTGCCTAGACACACCAAAAAATGAAATACTTTGGATAAGTGATCTGTGTGTGGTAGATTTTTGTTATAAACATACACTCTGAAGCATTTGTTGTGGTGCAAGTTTTATGTTCAATAAACATTTTTTCAAGAAATACATCTATACCCCTTGGTATCCCTTCAGTAGCTGTGGGGCCCAGTATCCCAAGTGCCTTTTCCTCCTCAACAGTAAGGACACTTGTGGACATTTGACCTCCACCAGTCTTTGCCCTCTTCTTTCTATGTTCTGCCCCCATTTTTTGGCTTGACTAGAGAAGTCATGCCACTTTTTCCTTACCTCTACACCTGATCTCTTAATACCACTACAGGCACTGATATTCTTTGCAATGTCGTCCCATTTTTTTTTTTTTTTTGAGGAACTTCCTCGCGCTTTTGAAAATAATATACTTTTGTTATTTTTAACTTAGTCTACCATTTGGCTCAATTCACTTGACAGAAAGTTTCATTTTCTTTGCTTGTTTGCTATGGTTTTGAATGACGTGAAAATATGAATATAGTAACTAAAAGGTAATCTTTCAGTGTCCGATTCATTATGGAAGAACAAACCAATCACAGTAAACATAAAGGTGTCAGTTTAGACACAAGTTCTGAAAAGCTGTTCCAAAACAGTAATGTTTTCATTACAGTAATTACAACACAACCATTTTACACTATTGATAAAAAAGTACTTTTTTGTCATACATTTTCTAGTGAATCTAATTAAATAGTACATCCATTTTCTAGCTTTGTAGATTACATATTTTGCTACAACAACATACAATATTTGCACAAACAACCGTCAGTCAATACCTACATGTAATTACTGTCAAAAATACTGATTTTGAAAACATAAAAAAAACACTAATTGTTTTGACAGCAAGTTGACTGATACAAGCCACTGTACAAATACAATGTATCAAGAATGGTTTGCAACATTTTGTCAAAGAGTCATTCTGGCACAAATGTGTTGAAAGTAGAGCTGAAGTCTAACAAATATGACTCTGGCATAGGTATTTAGAGAGTACAGATGATAGTGTAGCTGTTGGGTATGCAGACAAACTATAGTAGATCAAGGATGGGGTTGGTGATAGAATTGAGGTAGGATCACTCAGTCACTCAAATCAGTTCATAACTGACATCATAACTGATGTCAAAACTGGCCTGTAGTCATTATAACATCCATCAGGGATCATAATAGAGATTTTGAAGCATGTGGGTACTTAACATTGACCAATGGAGTGGTTGAAGTGGATTTCAGAACATTTCAGTATTTCAGTTCAAATTCAATCTGGCCTAGTTTTCCTGATGTTCTGCTATGTATAATGAATCGTAAAATCATCTCCTCAAAAGTGAGAGGAGAGGCAGTGGCCAATTTTCTCAATATGAGGAAAACTATGAATGGTTTGCAAGATTGATACTTTTTTAAAATGTTACATTGAAATAAAAAAATTTCAATATCTTAAAACTCATAGCGGAAATATGTCCAGGTAAAGGCATCTAGTCATCGTTATATTTTGAACAATATCTGAATCAGAATCACTTTATTCTCTAGAAGTGCTACATAGAAATGGTGATTTGCTTCATGGATTATGTCATGCAGCTCTTGGACAGAGCTGCTTCTGACCAGTAAGCCACTCTGCTGTGCACACACACTGCTGCAGTCTGCCATTTGAGCAGGAGGGGAGGAGGAAGAGCTAAACTTCACTTAATCAGATTCTTTCAATAGTAGATGTGTATAACTGAGACAAACTGATAGAGAGATTATGAGTTCTGGCTAAGTTCTCAGGAAGAACACAAGGTGATGAGCTTTTTTTGGTGATGGTTGTGTTCATGTTCCATTGGAGATGGTGGTACCTAGGAATCTGAATCACTGTAGTATTTCTGAATTATAATGGCAGATGGAGGGGTGGGTTCTTACAGAAGTCTATGATTACTACTATGTGTGTGGCCACTCCTGCAGATGATTCTGTCGCCGTTATTAATGAGGTCTACCAGGCCTACTTGTGCCATCAACAAATTGTATCTGCTTGATTACATGGTTACTAGAGATGCACTCAGTGGTGTACACTGAAGAGGGATGAGAGTACACAGTCTTGAGAAGCCCCAGTGCTTATGCTTAAGGGCTCTTACAGATAAGGTGCCAGGTGCGCCAGCTGCCTTGTTGACAATGACCCAAAGTTGACAATGCAGTGGTTGACGGAGAGTTCCACTTTGTAACATTTTGTCAAAGAGTCATTCTGGCACAAATGTGTTGAAAGTAGAGCTGAAGTCTAACAAATATGACTCTGGCATAGGTATTTAGAGAGTACAGATGATAGTGTAGCTGTTGGGTATGCAGACAAACTATAGTAGATCAAGGATGGGGTTGGTGATAGAATTGAGGTAGGATCACTCAGTCACTCAAATCAATTCATAACTGACATCATAACTGATGTCAAAACTGGCCTGTAGTCATTATAACATCCATCAGGGATCATAATAGAGATTTTGAAGCATGTGGGTACTTAACATTGGCCAATGGAGTGGTTGAAGTGGATTTCAGAACATTTCAGAATTTCAGTTCAAATTCAGTCTGGCCTAGTTTTCCTGATGTTCTGCTATGTATAATGAATCGTAAAATCATCTCCTCAGAAGTGAGAGGAGAGGCAGTGGCCAACCACGAGTTGAATGGAGGACGGCTGGCTGCTTTGTCTTTACAAGTGGGTGTTAGTCACTGATTTGGTTTGCCAGTTTGGGGGATGGTGAGATTTGTGTAGGGTTTTCCAGGGCCGATACCAACATCATCAGTAGTGTGGTCGATCATGGCAGCAAGTCCGTTATTAGGTTAGAAACAATTTTAAGAAATACGACTATACTAACACTAAAATTAAGAAATATTATAGATGAATTAACCACACTTGTCAAGTAAGGAATAAAGAACAAGATATAACATTCCAGCAAAGGAACACCTTCTGCCCTACCATCTGTAACAGTAAAACTCATGTGATATTCATTTGATGGCATGATATTCAGTGACTTTGACTCCACTCTGTGGCATAAGGTTGTATTTTTTGTCATTTTGTCAGATATGCAATGCATGATTAATACATTAACTGTTTTTTATTTAATGACCTATCATCCACCAGTTGTGTTTTGTCCATATGAATTTGAAAGTCCTTTACTTTGTATTTGCTGTACACCACATAAACATCAGCACATTCCACAATGTTCTTAATAGTACAAATAATTCCTCCAATACCATATACTCTCCTTCTACCATTCACTTTAATTCAAAGATTTTTGCACTGTACTTCATAATAATACCAACTTTATCATATAAAGTTTTTTTTTCTTATTTTCATAAGGGAATGCAGAAATCACATTTAATCACCTGTCCAAAATGACAAAGTTTCTAAGTGCTTTTGTAGGAAACATACAGAAACAGAACACCATGTCTGCAAAACATGAAACTGCACACAACTAAACCTGTGCAAACTTAGTTCAATATACCTCAAATCTAAATGCTTTCAGACAAATTCTGCAGAAATAAAGAGGTTGAGATCTCCAATGTTGTTCGCTGGCAAGTGAAATTTTAGGGGACCTCTCATTCATGTTAATGAGATGCCTGAAAACTCCCAAACAGAATAAATATAAGTAGTGCAGACGAAAACATGAGACCATGCCAAATGAAACAGTCTGAAAAGGCAATGGGCCATCATGATGAAGGTTTCCATACACTTTCTGAGCAAATGTGTCATCTGTCCTTGGAGCGAAATCAAGAACCAGAAACGTCATCCTATTGCTAATTCCTTGCTGTGTCCAATTATCACATCCAGGACAAGAATTGTGCAATTTAGTGTTTTCAGCAAATGATTTAGGAGCATCACATATCCAAATTTAAGAGTTAAATGTTTTTCATCAAAATTAAAACCTCTCAAGATCTTGCAGTAATACTTCAAAAATCACAGTCAAAATTTAATTTGATGAGAAAGACTTTTTGTTAAGGAAAAGCTTCAGCTTCCAGCTTCAGCTTCCAACATTGGCCAGAGCTACATATTAGGACCTTTAGGAAGGTGTTCCATCTAGCCTTTATTTAGTTGTAGTTTTAAGCAACTACTATCAACTACAAAGGCCTTCAACATTATAAGAACATTTCTGAGAGAATTTAGGATCCCCCAAAAAAGTTGATTGCCCACTTATCTTAGCTTTCAATTAATGTGCAGTCATTTTCCTCTTCCTCCTCCTCTCCACTGTGATAATAGCTACATCTCATACCAGTGGAATGATGAGCCATCCATACCACTGTGAGAACTCATATTCTCAGCATCTTACAGTAACATTAGGTATCTGAATAACTGAAGTTGTATTTGACTTGATCTGGCCCGCAAAAAATATAAGACATAGCTAACTAGTTACTTTAGTTAAGCTAAAGGCATCTTAAAGTGTTTCCACATTTTAAGAAAACCCTAGAAAAATACCTTGTGTCCACACATTTACAGACACATCAGTTCGCAACCTGCCGTTGGTTTTATAGCTAGCAAAAAAGACGTTAACTAGCTAACGCTTTAAAAATGCAGAACACCTTAGATAAATAACGTTAGTTAGACAGCCAACATGGCGAACATAGCAACAGCTAACATAGAGGAGAGGCGGAGGAGCCTAAAACAACTAAGTAACACCTGTAATAATTAAGGTAAAACTATGTTAAGGCCCATGAAAATGAATAACGTCCTATTATTTTAAATAAATATGTAACTGCTAGGCTAGAATTTAGCCACCAACCACACTTAGTAAATTAGCTAAGCTAGTTAGCTAGCCAACGTTATGGAACTTTCGCTAGCTTGCTAAATTGTTTAGTATGGCCAGAGTGTTAGCTATCGAGCTTTTATCTGGAATGATTGACTATTATAAACGTACCTCACTTAAAAACAGAAATGTCATTTAAGAAATTTAAGAAAATGTCAGTTAAACAAAACAATAGGCTAAAATATCCAAAGTCGAAAGAACCAGCCTACCGAATACAAACTAAGGCAACTAGCTAGCTAACTATAGCTAAAACAGCTCAGATTAGCTAAGTTACTGGCTAAACTGAGAGCAGTTTTAAAGTTAGCTAATTTATTTATCTCTGAATTATGTGACTAGTATTCCACATATTTAAATCTGACCAAATTAGTTAGCAGTCCCTTGATTTAAAATTGGTCAACCATCTAGCTACAAATGCAAGCAAGGCAAAGATAGTTCAAACTAGCTAACATAGTTAGGTTGGCTAGATGACTTAACTGTTGGCTAACATTAGCTAGCATAATCAATGTTAGGTTTGATTAGAGGGAATAGCAAATATTTCAAATGCATGTAATTAGAAACATGAGCCATACAAATAAGATTTCACACATACGAATGCCACTTGACTAAAATAAATTAAGTATCTCCATCTGAAGCAACCGTTTTATGTTCCATCAAAGTTGTTAACGACTTTACTGCAACATCATGTGGAAAAGGAGTGTGATAGTAATTTAGAAAAGATGACTTACCTCATGTAGCAGATATAACAGGTAAAAAAAAGACCTAAAGTGACTTGAATATTTTAACTTAAAGCCTAACATTAATGGGTTGTCTTATGAACTTATCAGCTCAGTAGATAACAATTTAATGATAGCGGTGGATGTCATTTGATAGTGGTGTTTTATAAACCTGTGATAAAACTAATTGCACTGTGATTATATTGCACATTGTTTAACACATAGCACTTTTTAAATTGCACACCCATGCGATTTTCAATCTGGCCAATTTTTCTTGCATTTTATTTATATTTTGTATACTTTTATCTACTACATTTTTTGCCTATTGTATTTTCTATTTTGTTCATTGCCATGCACCAATTGCATCAAATCAAATTACTTTTGAAAACGTACTTGACCAATAAACAAATTCTGATTCTGGTGACATAACCACTGTTATCTGTATTCATCTTCTTGGAGATTTCTGTTGCCGTTGACACAGCTCATCACAGTACTGTTTCATCCACTCTCTCCAGTCCAACATGGCAGTGGTTTGCACCCTACCTAGAAGGGCGTTCCTCCCCACTCCAAGATCTAGCTATCTCCTTTGAGATCTCAGTCGTCATACCATCTGAAAATGCATAAGTGTAGTCTTGGAACATCCAGCTATCATTCTTTGTCCATGGTACAACCCTGACCCAGACTTTCAGGTCTTTCTTACATAACATCAGGAGAATTTGGCCATTTCCTTTCAGAGATATCACTCAGATCCTGGTCATCTCAAGATTGGATCACTGCAGCTCACTCTTGACAGGCTTCCTTGAATATGCCACTAGACCCTTGCAGTTGATCCAGAATACAGCTGCATGACTCTTTCAATCTTTCCAAATTTACACACATCACCCCACTGCCGCATCAGTTCAAACCCTGACACTTGCCTACAAAGCCAAAAATGATCCTGCTCCCTCCTACCTGCAAGCAGTTGTCTCCTCCCACACCATACCTCGTATCCATCATGCCTGTAATACAGCCTGTAATGAAACAGAGAAGGCATTCCTCCAGACTCTTTTCTATACTAGCACCCAGATGGTAGAATGAATTCCCACTACTTGTCAGTGTCTCTTACTGTCTTCAAACGTAGACTTAAGACTCACCTTTTCAAGCAGCACTTGAGTTATCCAAAGTCACTTCAATGCACTTGAATTATCATCAGTACTTAGCCTTCTATACATTAAAAAAGTATGTACTTTCTTTGTGTGCATTCCTTCTCACAGGGTTCTAGTTTAATGGTATCCTTAGACTCTGACCTAGTATACTAGCAAATGGATTTCTATTATGGAGAGTTATATGTGTATAACATTAAGGTAATATGTGTGTGTGTGTGTGTGTGTGTGTGTGTGTGTGTGTGCGTGGAAGGGCTGACATCTCCCAGCCCTAGCCAAAAGTTTTCTGTAGTTCACCACCCCATTTCATAATCATCTCTGTTCCAGGTTGGATCACTGTGTGTAGTCAGGCAGTTTTAAAAAATGTGTAATGTGTCCAGAAGTGTAGCTAAAAAGATGCAACTTTGAGTTAAAACCTGGCATCAAACTCCCATGCTTTCAGAGACATATAAACAAAACATAGAATGTTAACATTAGTGAATTAAGAGCTGCTAAAGCCAAGCAACACAAATGCAAGACAACAGGGTGTCAGACTTTTGAATGATAGGCCAAAGAATGGCTATTGTTGCAGCTTAGATGTGGTCTTGGAAATCTGTAAGATGTTATTATTCAAACAGCACAGTAAAAAAGGCAAAAACTGTTATCCAACAGAACATTCTCAATATAACTATATATATAGTCAGATCTAAAATGTCTTCAAAGTAAAAAAAAATACATTCCTTCATTGTACACAAGTATCTGATCTTTGTGCGAGCAGCTGTTCATGACTCATATGACAAGTCTGGACCACTCATATTTTAAGAATGTTTTTGATTTTTTTTTCAGTACAGTTCTTATATGTTCTTATATGAGGTTACTGTGTTACAGAATGGGCGGTGTTGGGCAGGCATTCCCATACAAATAAGGCTGGCCTTCTGTGCCCAGCATGGTATGTAAAGCAACACCTGCCTCATTATTCAGTATGGCTCATGTTTTACTGCTTCTAGTCAAAGCAGGCCTGGTATGGAGAAAAGAGTGCCAACACTAGACTACAGAAAGAGGCAGATGTGGATATTCAAATAAAATTGTCTAATGCAAGCTTGGACTGAAGTTGTTTGGGTGAACTGCATCTAATTAAGTAGCACTGCTCTAACTGTGTAAAAAAACTTGGTTATACCAACGCATTTCTAAATCACTATTAATATAGGAGTTTGATGTTCTGTCTCCCTCATCTCCCTCGTCAAGTTTACTGGAGTCTCCCTCATCTGTTTTGAATAAGGAAGAGCTTTCCCATGTCATGCTACATCATTTGTAAAATTCCATTCATGCATGTATTTTTAAAAGCAGATCTTGCATTTTATTTATCAGTTGGACATGTGGATGACGTGGATGTCATAATGTAGATGTCATGACGAAGATGACTTGACGTGTGACGTCCTGTAAACAATACACTCTGCCTTATTAGAGGTGTCAGTAAAATCGCTGAAACAAAGGCTGTCTGTATTGATATAATGAATTACCGGTTATTCTGGACATGCGCTATGTAATGTGCCTCACCAAGAATTTTTCTATTGTTTCTATTGTTATACTATAACATGACCAGGAATATCAGCACCTTAGTTAAATGAAAAACAGTGATTTTATACTTTGACCAGCATGGGCAAAATGTTTTTAAGACAAAAAGGGTAGAAAATATAATAACTGTTATGCAATTGTCAGACACAATGAATCCTGTCATGGGTTCTGCAGTGATGGGCAGATCTCATAAAGGTTCATTGGAGAACTGTGTGCTGATTGTCTGGTAGGACAGTCGAATGCATTAAATCAGACAAATAATCTGTGATTATCTCTGACTTGGTGATTGGATTTGACCCTCACCCCTTCCCATTCCACAGATTCCCTTGTTTGGAAATTGCCTGAAAACTGAGACTATTGTGTTGAAAACTGAGAACGCAGTATTATGCAAACACTGTCATCCCTATAAAAGTAAGATAATCTACTTTTTTTCTTCTAATAATTATTCCACTGCAAAAATTAGCACACTATTTCTAGAACCACCAAACTTTCAAGAAACCTTCATCCTATACCTTGTGCTTTTTATAGCAATCCCTTGTTTATATCACTCTTTATCAGCCTTCCATCTGACCACTTTTTCCCATAGACGTACATGGGACAATTTTTGGGGTGTCAAATCTCAAGATAAATCTACCAGACCTGCTGTGCATGATCTAAGGAGTGATAGAATTTTTTCACACCTCTATCACTCTTTTAACCCTTCTTTTTAACTGTCATTTTCACTCATTGACTTCAATTCATTTTTAAAGGCTTCCTGGCTTCTATGTTTTATATGCTATAGGCACCGAATTGTCTGCTCCAGATTAGACTACTGTAACTCATTACTGTCAGGATGCTCAAATAGGAATCTAAATAAAATTCAAGTAGTTCAAAATGCCGCAGCCAGAATTCTAACTAGAACTAGAAATTTCGATTATATTAGCCCGGTCTCATCAGCCCTGCATTGGCTCCCAGTTAAATTCCGTATTGATTTTCAAATTCTTTTACTGACCTATAAAGTACTGCACGGGCTTGCTCCTGATTACCTCCAAGAGCTTATCTCCTATTATGAACCCCCACGTCCACTAAGATCACAGGGTGCTGGCGTCATATTAGTTCCAACAATTAATAAGGTAACAGCAGGGGGAAGAGCCTTTTCTTACAAGGCCCCCCAATTATGGAATAACCTTCCAGAATGTGTCCGGGACTCTGACACAGTCTCAGTCTTTAAGTTTAGGTTAAAAACGTACTTTTTAGTTTAGCATTTGGTAATTAATGTGCCCCCTTAGATAAAGGTTACAGATCCAGTGGTTCATGGGCAAAGGGTTTTATGGTGGAACTGGGGAGCTTCTCCAGATCACGTGCTTGCCAAAAGTTTAAGGACTTACGTAGACACCCATTAGCCACACATAGGATGTATATGGTATACATGTAATGTCACAGAAATTCAGCGGATATAATTCTTGTTAAAAAAATTTATCTTTAAAAAAAATTGCCAGCATTACTAGCTTCATAATACTTTTGCAATATATAACTTACATAAGTTTATATGTCTAAGTAGCATTTATTCTCTGGATAATTTGATGGGGCGGCACCCCAGCGCCCCTTACTGACCAGCCACCAGTGATCTACAGTCATCTATTAAACCTATTAAATCTATTTTGGTTTAATATAGCAAAGTAATGTGTTATTTCATTGTTTTGATACTTTCACTGTTTTTGTGTAGAAAATTTAGAAAATATTATAAAGAAATAAACTAAGTGTGTACAAACGTTTGACTGGTAGTGTACATTTGCTGTACTTATTGATGTACTAGACTGTACTAGACTATACTGATTTTCAGTTATCATTGTTATACTGTTTTCATACTGTTACAACTGTGAAGCCAACTCAAAGTTTGTTCACAAACTTTACTTTCCTGTACATTGTTCCTGTCAAAACAAAGTAATGTATGTGACTTAAAATTTGGAAAATCACATCACGGTAATGTTTTCACAGGGATCGACATCACTGTGAGTATGCAAACATTCATCAAGTATGTTTGCTATAAAACAATTGATTCAAGGTGGTAATGTCAGATGCTCTTATTAGTGGGGGCAGTGAGGACATATTGTTCTTGATATTGCCAAATAAAAATTAGATTCTTTGAGGGGAATCCCCCCAAACAGAGAGTGGTGAGTGTCGTGAAAGGTAAGTGAAAGAAGATAAGTGAAAGAAAAAAATGCTTTGAACTCGGCTGTCAGGAATCAGCTGTTTCAAAAACACAGCAGCCTGTCATGGTTACTGACATGGTTACTGAATTTATTAATTCAATTTTGTGATGGTGTTTGATAGTATATTGAATACCTATTACGTTACTCTGTTGGGTTAAGAGTTTAAGTAGTTATAGATATATGCAATATTGACAATAAGGTCACATAGCAATATCTTATATTGAATATATCACACATCAGTACATAGTACAGCAATGTAACATTCATGTTAATACAATATATTTTGAAATACAAAACATGCACAGAAAGGCTTTTGCAATGTCTTATATTATTCTAATTACTTGCAGTATGTGCATGGATAGGCCCTGCTGAGTGCTGTTTACATTTTTTTTACAGACCGGCCCACAGATGCATCTGTACCCTCCCGCATGCTGCCTCTCTGATCTTACGCAACACAGAGGGAGGAAGAGGTGAGAGACAAGAGAAGCATCTCATGGCTCTATCCTTACTTTAGCAGCTTGATTGAACATTAGTGTGGCCCCCAGGGTGGGAGGAAGCCCACAGCGTTCTACTGCAGAACCTGGTGAGGGCTGTGCAGGCATTCAGAATAGCTGGGGAGAGGCACTGCATGCTCTAGCTTAAGCGACACTTTTTACACACACGTAACTTAGAGCAAAATGCTAGCACGTGAAAGGGCTTACAAAAGTGTGTGAACAGAAGGACCTGTGTATAGGGGGTGTTGCCATTTCAAAAACTGGGAAAGGACGTTAAAAATAATTAAAGGGAAGAGGACTCCACATTCTCCTTGCTCTGTTTTCTGGACACATTTGTAAATCAGCTTGTGTTGGTAAACAGAGAAAGTTCACTTGGGCACCATTTGGAGCTATGGTGTGAAAGTGGAAGGAACAGGGAACTTGCCCGTGTAAAAATATGAAAAAGAAAAACGGAAAATAAAGGACAAGGAATGACACTGAACCAAAACCTTCTAATTCCTCAACATTGATTTTAGAATTTATGTAGGTGTTGCTGGTTCAAAGGCAGCATACTCCCCAGACTGTTCTAGGAGCCTTCCAGACATATCTGTGATAGTCTCAGTCCTGATAAGGTAGCTCTCCATTTTAGACACAGGTCTTTTAAAACATTAGTTTAAGCCTGAGCTGTGGCTAAACTGTTGGTGTAATTTATTACTGATGAGGCTTCATCACGTTGCACGACCATAAAACAGGCTGTTATCATTTGGGATCCAGTGACTTGACTAATTAGCTGCTAAGGTCATTTAATTATTGCCACAACGGCAACGCTGCACGAAATGGTGTCACTCACCTGTTTTGCTCCTGCACAAATTCTGGAAGACCAATGACCGAAAGAGATCTAACAAGCAACTCCAGTAGCAACAGTAGACGCCACTGTGGTGTTAGTTACAGTCTGGGGGCTCGAATTTTCGGCTTTTTTTCTTCCTGTTGAGGTCTTGCAGAGAAAGAGAGCTTTCTTTTATTTATAAGCCTTGCACATATGTTTGGCTTATTTTGGAACAAAGAGTATTCGATGAAGCAATAAGACCCAACCCTGAAGGAAAGTTTAGGAACTATAGTGGGTGGACTTACATACTGGTGCTGCATTTACAGATGTTTACATTCTGAAAGACATACTAAACTAGAACACACTGTTCTCGTGTTGCTTATATCTGAGTGTGACCCAATATGTTAACCTATGGTATGGTATGTACCAATGGGATTATATAAATACGCTGTTGGCATTTAGACAACTAATGTGTGGTTGTCGATACATTTATGTCATGACTTATTAAGATCAATTTTGTGATGTGAGATTCCTAATAACATTTTGAATAGAAATTACCAGAGGTAATGAAATGAAGTGAAGGTTTTTATTTGCTGCATTGACACTCCTGTGAATTTATATTCAGACATATTAAATGTCTTTTTCTACCACAGTGGAGCTGTCCTGCTTCATTTTTAGCCTGTTGTAACTCTTTTTATTTCATGTTAAGCACAGTTCAAAAGGGCCTTTGTGCATTTTCACAGAGATCTGCCAGTGGCATTTTGGAGGCAAAAGAACAGTGGTTTATAGACCCAACCCAGAAGCCCTCATGTTTTGTTCATGGTGTGTTCACACCTGAATTAAATAAATGAGGCAATTATCAGACCCTTTATTTGTTAGGGCTGTATCCAAAACAGAACACTAATACAAACTAATAGTATGTTGAAATTGCGCCCTATTCAAATTTTTGTCCAACTTGTATCATTTACAGTCATAAAAGGTACTATTAAAATGTCCATATCTGCTCATGCACTCATAATATATGAGGCTATATTCACAAAATATACCAATTAAGTAAAATTAAAATAAAATATGTATTATGTAGTGCCTGGTTTACTGCTAGATCTCATGCAGTAAACTGGGGTAAATCTGTGCAACTGTAAGAGTGGAGTGGGATTTGGAACCAGTGTAATACATGATTTATACTGAGTGACACAATATTTGTTAGGCAGATTGCACATACTAGCACATCACACATCTAGTTCATTCTGTGGCCTGTTCATAACCATAAGCACCTGTCCCAAATATGGTTTGAGTTCTATAACCTTAAACTCTTTAATGAGAAGCTTAAATGTTGGATATTAATTTGATCTCGCAAATAGAATAATTACTTTTTGTCCCAGCTTCACTGAAGAATTTGTCTTCCACTGTTTCCATCTTATCATTTTCATGTCTCGGAGTGTCACATGACAGGCAGCATAGCTGCTGAACGTGAACAATTGCAAGAGAGCTTGTGAAAGTCATTTTGAGGGCTCAATACCTCTAAGAGGTTTGGCGGGAAGTTTCTAGCAAGAGCCTGTCTCTGAGTATGCTTAGCCATTGCAGGGGTCTCAGAGCAGGGTGAGCTTCTGCAGTCAGGAACTACAGGCGTGTCAAAGCTGAAGTCATGCAGAGGGCCGTGTCAGCACCACCATTACACTGCACCGCACGTCAGCTCACACCAGCAATCCTGGGTAAAGCTGAACCACCAGAAACAGCATTAAGGTACTGCACCATCTACCCTTCTCTCTGCAGCGGAATGACTTGAATAGCAAGTTTAACCATCACAGCAATTTCACAAAGACCGGACGGGCAGGAATCGGGAGTTCTTAATTTGGCTGGGCTGGGTGAATATGTATTGGCTTGGCTCTTAGTGACTGCCTCCTTTCTGTAGTCTAATTTCTCTTGCTCAGTTAACTTGGCAGTGACATGTCTGCATTGCTCCGCATTACGCTATCATTCAGAGTTTTATTACCACTGCACTACATCTGCAAGGCTGCCGCCCTCACTCCCTGTGCTCCGGGATTTACTTGGAGGTGCACATGCAGGCCGAAGAGACGTAAATCCTTCGAGGAGATTAGTGTGCGGTATAGGAAGGGAATACATCAGACAGAGGAAATCCCTGGAAGGACTGTCCCAGCTCAGCAGTTTCTCCTTGCCAACCACCCGCCCAGCTGTCCCAACCAGACCCTGCTGACTGTTGCAGTTGGTCTCCCTAGCCTCTGCAGCAGAGAGTGTATGTGTGTGTGTGTGTGTTTGTGTGTGTGTGTGTGTGTGTGCGCAAGCGCATGCAACTGAACTTTCCTCAGAGGAGATATTCATGACTCTGTCATTACACACTACATTTATTTTCTTTCTGTTGACTAGTCACTTTGTACGGCACATTGCTGTTCAGTACTGCTTTTTCAAACACTGACAGCACATTATATACAACAGCAAACTGACATTAGGTCTGAATGCTTACGGGCATGAAAAAGGGCATTGGTAGAAAGGGATTGTTCATTTATCTGTGGATCACAGGAGATACAGAATGGGCTTTCTCCTTCAGTCCACAGCCTGGACCTGGGTTCTAGTGAACTTTAAAACAGAAACCAGAAACTAGGCATATAGCCTTACCGCAGTAAGCCGCACATGCATCAGATTATCAGTCTCATCAAGAACTGCTGATGAGAGCCATTACTGCCATTGTGGTAAAAGTATTTGAAGGTCATGCTCAAATTTTTTTTAACTAGCTCAGCTGATTCGAGCATGTTTGAGTGGCACCCTCATTTGTTCTGCAGATGATTCCAGGAGACTACAGGTGGGTTAAGGTGCTTAAGGTAATTGCTTAGATCAGATTTTCATTCAGCACCTATTGATTTCTCAGGAAAATGGCATGACTTTCTTATTGAACATAACATTATACTGTCACACCACTTTCACGTGGCCTAAAATTGGGTCACTCTTTAGTGACCATTACATTTAGTAAATGTACTGTCATTTCTAAATGGCACATCTGATATGGGTAAAGCTACTTTTAAATTGATGATGGTGACACCATAATCCAAATACTCCTAATCCTTTTCAGATCCAAAGTGCTGCAGTAAGTTAAGTCAGCCACATTGTCAATTTCACCCCAATCAAAATTTGTCCTCCACATTTTACCCATCTGTGCAATCAGAACACACACACTAGTGGGCTGTGGTGCACACATGCCCAGAGCGGTGGGCAGCCCTAGCCCGGTGCCCGGGGAGCAGTTGGGGTTAGGTGCCTTGCTCAAGGGCACCTCAATCATGGCCTCAGGACTGGGAATCGAACCCGCAACCCTCCGGTCACAAGACCAGTTCCCTAACCACCAGACCATGACTGCCCAGTACTGAGCCTGCTCAAAAAAAGGCCCTGTTCAGATACTCGAAATGCTCTAAATTGCTTGCTAAAATTACATGCCAAGCTAATAGTGAAGTTATACCAGACTCCAGTTACAATGAACAAATGGTCATTCCTTTCACTCTCTCACAATAACTGGCAGTCAGACAGAACATTGATCAGTTATTGCATTTAGATTTTAAATTTCACTGTCAGTGATTAGAACACGCAGCAGTGAATGAAGATGGTTGTCATGAATGAGGATTTACTTGCTTTCATTGTAAGTTAACTGAACAGTTCTTGATGCAGCAGAGAAAATGTCCAAATATGCCACACCAATCTTTCGTTGTGCTCATAGATGCTAGTGTATCGAAACCTTTACATTCAAATCAGGTCACACCATTGAGCTAGCCTGAAGTCACAAGAGTGGGAAGATAGTGGTCCAAAACTGAGATGATAATAAAAAATAAAAATAATCATAAAAATAACATTAAGAAGCACCTTTCATAAAATGTTGCTCAAAGTGATCCTCTATATATGCAAACAAAGTAATACAATAAAAAATGCTGTAGAGGGACAAACAAAGAATGTCTGGTTATAACATTCAAAAAAGCCAAATTGAAAAATTGATAATTTTAAAATATCAGAAAATGGAGTTCACAACTGACCAATTAATAAGATTAATAAGATTAAGTATAATATAAAAAAGATTCACCAGTGTTTTGTACTTCAATTTTATTATGTTCAATAAGAAACAATAATAAAAGTGATTTTGGATGTAATCTGAGGCATTCTAAAATCGATGAAGGAGCTATACCATTAAAATCTTTAAAAAACAATAAAAAAAGATTAAAATCCATTCTAATAGAAACAGATAGGCAGTGCGATGATAATAAAACGGGTGAAATTGTCTATCTTGTAAATGTTAATAATGGATATAACTTTCTGAACAAAACACAGTTTGTCTGTTGTGTTTTTTGGTATTCCAGCATACAATGCATATCAATACTCTAAAAAAATAAAATAAATCAAACAAATGTAAAATAAAAAGGACTTCTGTAGGCCCAGACAGTGCTCGCCATTTTCATTAACTGTCCACAGAATTGTTTGGGAAGGACGTAGTAAGAGCTGACTCAGTTTCCCCACGTGGTTGCTGGCTGTTGTCCACCACACTTTCATATCTCTCCCAAACACTGCAAGAGTGCGGAGCTGTGTTGTAATATTGCAAATGACAAATGTGGGGCTCTCTGCAGGTACACGGCAGATGGGACAAGATATAAAGGAAACGTTCCAAGAAGACACCCACATAAAAAAGCAGAAATAATAAAAAAAGATGACTAATGTCTGGTAATAAAAGCAAGAGATGGCTTGAAGGCAAATGGAAAGGAAACTGGGAATTGGGGGTGGTATTGGATAGGGTGGGGGTGGGGGTGGGGTTAAGGGAGGAGTGCCTGTAGCTGAGGAGAGCAGTAGCCTATAACCCCAGCTCTATAACCCCAGCTCTATTACCCCAACTCTGCAGTAAGTCATTCAGTGCTCTGCCTAAGCCACCATGTGTAATTGGAGTGGGGCCGTGGCAGATTTAGAGAGCGGGCTGCTCAGGGGCCCAGATAAATGCTCCTCAACTACACTGCTCACTGGGAGATGGGCCTCAGTGGGGCATGTAGCCAAACTCACACTCCAATCTGATCTGACGGCAGTACTGGCTGTTCTCCAGAGCTGTGGACAGACAAGGAAGCCCACCACAGACAGCTGATCTGAGGTCAGACAGAGCTTAAGAAAGAGTTAGAGCATGCTCCTTTGCATGTGCACTTTTGGAATGTTCTTTGATCCATTGGTAGAAGAAGAAAGACTGCATTTCCAGGCTCATCCTCTTACTCTCTCTTTGTCTTTCTATCGTGTGTGTGTGTGTGCGCATGCTTTCATGCCTCACTGGCAGGAAATGCAGTCTGGCTTCCAGATAACTGGGATATCCTTGCCTTGCCTTATGTCATGGGCATGGCTCCCTTGTGAGAGGGGTGTGTGTGAGTGTGTATGTGTGTGTATGTGTGTATTTTGCCCACTGAGGCAGAAAACCCCAGGTATCCTCGATGTAATAAACAGTGTGTAGCAGTCATATGTGTTCATCTGGTCCTTATGGTTCTTTCCTGCCCCTGTCCTGCCCCACCTCTGATCTGGCCCCTCCCTGCTCATATTCAGTAGCACCTGTCGTGTTTAGAAATTTCGCTAGTCCTTGTTTTTCTTGTAGACTTTTCAATGTCCCTTATTGTCTTTGTTTTTTCTGTTCCTTATTTGTGCTTTCTAACACTTGTGTTTTTTGACTTGAGTCAATCTGTTTCTATGATTCAGAAATGGATTCGCCCATATGGATTGTTCCATAACTCTCCCTTCCTTGTTATAATCAAGATTATTGGTAAAGCCCAAGTAAAGTGCTTTGCACATACATGCAGCTGCCTGTGGCTCTTGTCTGATCTGTGTCATCAGCTATTTGATCATCCATATGGCAGGGCCATGCACTTACAACCCCCCCCACCCCCAATCTCACTCAGCTTTAGTACAGGAGCTTTAGTACCACACACAAACACACACAAACACACACAACACACACACACACACACTGAAATGTCCATTTGCATACTTGTGTGTGTGTGCTTGTACCTGTCTACCTGTATATATATATATATATATAATATAATATATATATAATATATATATGCACACATATAACATTTGTGTGTATATATGTATGTGTCTGTCTGAGTGTGTGTGTACATGTGTGCATGTGTGTGTGTTTGTATATATACTGTGTGTGGTTGTATTATACTATGCAGAGCCTACGCGTCCACATACACACACACACGCACACACATTTTCACACTGCGGTTGCTCCTGTCAGCAGGATTATGTAACGTGCTGTCTACAGGCCCTTTAATCCTAGTGTTGACGTGAGTGTGAGTGACTCAGTGTGTTCGAGGGTTTTCACCACACACTCCATGTGGCTGTTGGAAGGGCTGCCCTTCTCGCCAGGATGTCCAGCCTCACACTGGCACAAGGCAACACACAGCACAGACAAATGATAAGTCGCGGGGAAAGCAAGTTGCTTTGCATGACAAAGCAGAAGGAAAGCATTTTTATCAAACAGCTTCACAAGTTTAAACAGATTCAATCCAGTTTAATTAAATATCAGTTTAGGTTTATTTATTTATTATTTATTTATTATTTGTTTAGGTCTATTTTTTACATTTATTTTTATCTAAGTGGTAAATTGGTTCCTCTATCAGAGGTCTTGGAGCTTGAGGTTCCTGACTAGTATTTTCTGCATTCTCCAGCACTGAGATCTTGGATGTTGTTCCTGGGACCTCCTGGAGCCATCCTCAGTTTAGGAGTCACATGCTCCAATTACCATGGGAACCACACTGGCCTTCCACCTTTTCTTGCCCTTGGGTTTTCTCAAGCTTTTCGTGTTCCTTGTTTTCCATCACCTTCGAGGGTATATATCAGTTTGGTCTTGGAACTTCTAGCCTGTACTCGGCACAGATGTTTCCGTATTCTCTGCCAGCCACTTGGTTATGATGTTCCATGTAGGCTCTACCTGCTAGTATCTTGTATCTTGTTTTTATGTGCTGGATTGCCTCAGGAGCTTCTTTGCATAGCCTGCATCTGCGGTCTTGTCTTGTGTGGTATATCCCAGTTTGGTTTGCTCAAGCACTTCATCCCTTGTGGTCATTTGTATTTTGCACTCCTGGATTTTGGTCGTTTCATCCTGGATAGGTGCTTTGATGCTCATTCCTTCTGCTTAGCCCTTGGCTCAGAGTGCTGGATTTGAGAAGAAACCGTCTGTGAATTGTGAGGAATTATGTGTTATTTTGTCATTGACTCTATCTCTTCCTTTGTCCAGCTTATTATGCCAGTGGGGTATCTGATGACTGGTAGGGCGTAGGTGTTGATAGCCTATTCATGTGACTTCTCAGGAGTTGCCGCACTCTTTGTAGGTATTTGGCTGTATGTGCCTGTGGGATTCCAACCTGCCATCCAACATCTTTTATGCTATCTTCTGGTAGTAATGTCTCCTTCCCACAATTGGGTCCATATGACCTTAGCCACCTCACCCCAGGACAGAGGCACCCAGGGGGCATCCGGACCTCAACTGGATCCTCTGTACATGGAGAAGCAGCTCTACTCACTCTATCTCTAAGGGACAGCCCAGACAACCTGCAGAGGAAACTCATTTCAGTCGCTTGTATTCACAATCTCATTCTTTCAGTCACTACCAAGAGCTTGTGACGATAAGTCTCCTTGGTAGAGCTAGCTAGTGCTTGGTTCCTCTGTTTATTTTGCCAATGCCTGGGCCCTGCTCTTGTATTGAACCATGTACGTACTCATCTTGGCCACAATGATGCCTGATGCAGAGGCAAGTTATCACCCAGAAGTTGGATGGAAATACCCCTTTCTTCGGGATCAGGGCTGTCCAGTCTTCAGTTAATCATTCAGGATGGGTTTCATCTTTTAGCAGCTGGTTGATTTGCACTGCCAGGCCCTCATGGAGTGCAGATAGGTTCATCAGCCAGTAGGTATGGACTATGTCAGGGCCTGGATTTGTCCAGCCTTTCATACTTGAGACCCTTTCTTGGATGTCTGCTAGCTACTGGACCATGTTCAAGGAGCTTGCTGTGGTCTGCTGTCAGGTTCAATAACCATTGGGCATTGTTGTTGTGTGTTGCCTCCATCCCCCATATGCCTTTCCAGTATCATTCGGTCTCCAGCTTTGGTGGGTCTGTTCTCATGCTGTTACCCTGCTACCAAGAGTACCCTTTGTATGGTTTATGGGAGAATATCCTGTTTTTTCTCTAAGCTTATTTTTCTCTTGTGTACCTCTGTAGGCAAGCAGTCAGAAAGTTTAATGTTCATCTCCAAGGCCTCAGGAATGTACAGCTTGTTGTACTTCTCTGGTACCTTCATCTTGCCTTCCTGCAGTTCTGATGGCTGGTTAACTCTCTGTGTTGCAACCTCCTTCTCCAGAGGCTTCCAACCTCCGTCTCCAGAGGATACTGCTTTTTGATGATGTCCATCTTGTTAATGTACAACGTATTGGTCTCAGTGATGGTCACAGTAGTGATATATACCCACATCTACAGTGTACCAATAACTTAGCTCCTCTAGTCTTTTATAAATTCTGTCCATGTACATTGTAAGACAATGTAGGACAGTGACCAGCACTAATAAATACACCCCCTCCAAATAAAAAAATAAAAGAAAGCAAACATACATATGATTGAAGTGACTAGTGAGGTTCTGCACAATAATACACAGAACACAAAGTTACATATATGAACTAAACTGTATTACTGTAATAAACAAATGTACACAAGATCAGAGACTGCAGTGTGTGTCATGCATAAAGTGGGTGGTGCTGGTGTAGGTGTAGTGCAAACAATCACAAAGAGTACAACATATGAGTTTGCTTTAAAGCAAATAGTACCAGAAGGATAAATATAGTTTAGCTTGCTGTGAACACACTTACCTATTTGTTTTTTTTTCTCTGAATCCTCTTGGATTCTTTTTGCTCAATGTAATAACAGTGGCATGAGTTTTTAGCCGAACCACAAAGTCATCCAAGATAGTTATGTTGCTATCATATGCCAGGGTCCTATTTAGAGGTGGAAATTTTATTTTTAGAGAGTTACTGTTCTGTCCTAAGGGCAAGACATGAACTTTGAAAAGCTTTGATTATATTGTGAATTAAAATCCTCTAATTCTAATGTCATCTTTTTTTTTTTACAAAGGGACCTCTACATTTCTAATATGGCCAACCATCTTGAAGCATCAGGTTCAGTGTGAATGAGTAACAGACCCCACAGCCCAGCATACTTATGCTCTGGTAATCCAGGAGTCTAGAGAGCTGTGTTACAGTACAACTAGGAACCCCTTAGTACTGTTAAATCAGGATGATGTCACAGTCACACAGTTCATGAATTAGAAAGTGGTTGATCCATAGTGTCTCCTTTGGACAGGAACATCTGTGCAGTCCATACCACTGGAATTCAGGGTTATATTTCATTCAGAAAGGTAAAGCATCTACTAAGATTCTGATGCCATTCATGTTTCTGCAGTTCAGTGAATCAACCCTTATTCCTGGGATTGCCATGATTTTTCTCTGGTATACATTTAGGAGATCATTACTGTTCTTCTGAACTCACTACAGAGATCTACTTCTTTCAGCTTCATACTGAGTAGATTGTTAGATTAGGATGAAGCAGGGCACCAGAGTGACCTCAAGTCTTGTGAAAAAAATCACTATCCCTTAAATGACTTGAGCTTTCATTTGCTTCCCAGACCACCCCAGCCTTGTTGTTGACTCATCCTATGGCTTGCATAAAGAAATGTGAGATGAAATGAAAGCACAGGTGTGTGAACACTGTGTCATGCTCCCAGTCTGGGCTGCCTCATGCCTGACATGCCTTATGCTCTGCGTATCCCCCTAGCTGTGTGTGTCTGCAAAGGGTGCGCTCCTCAGACTGCTCCTCATCTCCGTCACCTGCCCTGCAGCTGTGCTCACAGCGACTCGGTGACTCAGGACTCAGAACAGCCGGCTTTTTGAGTTGGCACTTCAATAACCAGCTGAAGTGATTTATCAATGATTTAAAAAAAATATTTGTATTATGTGGACAAAGATTATGCTTTTGCGTTTGTGTGCACACATGTATTTGCGCTGATGTATGTACACACACACGTGTGTGCTTAGTTCCTGTGTTATGTGATATGGTATTAGTCTCCCTGTATTGCACCTGGCTGGATAGGAGGGTTGGGATGGGTGGTGGTGATGGTAAACCCTCTCCTCTTACAAACAGTGCAGCATGGTGGTTCATTTACATGTGAAATATTGATGTGCTTAATTTAATCCCTGGCCAGCTCAAGTGTCACACTGTAAAGGCCCCTGTTGGTCCAGAGTAGCTCTCAAACTGCACCGAATAGCATGGGTTGTTTTTCACTAGAGGATCATATCCATATCTAATCGTTACACTGACTAACTGGTAGATATGTGAATATGGTTGCAAATTTGCTATCTTGATTCTTGCCTAAGGAGTTTGGCTTCAGTTAGACAAAATGCTGTTATTCAGTATCTTAGGTTTGGGAGAAAGGCATTGCTAGAAAGACCTTCCATGTAGCCAAAGCCATTGTGACCCTTCCACCTTTCTGCTGCCCAAAACTAACACACTCCTCTCAGATATTTAGAGAAAGCGTAATGTTAGGAAAGCCAAAAACTCCAAAACAGCCAATGTGGTATTTAGTTTTTGAATGAGCTTGTTTATAATGAATTTAAATGCACTTATATTTTAATCTGATTATGAATACATTTCAAGATAATTTAACAATTTCTTTTAAACCTGTTAACTAGTCCATGATTAACACCTAATTAATTATACTGTAAATTATTTAATAGTTTTAATTTCTTACATTTATTTTCTAAACTCAGCATTAGACCTTTTGTCTATGTTTGTTTTGTTTGTTTTATGAATAAATAAATAAATAAATACACGAAATAAATAAGATACTATGTTTAAGTTCATGGATTTTCTTTTATTTGAAAAAAAAGGGTAGCATGTACAATTTGGAATGAATGCAAACTGAATCAAGTAAAACAGTGGCACAGACTCCTGAGCTGAGACTATTGCAGTAAGCTCTGCAGGCTCAGGGAGCAAAATGCCATAATCAGTCAAAATGCAGAACAGAGGAAAAAGATGAAGATCCACGCAACGTTTTCCAGCCTTCCCATAAAAGACCTGCTCACCCTCAACCAGAATGGAAGGCTGGACACAGATGGCCATCCAAGGAAAAAAGAAATGAACCAAAACCACGAGAATCTTAACTCATGCCAAATGTGTACGATTTTTTGTCATTTTTGTATTTTTTTCTTTTTATTTATTTTCTATTTATTTTTTATCCCACCTTACAATAAAAATTCCATTCCACCTTCAGCTTGTATGAGAACCTGTTTTTTTTCCTGAGGTTCCTCTCAAGATACAAAAAATCCCGGAACAAACAAACATGACGACACTTCATCGGAAAGCACTCTCAGACCGGCAGATCCAGGAGGTCCAGTCTCAATGTGCATGCATGAAGGACAGAAAACAGACAAGAAAGAAAAAAATGGCCAGCCCAAACATTACCAAGAGCAAGTGGAACTTAAGGAGTTCACCAAATGCTTTTCTTCCATTTTTAGGTAGTTATTTAAGTCTTATTAACTGATACTAGACTGATCTGTGGGGAGAGGATCACTAACCATTTCATGCAGATATTAGATTTTTTTCTGTGTGGACAGAAGGATATTTTATTTCAACATTCAATTATTTTCTGTACAGAAACATTATGAATAAATGTATATTTCCCCAAGAGGTAAGTAAAACATTTGACTGATTTGTTTTCTTCTAAGAGGGCAAGGAAGGATAGGACACTTCACTTTGCAGTCATCATCTGTACAAATTCTGAAGAAAGAAAGAAGAAATAAAATGTGATTAAGATGTTGCTTTTGGCCAAATTCAAACCAGCCACTAAACTGTTATAATGGTGTTTTAATTCCTTTTATCCATCTGTAATGATAGAATTCACTTAGTAATTGGTGTCTGGATTATATATAATTATATGGATTTCATATTCATATAATTAACCTACTCCATTGTTCCCCAAGCAATGCATTACCCAATTATGATTGTTTCCTAAGAATTATACAATGCATTTTGGGAACATCACAATAAACATTGGAGGCTTGATTGTGGGCCACCGTACCTTCATAGTTCACCTGACCATCTCCATCAATGTCTGCTTCTCTGATCATCTCATCCACCTCTTCATCTGTGAGCTTTTCCCCAAGGTTTGTCATGACATGACGCAACTCTGCAGCGCTGATGTAGCCATTACCATCCTAAAGTGAGGTTTGGGCGGTGGAAGTGTTAGTACAGTCCAGACGTCTCAAAGTTTTTCAGACTCCAAGCTTCCACCCAGACTTATTAGTTAGTTATTCATGTTTCTGCACTAAAGTCTATAAATAAACAATGAATATGAGGTAAAACTGTGCAATTACATTTACAGCTATAAACTCCAGATCTTCTATTAAGTTATTCATCTAAATATTTGTATTTATTTTCCAAGAACGAGTTACAAGAACGAGTATGAACCCACCAAAGGTATTTATGTCTATACCGGATAAAGCATATAGGAAGTAAATCCTTTGTGATTGTGCATTTGATATCTGCATGAACGAGGCTACCCTTAGACATCACCAGATACTAGGTATTTTCCATAGTGGTATTTCTTTCAGGTCTATAATGTAGCCATTTACAGTTACACAGTTACAGTTCAGGATCTTTACTGCTTTCATTCTTGCAACTCAAATGCATGGACAGTGGAGTTTAATTTAAATTGGCAACATTCCATTCCACAATATACACTCTGCTCTGGAAAAACAAATGTCTCAAAAAAAAGTCTTCACTTTTTAAAGTTTTCCTTGTTTGGTGTACTGTGGTCCGCTGGGTCACTCACACTTTTGTGTGACTATGTTGACAATATCTTGGGAATGTTTATTATTTCCCCTAATTATCCAAACTGTTCAGTCAATGGCCTGCTTTTCTGGCATTTCCAGTTTGGTCACTCATGTTGAGAACAACAAACACAATGGATAAAAATGCTAGAATCAAATGAGCCAAATATCCAATCTAGAATCAACTGAGACAACCATCCAATTACTTAAATTTGTTTAAAATGGCTGAAAGATACAGTCCTCTTATGTACCATCAGTTCATACCTACTTTATGGGCTGGTTACATGCAAAAGCAACAGATGGAATGTAGTCTAGCATAGCTTAGCTCACTATAAAAGTGTGCAGACTGCTCCAGCCTACACATTGGTTAAAAGCCCTGCCTACCTCACACACATATGCAAGAAAACCCACAAAAATACACATTTCACAGCCTTAAAAACATACTAATTAGAAAAATTAGTCTGACATTTTGCATGATGCTGAAATTTCATGTAGGCCAAACCGGCACTGTTATTCAATGCAGCAGATATTCACAGTTAAGATGCTACTCTCAGTTTCAGATATGAAGGTCTGAAGCTGTGAAGACCTCTAGTTAGGTGTATGCGAGTGGTTGGACGAACCTTGTCAAACACCCTGAAGGCCTCTCGGATCTCCTCTTCACTGTCTGTATCCTTCATCTTTCTGGCCATCATGGTAAGGAACTCTGGGAAGTCAATAGTTCCATTGCCTGAGAGACAACAGGAAATTATAGGAAATATCAGCAACAACCAATAAACCAGCATGTGGTTAAAAAAAAATAATATGAATATAAAACCATATTTTGAGAGCCCATTTTTAACAGTGAAAGACTTGATATTCTTGGAAAAAATGCATGGAGTGATAGTTTCTTATCCCCTCTCTGCGTTGGGGTAATCTTTGGCATGAAACACAGTAAGCTTCAGCTAACTTTGCATTATGCAAACTCTCGCTTACACAAGTGCTCCACACTGGCAGGGAGTGGCAGCTGTACATGTGTTTTGTTAATACTAACGATCCCGAAGGTATGAGGTGGGATCAGCAGAAGAAGATCAATAAGAAAAGAGATGTTGGTCTTTGATTCTAGCAGAAGGAAGACAATGAAACAGGAGACTCCAAACCGATGAATTAACACAGTAGTAATGTGGAAGGCACATGGCTGAATTACTGACTAGATGTGTAGGATTGCTGGTGTCAGTAATAGTAGAAAGACTCCTGTCTAAAACTCTTGGTGCTTTTGAGTCAGGGCAGATGGCAATCGAATGGCCTAGGGGACAAGGGGAGTGGATCTAATGGTCTGTAATCTAATATAGTAACGCTGCTCAAGGCTATACACAAAATGATGGCTACTGTAAAAGCAGATTACAGTCCACAACAATGTGGGCATTCCAGCAAAAGCCGATGAAAGATGTGAGCTGTCTACAGAACCTGAAAGAGTATGGTGACTGCATTAGATAGGGAAGAGGAGACACACATCAGGACCAGGAAGAAAACATGCCATGTCTCAAACCCATCCATATAGGCATTCCTGGACAAGATGCTGCCATCACACTTATGGGGAGACCAGTTTGTCACTTCCAGGCTGTATTTCCAGTGTCAGTTCCCTAAATAATCTTAAACTTTCCCCAGTAGCTCCCTCCAACGAGTGTGTGGGCTCTGGATGTGCGAAGTGCGCAGAGTGGATTATGTAATCACTTATATTTCCCATTACTTGCCTTATTGGTGTCTGACCTACATAACATCAGTGCGGCACACTGAAACGATCGAACGCAGCCATCCCACGGATGATTTAGTGATTTAATGACCACTTAAGACCAATAGATATGGCGAAAAAATCATCACCGAGTACAAAGATCCATCATACACACGATATTAATTGAGGCTCCATGGAATGGCTGTCTAACATGACATGAAGAGGAAGATTAAGCAAGGGATAGGAGCTTTATAAGACAGATCTCCAGTAAGTGTCCCATTACACATTCAGCACAGGAGCCTCTGAGATTAAGTTCTCAATCTTGTTCTCAGTCTGTTCAAAGAGTTTAGCAGCTGCAGCAGTTTGGGAGAGGAGCCTGTCCCTCACTCAACTGACAGCCATGCACAAGCTGCTCAACAACCTGCTAGTCTATAATAACCTTTCCAGAACTATATGTTCTGTAACTGTTCTGACTTCAACTCATGCAGACATGACCAGATATCAGTAAAAAATCCAACATTATCTGATCATCAGGTGACCTGTTTGTTCAAACTTAATGTCTCTGTATACATCTACATTTACGGCATTTAGCAGACGCCCTTATCCAGAGCGACTTACAAAAAGTGCTTCATTGTTTTACTCAGAACAAAATCTCTAGCTAGTTAGTTTATGCTAAAATCAGGAAGAAACTTTAAGCAAAGATATTATTAGATACAGTCAGTATGTATAATAACTATAATCTCTTTTCAGACTCTTCTGTTAGCAATAAAGACAATAAAGACAAGCCCTCTGATGGCTTTCTCTGACTGACCTGAAGAGGAAATATTTCAGCAGATAAGGAAGAGATTACTTACCATCAGCATCAACTTCATTGATCATATCTTGTAGCTCTGCCTCTGTGGGGTTCTGCCCCAGTGATCGCATGACTGTACCCAGCTCTTTGGTCGTGATGGTACCATCTCCATCCTTGTCGAATAAGGAAAAAGCCTCCTTGAACTCTAGTACAGCCAAGGAAAGCACATCACTGTTAAGAGTGCAGTTTAGAAAATGCATAAGACAATGATATCATCTAGGTCTAGGTCTACATCTAGGTCAGAGTTGAATATACAGTATTACACGTCATTTATCAATCAAGATTTGAATAGCATGTTTGCTTGTGTGAAATGAATAAACAGTGTAAGGGTGGACCACACAGGAAATGATAGCAATTATTGACTTATTAACTATTGTTGTGTACTGACTGACAGACAACTGATACTGTTTATACAGAACATGGTTTTTGTTTCTCACCTGCAATTTGCTCCTCTGTTAGCTGGTCAGCCTAAATTGCAAAACAAAGAGGAAATAAATGGCAGTTACTAGCAATGAAACACAAATTCTTCACACTCACTACCAGCTTGGTACGCCAGGAAACTGTGCTAGTCCTACATCACATATTGGTATGGCCAAATGTACAATACCAAACAAATGGAAGAACAGAAGAAAAAGTCCTTCCTCAGTATTCTGTATTGAGCTCAGCTGTCTGAACACTGAGTGATACATTTCAGGTTTCTGCAGGTCCATACACAGCAGGCCTGAGATTTACTGTGATCAGTAGCTGCGGTAGGTTGATGAGGAAAAGGAGAAACCTTGAATAATGAAGCTGTGTAGATGAGCAACATAGTGAGATGCCATTTATGCCAGCATATCTGAAAAGACTGCAACATGCCATACCTCTATCGCTGGAACATTGGAAACTATAGTGATGGAAACTAATATATATTTATTAACCAATAATGGAAACTAATATATACATTTTTATCATTGTTGAATAACCCTGATTAATCCCTGACCTCACAGATGTCAATCTGTCATGAACAGCAATGTTTGATGTCCATGTAATCAATAAACATCTGTGAAAAGAAAGCATGGATGTAGAGCTGGGCGATATTGGAAAAAATCGTATCATGATATTTTTTTCATATCAGTCGATATCGATATATATCACGATATAAATCAAATCACTATTTCCTTTATACTTTAAGTGAGAAGTGAACACAACTATAACACAACTCTTGTTTCTGGCTAAAAAGCTAAATGCTCTTTAAATGTAGCCAGGTAGCTAGGTATTTAGACAGAAACTAAGGCTTAAAAACCCTGACAAATTCCCATTTAACACAACGTAGTTTCTAAATAGCTAGCTAGGGGACTTAATGAATAAAGCTGCTACATTTAAAGACCTTTACTACTTAAGTCCCATTCAACGTAATGAGAAACTGTATAACACAACTGTTTATGGCTAAAAACAGAGTCCCTATGTAAAAGAATTCGTCCAGAAATACTTCCGTTGTGACAGGCTTTGCAGCGCTTCTGAATTCGCAGCGCATTTCCTAAATGTAGCGCACACGTTGTCATTTTGATGAATTTGCTTTGCGTATTTTCAGTGTGTTTTGCTTTTGCTTTCAGGGCCCATTGCGTAGCAATTCAGGGTACAGCCTGATAGAGTGCTACGTCATCAGATTGCTTCCGTTGGCGGCGCTACTTAAGGCGGGAAATGGAAACGAATGTTTATTGAATTCTATTGCCCGAGCTTATCATCGTCATCGAGGAAAAATTTATCGCGAAACAAATCGAAATCGTTTTATCGCCCAGCACTACATGCATGTAGTATGGTCTTCTATGCTGGAGCAAGAAAAGTTCTGTAAAAGTGTTGCAGTTCAGAGTCCTTCCAAAAGAAAACCAAGGAAGCAGTAATGATATACTGCAACTCAATACAAACATGACTGTAGAATTTCTGCTGAAATTAATTCAACATACATAAATGCTTGTTTTAAATCGCATAATAATGGGACAACAGTCACATTTTTGACCCATCAGCTAAAAATGGCAGCAAGTTTTTTTAAACAATTCATGCAAAACATAAAGAGAATAAGAGCATAAAATGTGACACCTTAACCATGTTATTTCCTTCCGGTGTTTTAAGATGGCCTTGTGGCCACTGCACCATTTTTTAAAAGCTGACTTTGGTTTCTACTTCTTTTTTTCATGGCAGTTTCTGGTTTCTCTGTGTATTTTTTTATGTTGACCGATGCTATTTTAAATTAGCTGGCTGTCCTGCCACACAGTACAGTGATAGCTAAGCAACACTAATAGAGAAATGCACCATTTCGTTTTCATTACTAGAGTAAATGCTAACATGAGTACAATAAAAGTAATTTGTGTCAAAATAGTTTATTTGGACCCTTGTTCGAGTTTAAAACATACAATGTTATAATTGCGATCCTTTTGATTAAAGTAATATTTGAAGTAATCGGACAGATGAATGTTATTTTTATCATACAGGTAAGATTGTCAGATCTTGGGATACAATTTCAGAAGCTCTCTGGCATTTTCTTAAAGTGTTGTTGACAATGTGCTGAACATTGCCTTTTAAAAGTTGGTGTATTTCCAGAAGCTGCTCTTGTTTCACATGCTCTTGTATACACACAGTAAATAAAGTGATCAAGGCTCAGTTGTCCCCATTTCAAATTTTTAGAGAATTGTGTTCATAACTACCATAACTACTAGTCTGTAAGTCTCTTTCAGAGATCTATCGTTACTGAAAATACCTAATAGGAAAAGTCAGATGAACTAAAATATTATCTCAATATATCAAATATAGAAAGACTGCTGATATAACCGTGATAAGAAAAAAACCTGAGACGCCTGTTTGGACTTCAACCATGCTAGCTTACATGGAACAAAAAACTGAAAATAGTTTGCAGCTGTGAATGGCATTAAAAACCAATTCCAAAAGCCATGAGCTAAACTCGGCGCCACCACCTACGTACTGGGCTTTAGCCAATGAATTCAACTTCTGCAGGTCACATACGGGGCTTTTCAGGTTCATAACTGAGTATATCTTCAGGCGCACTAATTGCTTCTGAGCCTCATGTGAGATTTATAACTACATATAACTGGAAGCACACTGAAATGTTCTTCATGGCATAACCAGTTCTAACACTTAAATCTCTACTGTAAAATTTTTAGCCCACATGGCCTGTTATGGCAAGTGGCATGTGTGCGGTCAAAGTGGAGGGGTCTTAGAGTGGGTTAATGTCCCATCCTGCTGCCAACATGATTCCAAGTCTACACCCATTCAAGGCATAGTCACGCCCAGCGCCCACACCCTCACCTACACTGAAGTAGAGGGCCATTACACAGTCATGGGCAGCTGGTCAGGGACTGTGGGCTGCTATAACGAGACACAATCCTGCACATGCATCCTTTCTAATAGACAATGCGCATTTACGGAAAGATGATGCCATGGGGACAAACATACATACTAGCATACAGATCTGAATACCCTATTGTGCATAATCAAATTATTTTCTCAGGCAGTCTGAGAAAATAATAAGTTGGTTAAGCATAACTGATTGGATGCATCCCAGACTTAGGTGTAATATTAACAAGTCTATGTCAGCTGGTTCTACAACTCTTTAACATGTAAAAGCTAGCAAGGTTGAATGTGAACACTGCTGATACCTTGCTGGCTGTAAGTGGTTGACTCTGAGAAGTTGTTTAGGTGTACACAAATTCATGTAGGTCAACACCCACCCTAATCCACAAGAGACCCAGACCATTTGTTGCATAGACCTATTACATCACAGTCTCCTATTACTTTGCCTACAGAACAGCTGTCCTCTGACAGATGCTATATGCCCACTGGGATGAAACACGCCATTAACGAATGCTATCCGATGGCCACAGCAAACTTCAAACGATTGATAGACGATGAAAAAACTGAAGACATTCTGAGAATTTCTATATAATGTATCTAATATATATATATATATTCTCAGAAAATGTGTGTGTGTCCAATCATATTTACGCTACATGTTCAGCGAGAGAGACTAATATCTACGCATCATGTAGCTCATGTTATGAATAATATAACTGCATCTGCAGATGTCTGTCCTGGAAACAAAGGCCTTCAGGACAATTTACTTAAAAACAACAACAAAAAAACTGAACTTCATGTTCAAGTCAACAACTCTTCTTTGATGATGCAACATGTAAGGCGGCGTTAACTGACAGAATTAGCCAACCCAACATCCACGTCGAAAAACAAAGTAGAAAAACGAGTGTAACTCCTTTGACAATCTGCCTGTGGCTACATGACAACAGATGGATATTTTTACAACAGGTACAATAATAAACATAAATAGCCTATGTGGAAACCTAGGATCCCCACCCTCTGAATTAGATGTAGCCCGTCCGACAACGTGCGATTCGTCTGTTGCGCTGCTTCTATGCAACTGACATGTTATCCACAAACTAGTACATTTCCAGATTTACGGCAAATGTGTGATACGCTGGCTTTTCAGGACAAGGTAACATGCTATTTTCTGCCATATTAACTGCTAGTGTGTAACCATACAACCCATAAGCCGATAATTGCGCAGTTGTCGCGGATTCCCGCTACATTTTGACTGTTGCATCATTGGGATGAGATGACCCTCAGTTTAACTAGTTTACATCAACAGCCTACCTGTTAACACAATTAATGTAAAACAGCCTACAGCATCACCTTTAATACAGCTTAAGCTTGCAATGTAATATCTCTTTACGGCATGTTCATGTTTCAATAAATCCGGCAGTTCACATGGATTGATGGGCTAAGCCCAATTTTTCTTTTGTCTCTCATGTTTATATAAATGTTTCACCTTGCCAAAAATACTAAAATGCAACAGAAAGCAAGATACGTACCATATTTGTTGAAATTGAGACCAGTTACACTACGCTAAGCGATAGACCTTCCTTGGGTGCAGATCCACTGGCGTCGTTTTTTCTCTCTATCGCTCTCTCTTTCTACTGTGGGGTGTATGGATATGTATTCATCCGCCACTCAAGTCCTGCGCTCACTCACTTCCTGAATTTCTTTCAGAACAAACTGGCCCTACCTCCTGCAGTTCGACCAATCAGGCGTTAGGCCTATGTTACACATCACTCAGCATAACTGCGCACCGATTCAGTTTCTCGATAATTATCCTATGCAGGAAGTGTTCTTTCGGATATAATAACTGACTCTTAAATTGATTAAACTTGGGTAGGCTATTACAGCAGATGGTAAGATCATATACGCCAATGTAGGCAAACAGTCAGTGTATTTGGATAATGTTTATGTGTTCTGCTATCTATTTTTACAAATGGTGATTTGAAATCATGTGATAGAATAATGATAGGCCATTTATTCATGTGTATTTATTGGCTGATAGTTTTATTGTGGCAGTTAGGATATAGGCGAACTGGTGGAAAATAATAACTGGTAGAATAATTTCTTTATTTAGTATTTTTTTACTTTATTAATACATAGACGATCTACAGAACAGTTGCAGTTAGTCCCTGCAACACTTAGACACAAATGAAGACAATTAAGAATTTAAAGTTTGAATTATATACATTTGAGTCCCTAACTGTTTGTGTAGATAATAAAAAGAACAACAACAACAAAAAAATGACAGCAGAATTTAGAGAGGTCTTTGAATACTAGGCTTAACATGTTTTATTCTCATACAGGTGTCCCAGATAGCCACAAATTACTGTAGGCCTGTGTATTGTATAGACGTAACTAGTGAATCAGGGATGCAGCAAGCAGACTCCATAGCAGAATCAACAGCACTGACTATAGCAGCAATAAGTGAATTGAGCTGTTTCTTTAGATAAATTGTAGTTTATTTGTTTTATTTTGTGTTAACATATTTTTCAATGATTTTAAAAGACTAGCACAGAACTTTCAAAATGTTAAAACTGTTATACCATTAGTGTCTGTTTATACGGCCTATGTTAAATTGTACCCAACGTTGAAGTCTTTAGTTCAAAATGTTTTTAAATAGCCAGATGTGTATGTGCTGTAAAATATAGCTAAATGATAATGCTGCATATTTAATTACTCCATGTCTTAACCTGTCAACAGTTTATGTATACATTCCAGATATTTAGAAGGCGAACACAGGATAAAGCTGCTGGTCACAAACTGAGTTTGACAGGTTCTTCAGACTCTACAAAAGACCCATCTGAATTTGGAAGCTTAGGGTCGAACGAATCTCCGTACAACTAATTTTCTAACAATAAATTGCTCAGTCTTTATCTACAGGATAAGAAATATAGGCCAAGTATTTGTTGAATATACGAGGAGCTAAATATCTAAAATCAAAATAAGAAAATCCCATATCAGCGTACAACAGTTATTACTGAAATTGATCTTTCTCCACTCTTGACTTTAATTTTCCTTTTCTTTTTTGTCGCTGCTAAACAGACAAGACATGCTACTTCTATAACAGCGTATTACTCCGTGATTTGTTTGGCAGCACTAATGTCTCTAGAAGCGGAGGGATACAGGTGGATTTTCCGCGCCGATGTCTTTTTGTTACGGAGCATCTTATTGGCTGGGTTGGACCTGCAATATTATAAACGATGACAAGCGGGTTGTTATTGGACAGCTCGGACCTGCATTGCACCATGCGATAGTACGTGATGGATAACTCTTCAAAATAAAACATTTTCATCTTCTACTTTCCGTTTTTATTCCTGTGTTTTTACCGATAATTGTTTTTGGTAGAAGGCTTTCACCAGACCTTTCGGCTCTTTCTAATGGATAACGTGCAATGGTTCCCCACAACGGTCTCTAAATGTTTGGCTTTGAAGCGTCGGCTATGTGAACGACTTCCTTCTCCTTCCACAATCTTGGAGAGCCTTGAAATGTTAGTGGGATAACTAGCTAGACATAACGTTTTTTTAAAAAATAACTTTCACTATAAGTCAAGTATACTTTTATGCCTGTCATGTATGCTGCTTTCTTTAAGGAGCGACAGATAAAAACTGGCCCATTTAAGTCAGGTTAAGTGTATGTGTATATTCAACAAATAATATATATATATATATATATATATATATATATATATATATATATATATATATATATATACACACACACACACACACACACACACGTACGTGTACAGGAACTCGGTTAGGATTGAGTAATGCACACACCATCTGATCCTTACAGAACAGCTTCTACCTTGGGGTCATACCAAGTGGTCACAGGCGTCACCTAGTGTTCATTAAATAGGACTGAAAAGATTTTGTAATGTAATACATACCTTAGACATTACACACAAACACAAAGCAAATATTCTTCATATAGCCCAAGCATCTCAATCAATATTAATGGTCATCTGCATTTAATTACTTAAAGTCAATAAAGTTTAGAAGGTTGTTCAGGTTTCTGCATAACTGTATTATTATTGTATACTGTTATAGGTTATAGAGATCCATCTTCAGTTGGGCAATAGTTATGCTTCCGTGACAACAGATAATGAAGAACTTTGTGGAACTGTGTAGAACCATGGAAACCAAGGAATTATCTTACTGTGCATGCATGGTTTCCACTCTTAAAATTCAGATACTGTATTTTTGGCAGATTCAAAGAATTGTCAAATTCATTCAGTTACATTCTGGCCTACTTTGGAACAAACTTCAGTAAACAGATTATTTTATTCTTTGAGATATATTTTCTTTGTCCAGGTTTCTGGAACAAAGAAAGGATTCTAGAAGGCAACGAGAGTCTAAATGCATCTAATTCTCCATCTTCTGCAACATCTATGTGAAATCAAATCTAAATCACAATGCCATGAGATTCATTACCGTTAATGGAAGTTGTAACGCAGTCCCAATTTCAGACTATTAGTGTATATTTCAGCATGTGATGGATGGCAAGGCTGATGTATGAATATTTTGGTACTCTTATCATGGACAAGATAGGAAATGTGCAAAGATTTTCCAACTTATGGCTGGGTTATTACTTTGGGGAAATACTTAAGCAAATCCAGTAACCATTTTAGAACTAAACTAAATATTAGGTCAAGAAATTATTTTCTAGTTACTTGGACAAAGCAGACCAACTCATTTTCATATGCTAGATGATGTTCAAAAGTCTTTCATTAAAAAGAGCAGAAACATTTGTCTTCCAAAAGCGAAACATTTAATGTTTTCTCTTATAACACAGAAAAGTAAGACACAAAACCTTACATGCACAAAATACATATATATTTATATATTTATAAAAAAACATTTTACTTAGAGAGTAATCTTAATAGTCTCCTCCCAGTCACACACGTGAGGCAGAGTGGGCTTAAAGGTACAACCCTTCAGGAGTGCCTTCCTGCTTTTTATACAACACGTTCTCTTTGGACTTCTTGAAGTCTTCATTGGTGACCTTCATCCTTCGCTCTCTAAGGGCCATGAGCCCAGCTTCAGTGCAGATAGCCTGCACACACACACGGCCACGCACACCAGACAGTATACCAATGAACACAAATCAGCAACAGACATCTCCAAATAGTGTGTGTGTGTGTATATATATATATATATATATATATATATATATATATATATATAGAGAGAGAGAGAGAGAGAGACGCATACAGACCTTGATGTCAGCTCCGGAGAGATCATCCTTAGCCATAATAAGGTCATCCAGGGTCACATCCTCCGCCAGTGTCATCCTGCTGGTGTGAATCTGGAAAATTCTTTTTTTGGTTTTCTCATCCGGCAAAGGGAACTCTATCTTACGGTCGATCCGCCCTGGGGGGTTTACACCGGGGAGATGAAACATGCTGCATCCTGTCCTACAGCCAGCCCTTTTCCATTGATTTACTGCATTCCTAAGATATTCTTACAGGTATTTCCAATCACTAAACTGAAACAGGGGTGCAAAACTTTGTGACAATCCAATATCATTTTAAGTTGTATGGTAGGACAAAATGTACTTGGCAAAAATGAAAATGCTAGAGTACAAAATATGACATTATTCCCATCAGCCCAAAGAAAAGACCATGCAATGAAAGCAAGTATGCTCACACAAATGCATACGCACACATGCGTGCATATACACACACACACACCTCTTTATGTGGGAATTTCTGAAATGTAGCACATTTAGGATTACATTCACTCAATAAAATGAAGACCTACTTTGAACTTTAGAAAATGAGTTCACATTAACATTAGCTGTTTTTCAACATGTAACCTTCCACTGAAGCTTCTTCCTGTGATTAAGCACATGCTGATTATTTAAGTCTTCAAAATCCAAGATCAATCTTTTTTGAGGACCAAAGACTCACCCATGTCTTTGTACAATTTACCATGTTCCAAATAAGAGTAAGCCTCACTTTCACATTTGAACTTTAGACCTACTTGTTATTGCTGCATTATTTCCCAACCATGTGTTCATTTCCACACAAAAACAAAGACAAGGAAATCTGACAGAAATCTTTATGTACCAAACATGGGCTCCAAACCACCACTTGCTCATACCTGGTCTAATGAGAGCAGGGTCCAGGGTCTCTATCCTATTGGTGGCCATGATGACTTTTACATCTCCACGTGAGTCAAAGCCATCCAGCTGGTTGAGAAGCTCCAGCATGGTCCTCTGGATTTCCCGCTCACCTCCAGAGTTTGAGTCATATCTGCATGGAGAGAAAAGAGTGCTCACATCACACACCCTAACCAAACCTGACTTATAAGTAGATCCACATATATTGTTCATCAATGACAAAACTGATTTGTATTTCTGACCTTATTAAAAAATAAAGCTGGATACCACTTGGCTATTTTCTATTATATATAAAAATATATTCTTCCCAGTTCTGACAATGTGGCAACCGATTGCAGGTTTGCCCAGAGCCTTGTTCTGTGGAAATATACAGGCTACTGGTGTACCTCTTGGTTCCAATGGCGTCGATCTCATCAATGAACACAATGGATGGTGCATGTTCCTCAGCCACCCTGAAGAGCTCACGCACCAGTTTGGGTCCATCGCCAAGGTACTTCTGGATGAGCTCCGAGCCGACAACCCGTAAGAATGTTGCTGATGTCTGATTGGCCACTGCTTTAGCCAGGAGGGTCTTACCTGGAATCAAAAACCAATCACAGTTTAAACAAACTGCCTCTCATAGCAAATATGACAAAAAAAAGCCAGTTAACTCTGTCAGGTCAGAGAGACCGGAGTATCAAAAGTGCCATGTATACAGAAGACTAGAAGAGAGGATCAGTGCTAGAACCAATACATTCTTGGGTCATTCAGAGGATGTGAGGACTAACCTGTTCCTGGAGGGCCATACAGAATGACTCCTTTGGGAGGCTTGATTCCCATTTCTTCATAGTACTCTGGGTGGGTGAGAGGCAGCTCCACCGACTCCTGGGCGTCAGAAGAAAAGTAAATGAGCTGGTCTGAAACATGATTTTATAAAGCCTTTCAGTTCAGTAACTGAAACATAGATCTCTTTATTCTCAAAGCTGTTTATATTTGCTCATTGTCTGACGGAATTTATTGCCTTAATCTCCTGAATTTGACTGTCCAGTCCTCCGATGTCAGCATATGTCTCCTGGGGAGCCTTTTCCACTTTCATCACTGTCACCAGTGGGTCTGTGTCATCCATTAGCACACCGATGACTGCATGGACCTGCACAGACACACACACACCCACACCAATTAAAATGTTCTCCACATTTTTCAGTGAGAAAAATATTCATTACTCTGCACAGCTGTATATTAACATTATTTGTAACTCAGGACAGAAAGAAATAATACTAAAACTGGAAGTATGGGTAAAACTGCTAAAACTGGAGGTATGGGTAATCCACCCATAACAGACATTTATTGTTTTTTAATAGTTTTATTGTAGTCAATACCATGAAGGTAGTATATCACTATATACATCTCACAGCTATCATGAGCATTGTTCTATTGTGTGTTGGCTTACCTTGTGGTTGAGCAGGACAGAGCAGCCTGGCTCCAGCAAGTCTTTGTCCACAAAAGACAAGATGCTGACATAGTGCTCTGATCCAACAGAGGTGGACACGATGGCATGGTTGTCATCAATGATCTCTTCCAGGGTCCCCACAGACATTGGGGTCCCCCTCAGGTCATCAACCTTTGACCTTTCCTCCTACATAAGGAGAAAAAAGGATAAGCTTGAGCTTAACTGTTTTGTGGAAGGAAGGAGGGAGGGAGAGAGGGCAAATAAGAGACAAAGGCAGAAATAAAGTGCTGTTGTGGCTGGGTGGTTTGTATACCTCCTGCTTTTCCTCCAGTGGTTTCATCTGCTCCTGGTTCCTGATGAACTCCTCCTCCATCAGCAGGTAGTCCTTAATGCGCTCCTGCTTCAACAGCTTCAGTCTGCACTGTGTGTGTGGGGTCACTGCAGCAGAGCAGAAAGGTATGGCACGTATGGCACTGAATAACAGCCTGGTCTCCAAGTCACTGTACTGAACAAATCACCATTCTTATTACATCTACCAACTGCATAAGGTACCAATCTCCAACAAGTATTATTGCTTGTATTATTGCTCTATAAAGCAGCATGTGAGAATTTCTGCAAAAACAAAGAGACCATAGGTCCAGTTCACAAGATTTCACAAAAGTTCACAAGAGCACAATACCTAAAGGCAGTTTGCTTGCAGCATCAGGTCCCTTTGTCTTTTTCTTCTTCTTGCCAACTCTGGTAGGAATAGGGGGCTCATATTTTTTCTTCTTATCCTATTTCAAATGAAGATGATAATTGGGTTTAAGGCAAGTAGCAAAGTCCTAATGATGAAACTATTTTATGGAATTTACATAATTTCTTGATTCATATTGGAAATAACTTTCAGATGGCATTTCAGATGATAATGTCACAAACTGCCATCAGTATATTAAACCTGCTGGGTCGCGTTACCTTGTCATCCTTCTTGCCACCTCCAGGGCCATGCCCCCCACTCTGGTTCTGTCCCTATGATCAAGTAGATGTAGAAATATAGGAGTACACCTAACAGCAAATAGGCAGCTATCTAAAAAATCTATCAATCTAAAATACCAATACAAATAAAACAACTAAGGATCAAAGTAATTAAAGCGCAAACAATAGTGTTACACAAGCAATCCATCTAGTTTAAAAAGATGATACTATTCTGGTTTCCCCCCTATATTTCTGGATGTCCTGGGTTTTAGACTTTATGAAATGTGAAATATGAAAACAGACACTAACTATCCCAGCTAAACTAGGTTAAGTTGTACACAAGGTTAAGCTTGTCTTTTACAAGTAGACTTAAGACATACAAACCAGTTAAATACAATTTCGCTTTATTTACCAGGCGATCTAATAAATACCTAGTCAGTAAAATAATCACTGGTAGCTATATGATTATTTCGGCCTTTCAATATCGTCAATTGCTTCATTCAATGTAATTAACACTAGCTGGCTAACGCTAGCTAGCTAGATCAGCGGTTTAACAGTGGTGATGAAGAAGGTTACTGCCACGAGTCATTAATATCTGCCTGCCTTTATCAAATTGTGCTAGTCCCTAGCTAGATTTAACGAGTTGCAATGAAACCACTAGTTTAATAAAAAAATAGGGCACATTTAAATAATTTTCTCAATAACACATTTGGTTCGTAAAGAAATTGCTGGCTCACTTACCATTTCTGCCGGTGCTTGTCGCTTACAAAATACGTCACGCTACGGATACGATTGTAGGACAATCTACTTCAATCATAACAATAGAACGTTTGACAGTGATGTTTCAGAATGACAGAATATGACTCGACTGATTACTTACCGCAATTTTTCTGCACAGGTAAATTGTTTTGTAGTCTAATGTAATTAGTAATTGCGTTTACAGTTTTTCTCAGTCGATTTGATTCATTTATTGAAATTCTCAAAACTGTTCATTCAATCTCCATATCTCCTTGTCACTTATGCACACCATAATAGCATTCCTCATTGTGTTTCACATTTTGCAAATGGTTTGGACATTTTGCAAATGGTCATGGTCAATTGTCTGTTATTTTCTGCATTATCAATTGCTTATGTCATGTTTACCAAAATGTGTTCTACTGATTGTATGTTGAATTGTCTTACCCTCCAAAACATTCAGGCTTTAGGTCATCGCCTAGGTCATTATATGCAAATGTGCTGAACATTCCATAATCTATCAGGCATAATTTGTACATTTCTTTTTTTATTTTTTAGTTAAATTACAATTACATTACAAGCTGGTCGCCGTGTGCAGCCGAATATTGGAAGAACAGCTGTGTCTTCAATCATTCAAACATTTCGTAGAGAAAACATGTATGTAATTCAGAAATGTGCTCTCTGCTGCACATTGACATAAATTCAGAAATGTTATTTTTGCATTCTTATACCATATAGGATATCAAGACCAGCTCATAGGGGTGGCAGAGGTTCCATTTTCACACCTCAACAAGAGGAGGCTGTGGGCTGTGTATGTGCTGTGGTCATAGCAAATAATGCCTTAAGGTTGAGGGAAATCCAGCAAGCCATTATACAGGAAAACAGTGTTTATCAAAATATTCAATCTGTAAGCATCTCTACTATTGACCGTGTTCTGAAACGACACCAGATGACCATGAAACAAGCTGTACAATGTTCAAAGAAGATCATCCAGGAAGATATCCAGTGTGACATGGATTACAACATGTGGCAGAGGGTAGTGTTATGATGTATAGGACATATGTATGTATATGTATAGAACATGTATACTGTATATGATTCTTTTCTGAATTTCAATCAGATTTGTTTTTGTCAACAAATTGCAGTGCGAACAATGCAGTAAAAAATATTACTGTATAAATTTGATTCCAGTCCAATTTCTTGCTGTCTGTTTTCCACATACAATCATGTTTAACTTTGTGTTCTGTGTAAGTTTGTATTTTGTGTGTAACACAAACATGTATACCACAGAATAGGCAACTGTAATAGCAGCAAGAGCAGCGATGTACCCAATAACATTTCCTGCAGACATATGGATTTGTTTTTACCTAATTGGAAGCTATAGAAGACAGCCTAAGTAAGGCTAATGGGTTCATCATCTCCAGCCATGGAAAATAAAACACGGTGTCTTGTTTTCTATACTCCATTAAGCTAATGAGGGATATTGATATTTGTGGATCCATTGAACCAGGTAATTGTGCCACCTGAACAGTGTAGTGGTGTGACTATCTGAAGTGGTTGTTTGGGAAATTAAGAAAGCTTCACCAAAATGTGGAAAAACTTCCGTGCTGTGGAAAGACACACTTCTAACACGTGCTCATCAGTTTAGATGCTTTGTGCTGCCTGATAAGGTTAACCGTCTGTGACAACAACATCTTCCAGTAGCCTCCATCTGTTTTCGTTACTTTCATTAAAATCTTGTGTTTGCTTTCTCATTTTTCCTGCATGTGCTATGCACCTGACCCCCTCTTTATGAAATCTAGAGATATTTAGGCCTAGGTGAAAAAACATGTAGGTCAAAGTTGTTAAACCCTATAAGTATGCTAGACCAAAATACACTAAATTAGAAATAGCAACACTACTTATGCTATATATTTTTTAAACTCATTATTTGTTATTTCAAACATTTCCGTTCAGGCTTCTCATTTATCACAGATTGTAGTTTAGCATTTCTTACATCGCTTAGTAGATTTTACTGTGCCTTTTTTGTCAATATAGGGTCATTTCAGACAAGGCTGTATAACTTCAGTACAAAGTCTTTTTAAAAACACATTTATACAGGTAGTGTATATTCTACACTAAATGTTTATGTAGTGTGGCATGTAGGAGGACAACTGGAAAAGCAAAGGGAGAAAAAGGGACAAAGGGAGTCGTGACTCTGTGAAGCTCTTCAAAAAGCCACTCAGTGGTGCTGAACACCAGCATAATTCACACATCCTCGTTATTAGCCCATTATTATTATAAACTCCTACCATACCATCTGGCCACAGGCGGGACTTACCCCACTCCAAGTATAAAACATCTCCATAGCAACTTCCTATTATTATGTCTTGTTGTTGAAGTCATGCCAGCCACTTTGGGTCAGAGTAACAGTGGAAATCAAAAGAACTCTTATTCAAGCTGTTACTAATCTATTAACATGTTGGTATTAAGATAATTCATTTAATATGCCAGGGAAGTTTGCACAGTTCCACAGTATTCAAGCAACATTAAACTGGACAAAATAGTTTGGATTTGACAGTGAGATTTATTTACCTTATTTGATAAAATTCTGTGCTTATTGGTTAGTGGTTCCATCTTGTTGCGATGTGCTGTCAGTAGTGTTATTACTGTAATACTGTAACAACCCATATTATGGAATATATAATGGAAGCTTTCCTTCTATATCATGTGTTGCCTTCATATACAAAAATATAGGCTTTATATATATGTATATATATATTACAATCAATATGTAACATATAGCAATAAGATTTGAACCACTTTGCTGTTGTAACAAGTTACAGAGGCAATGGGGAAGATACAGCCAGTTTAAGGTCTGTGAAGTTCACAGATACTGATAATGTAATATTCAGATTCACCACGTTATTATGTCCATATCACTTTCAACACCAAATAAGAACCAAATTGTCATCACAACTTGAAAACAAATGTGCAGTTAATTATAATTCATTTTGGCTCCTTGACTGCCATGCCTTGCTCTTCTAGTCCATATTGGAACCTACCTCAGAATGGAAATGTCATGCCTACATTTAGAAGCTGAATACAACAGCTACTAGGAGAATCACTGAGAGAAAAAGCGATTGAGGATGACTGCATATATCACTGCATATATCACTTATCCATAATTATGAAATGTCTATTCATTTGTTATATATTATCTCAAAATGGAAATGGGAATACATTCTGTGTTTACCCACCACAAGAATGGCTGTTATGGCTTTCAGCTATGGTAAACTGCTTACCAGTGCTGAGGATAGTGGCATACATTTATCCAGGCATTCTCCATTTAAATGAGCTTGGATTACATTTCAATCATGTTTTTTAATAGGTTTCAATGGATCCTTTCTTTAATTTTACTAGATATTTTGATGTAGAGCATTATTTGATAATCTTAAAGATTAAGAGTAACAGCACAACTACTAATCTTTTCAGGACATGTGGATGCCATGTAGTTATAGGCAATGGGATATAGGCAGTACTTGAGTTAGCTTTTGCACTTATCTTTCCACACTGGTTTCAGCCAAACGGTTGTTCATAATTCCCAGGGCTCCAACTCCTCCAGAAAAGCCATTATGACGTGAGCTGGACGTGGACTGGCGAGGGTGTCCATTAGCCATTTCAGATAGCTGCTTCTGCATGATGGCCAGGCTAACCTTGTTGGCAGCCAGGAAATCCCTCATTGAGATCATCTCACCTGACATCCTCCGCCCATCTCCCTCGCTGTCGTTGATGGCGTCGGTGTCAATAGAGGAGTCCCGTTGAGCTCTCAGATGCCCCGGCACAACCACGTTCCTGCGGTTCTGATGCTTCCCCTGGCCAGGACAAAGGCATGGGGCCTCCAGCTGCTGCAGAAGCCAGTTCAGGACCTGCTTGATGACAATTGAGATGACGTTGAAAAGTGAGTAGATGCAGCAGACGCCAGTCAGAATGAAGACGAAGTTGCCCAGCCTGTAAGCCGCCTGGCCTTCGTAGAACTCCCGCTGACTGCTCACCATGTCCCCGAAGCCGATTGTGCTGAACGCCACGAAACAAAAATAAAGAGAGTCAAGGTAGTCCCATCCCTCCGCTACTGAGTACATGGCAGACGCACAGCAAGACACCAAGATCGCGGCAGCTCCAAGTATGGCCATGACGCAGTAGACAGACGGCTTCCAGCCTGCTAGGCTGTCCCGCCGCCTGTCTCCGCGATCTTCGGACATGCGCCGCCCATTTTGAGGGAGAACCGCTTTACGCTGTTGCTGATGCTCATGGCAGAACTTGAGTATGAATGCAATCACGGTGATGACGCGTTCCAAGAAAAGGTTGAAGAATAAAATGGTGGCAGCACAGCCAATAAGCCCATAGAAGATCAGGAACATTTTCCCTCCTGTAGTTGCAGGTGTAGTCATGCCAAAACCTGTGGCACCCAGGAAGAAAGACACAAGAAAGACAGACAATTTTTAACAATGATAAACCCCCTTTTTTCTGAGCTCAATACACCGTCCTTTTAAAAATGTACTCCACCATTACACTTCAAAACATCTTTGCTTTGTGTTTGGGGTGGTTTGCATTTTTTTTTGTCAAAGGTTTGGGTCTCTTAGGTCATTTCGATATTGGAAGTCTGTGTGGAAAGTCTGTGTTGCTGTTACGGTAACATATAATTCACCACTACTTGGGGCAAAAACTCCATGGTCTTTCCAAACCTGAAAAAGAACAAGCCACAAGTGCGTCTTCCAATTTAATTGTAAGGCACATGCCAAATGACATGCAAGGTTTTATAGACTCACTTACAATATACTGTAGAGGCTCCAACTTACATGTTCAACTGCAGACTGAAGCATCAATGATGTGCAGTATTGCATAACTACTAACTACAATCATCTGTGCACATCTGTATGCTCTGTTCTTTTCAATTTTATGGTCTTAGAATTGTGACAATTTCAGAGATAATGGAATTTTGGATTTATATTTCTATAATAACCTTTGTGAAAGCATTTTCCAGTAAGCCACTGTTAACATTTCTTTAGTTCAACTGAGATACTAACAGTAGATGCAAAAGTTTGGGTATCCCTGGTCAATTGGTAAGTTTTGTTGATTTTTGTTGAAGTAGGCATTTGCATGCACCAAATATATTAACATTAGTTACAACATATTCCTGACATGGTCCTGACATAATTTTGACATGGCAATTCTCTTTATTGGTTGAATTTAAAATACTAGAAAACAACTAAACATAACATTTTACACGAGCAAAGGTTTAGTTGACTACTGTTATTTATTTATTTGAAGGTCTCAACATGTATTTTACTTGGTAGACCTAAATCCATGTCAGTTATCTAAGTCATGTCTAGAGCTTCATCAATTCCTTAACACTTCAAACATATCTGGGTGTTATAGCTACATTCCGCAGGTGAGGGCTTCCCTAAAGATAACTGACTCTAACAAAGCAGGACCTACAAAAGTACTTCTAAACATTTTACCATTGCAATTTCCACTTGCATAATCACTGACAGAACCATTCATAGGCTGGTCTGATATGCAAAGCAAAACAGTTACCCTCATTACAGCCACGGAGCTGCAGGAAAGGTTCGTGGGCATGGCAATAGCAAGAGTATGCAAAAGACATCTGAAGAAAACCATATCCATGATCTGACAAAATTCATCTCATCACAAAAGTCAGTACCTCAGGTTAAGGTGTTAGGAGTGCTTTAACTCGACAACTTAAGCACTTTTCTAAGTCACTTTGAATAAGAGCATCTGCTAAATTCCATGAATACAAATGTAAATGTAGCAGTTCCAGAGGCCCAAACCTAGTAACTGCAACTCCAGTGGAACTGTGTGCTGTGATCCGATGCAGAGACAGAGCTCTTTGGCTAGAGCGTTCCAACTGTTAGGCATGGAGGAGCAGTTAAACAGTTAAGAACAGAAAGATGTTTTAAGGCTGTAATTTGTTTCAAATGTTCATTTCCCAATATGTTTATTTCAGTAAATAAACAAATTCTTTGCAGAAAGTTGTTTTATTTCTATTTGTTCCCTGCAGGTTTTCAACCAGAATATAAGCTAACATAATATAACCAAAACCTTTGTTTCTGACTAAAAACTGAGGCTTCCTTCTGCTAGCACAGGCACACGACCCCTAAAAATATATAAAATAATAAATGAACAAATATTGACATCCCAATAAATGACCTTGATTCTTTCAACACCTACAGCTGTTATGCCTCGTCATGCTCCTGCAGGAAGTAGACCCAGAGCTCATTAGCTGTGCTGTGTTTAGTTGTTTAGTCCCACCCTACCCCCTTGCAGCCGCACTTTCTCTCAGCCCGGTGGAGAGGGCTGCCATAGGTGACCACAGCCTAGATCTTCAGCTCAGCCTATGCTTTTGGTCCCTTTTCATCTTTCATTCATATTTGCATTCCATTTACAAAGCTTTAAAAAAGAGCCAATTGGATGACTTCATTTTCTATGGGATTTTAAATTGTGATATAAATATACATGACTTGAAATCTGTTAATGTGAACTTAAAATAAAATAAGATGTTTTTGTATTACAATAAACAATGTAGTTTTCAGTGTATTGATACTTTTGGGTGATATGCTCTAGAGGGCCAATGTTAAAATTATGTATATTATATATATAGCTCCCCTGCCATTACAAAGATGAAGACAAGTCCTGTATAGGACCCATTCAGGTCACTCACTAAGAAGAGGTTACTTTAATTTTTATTTTTTAAATAATTAAATCGATGATACAATATGCTTATATAGGCATATTTAGCTTAAAAAGTCAGAATAAGATCTATTTTTCTATTAAGCTTTCTTTTGCTATAATACACAGCAGAGTTTGTTCTAGCTACTATTTAATTTCTATGTCCCAGTATATAAAAACAAGTTTTTTTTGTTGGAACCTTCAAGTTATCTTGCTCTGACCTATTACACCTCTGACGTCCCTTTCTTTCTTTGTGAAGCACAAAAAGCATTATGTTAAAAGCAATTAATTATAACAATGTATGGATAACCTATGAATTAGAGGACAGAATATCAAGAGACTGGACTTTGCTGAACCTGTTCCTTCTGGATTTACTGGACTCAGTAGCTGAATTATAAAACTCATTCCGTTTAGACTTCAGTTTTATTCCACAAACTGAAACTACAAGCAACCGTGGAGTTAAATGCCTCACCTATTGTTGAAACCACGGTTCCAACAAAATAAAATGCACCCGTGAAATCCCATCGAGGTCTGGTGTTATCCACGCGAATACCTGCTACATTCGCCTCCTCGTAGTTCCTAAGAAAGTTCTTCAGTTCCTGCTTACTGAGATTATACTTCTGACTGAACTGATCAAACCGCTGCGCCCATCGCTCTTTCGCGAGTTCTTCCTTTGGATGTTCCAGTGCTGAAAACACAGCAGCTCCGCATAAAAGGTACAACATTATTACTAGCGCCAGCATAAGAAATCTTGCATTGTCTTCATTTAGCGGACCAAAACCGCAACAACAGCCACTCCGACAAGCCATTATGTTATTACTGCTGAACAGGTGGTTTCAAGGGGCAGCATCATTACAGGTCCACGTATTATCGTCCGCGCGCTTGTTCAGTTTCGAAAACAGAGCTACTCAATAAAGAAAATAGCTTCACAACAGGTAACTGTCACAGGTATCCAACGAACAGTTCAATCTCGATTTGGATCCCCGTTGACAAGCACATTTCAAGAATATTTTTTGTGCAGAAAAAATAAGTCCGTTTCCTACTTTCTCAGTGTTAATATGTACCCTGTCCCTGCTGTTGCTGAAAGTCGATGGTTTTCTGACCTCAACCTCTTCAGTGACGCCGGTGAATATCACTAGCTCGTGATCCCCCACCCTAATGGCCCATAACATTACAGTACCCGCCACACAACTGCACTTGCCTACTTAATGCAGTTCACTACATGCTGCTGTATATGGACTTTGCTCAACTTCTCAGTGAATTTCGACCTAATGCCAGCTGGCTCAATAAAACTGTTATTATTACTTATATTCTTACTTATATTCACTCCAATGTGCTGTACATTGTAATCTGCTACATAAAATTTATAGAGCATGGAATTTGTCACACTGCAATTGTAGTAACCACAAGCCAGTATTTCTACAAACTATTTAATTGTTCCAAAATGCATGACTTCAAGTACAAGCAGTTTTCTACATGGTTGTGCTTTAATCAACAATTTCAGACATGAGTCTAATAGCTGGTGTCTTGTATTTGCTGTGGTTGAGAAAAGGCACCATTATATCTCGGATGTTCAATATGATTTGACCTTTCCACTATGGTTGGAGAATTTCAACATTTGCTCTTGGATGCTCTGAGGGGCCTTCTGCAAATGTCACTTTTTGCACAGAAGGAGAAAATGCATTATGCATTGTAGAGGGGCTGGAATTAGGTATTTATAGAATCTGTTTTAAAATGGTCAATCGATTATTTCCCCCCTCAATGTCCTCTGATATATTTTGGTCAAATAAAACTTTAAAGAGTAGTCTGCCTTTCAGGACCCTGGGCAGTTCATTTGCTTATTAAAGTCTTGAAGTACTGAAAAAGATGGATGGAAATGGGCGACGTCTCCTATTCCTTAGAACACATCAAGGAAAATACAGAAACATAAAGCACAGAGTGTGTGCCCTTACCTGCAGGGTTCACGCCAACGCTGCTAACCACTGAGCCTTTACCTGGAGTTTCTACTAATCAGTTAACAGACACAAATTGTTTACGGAAATTTAGTTACTTCCCAAATTGCACTTATCCTCATATACATACAAATATATTTACAGGTATACATCAGATAAGCAGAAAGTTAAAATACTATCCAGTAATTTAATGCTCTACTATGAAGCAAAGAGCCTTAATATGTAAATAACCTGTCACTTTTATTATGATGCTCATGGTCAAACATAATATAGCCATGCTGATAGACACATCCTGTTTGTGAGAGTGGAGACATGTCATTAAGGAATGGAAGTCAAGCTTACCTGACCAAAAAATCCAATTAACATTTGACTTTCTTGTTTAAGGTCATGAGAATCAAATTTGTTTGTTCAGAGGTCATTGCAATGGAAAATGAACTTCACCTTTCATCCACAGAAGGTGATGTAGGGCAGGCTTATGTGGTCAGGGGGTTGCATACATCACTGCTTTCCCTCAAAGCTTTGAAGCTTTGAAGTTTTTCCTCGTTGCTTAGACTGTGTGGGATGCATGGAAAATGGAGACTGAACCATTGAAGGCCACAGGAACACTTGGACACCAGATATACTGCAACAATTAGCTCTTAATATTATTACATGTTATTCTCCTTCAAATTTCATTATACTATGAATACACACCTATATTAAAACCAACATGTACAGAATAATTATTTGAAATTTCCCCCAAATTTTAACTATTTTAATGTCTCTAGAGAAAATAAGAGAGGTGGTGGTGTTGCATGTTTTTATCATAAAGCATTCAGCTGTAAGCAGATTTCATTAGGGGAATATCCTACGTTTGAGTATCTGGCAGTACAACTGAACAGTACTCATACAGTTCTATTAATTGTTATCTATCATCCTCCCAGACTACATACAGACTTTCTTGAAGATTTTGCTGAAATGCTTTGTAGGATCTTAGTTGATTTTGATTATGTTTTAATCACTGGGGATTTTAACATCCACATGGATATACCCACAAATCAAATCACCTCTGAGTTCATGAGGATGCTTAACTTTTTGATCTCATGCAACATGTATCAGGTCCAACTCATAGGCATGGCCACACGTTAGATTTGATTATTTCTAAATGCATAGATGTTAATAATACTATAATTACTGATGTTGCAATCTCGGATCATTTTGGTGTATTTTTCAATGTGTCATTACCTATTAGAACACCGGTGAAAAGCGCACAATAACCAAGCGTTATCTCAGTGCTGGCAGTGCCGTGGCCTTCACGGACATGATACAGTCCCTCCCTCCCCTCTTAGAAACAGGGAGTGAACTAGCTGAAACATTCACTCACAGAGTTAGGAACTGTATTGATGTTGTGGCACCGCAGGTAATTAAAACTACTTCTGGTAGAATTAAGATGCCCTGGAGAAACACACCATCTATTGTAAAACTTAGGCAAGATTGCAGGCAGGCTGAGAGACGCTGGCGAAGGTCAAAATTGGAAGTACATTTTGATATTTATAAAACAACACTGAATAATTACAACAGTGAAGTAAAATCAGCACGGAAAAACTACTTCTCTACTTTGATCGATTCATCCAAAAATTCAGCTGTCTTATTCAGAAGTATAGACCGGCTAGTAAACCCCACTTCCCGTGTCTTCCCTGAATCTGTCTCAGCTGAAAAAATGTGACGAGTTTGCAATATTTTTTTAGAGACAAGATAACTAGTATAAGGGAGAACATAGCAACAAGCACAAATACACCATCAACCTTGATACCAGTTACGCAACCTAACTGTTATATGTCTGATTTCCAAGAAGTTGACATGATAACACTAATTGATGTGATTTCATCACTAAAATCTTCTACATGTGAACTGGACCCTTTACCAACATACTTTTTCAAACAGGTTCTGAGCTCATTATCTAATGATGTTCTAATGATTGTTAATCAGTCTCTCCAACTGGGACATTTCCCTAATATTCTTAAAACTGCAGTGGTTAAACCACTACTAAAGAATACAAATCTTGATCCAACAATTCTCAATAATTATCGACCTATATCTAACCTTCCTTTTCTTAGCAAAATCATTGAAAGAGTTGTGTCAACCCAGTTGAATGATTATGTTAAAATAAACCAAATAAATGACACTTTTCAGTCTGGTTTCAGAGCTCTCCACAGCACTGAAACAACACTAGTTAAGGTAGTAAATGACCTGAGATTGAATAAAGATGCAGGTAAACTCTCAGTCCTTTTTCTGCTAGATTTAAGTGCCGCTTTTGATACTGTTGATCATGAAATACTTCTTGATCGACTACAGAGCTGGGTAGGCCTTAGTGGCTTAGTTTTAGAATGGTTTAGATCGTATCTAACTGGGCGCGAGTACTATGTTGCATTAGGTACTTCTTCCTCCACACATCAAAAATAACTTGTGGGGTACCCCAAGGATCAATTCTTGGGCCTTTACTGTTCAACCTATATATGCTTCCATTACCACATATCATTAACAAACATGGCATTAGTTATCATCAATATGCGGATGACACTCAACTTTACATTTCTCTAGAACCTAAAGCCCTAAAATCAATTAGCTCACTGTTTGAGTGCATAGGTGATATACAGACATGGATGTCTGACAATTTTCTGCAATTAAATAAAGAGAAGACAGAGGTTCTTGTTCTTGGTAGTGACTCACAAAGGGAAGATGTTCAGACCTATTTAAATCAAATTAATCTGAAAGCCAAACAATATGTTAAGAACTTGGGCGCCACATTTGATAATGAGCTAAGCTTTAAATCACACATCACGACCACATGCAAGACAGCTTATTTTCACCTCCGAAACATCGCTAAGGTCCGAGATATGCTCTCTCCTGCTGATAGTGAAAAACTTGTCCATGCATTTATCACATCAAGGCTTGATTATTGTAACGCTGTCTTATCTGCTCTCCCAAAGAGCTCGATTTCTCAGCTACAGCGAGTTCAGAATGCTGCTGCAAGGGTCCTGACCCGCACGAGAAAGAGGGATCATATTACACCTGCGCTCCACTCACTGCACTGGCTACCTGTCAGCTTTAGAATAGATTTTAAGGTTCTGGTGATGGTTTTTAAATGTCTTCATGGTCTTGCTCCTCTTTACCTCAGTGAAATGATAGTTAGATATGTTCCAGTCAGGTCTCTCAGGTCGTCAAACAGTAATCTACTGGTGATTCCTAAAAAAGCGATTAAAGATTGGTGAGGGTGCCTTCAGCCGTTATGGCCCAAAACTCTGGAACTCTCTTCCTGAGGAGCTCAGAGACATTTCATCCCTGCATAGCTTCAAGAGGGGTCTTAAAACCTTCCTGTTTAAATCTGCTTTTAGTTAAGCTATGTCTGTTGTACCAGGTTTCCATTTTATTCTATTTTACTTTCTTCATCATTTTATTTAGTTACATTTTATGTTTGTTCTAATTACTTTATAGTTCTATTTATTATCTTAAGAATTTGTCATTTTATTATCTTTATTTTATTACCTGTTATTACCTGTTTGTTTATTTTGTTTATTTTATTTCATTTCATTTTATTTATTTTTTATTATTTCTTTTAATCTCTGCTTCATTTTAATGTTTTGATTTATTTAATCTGTAAAGCACTTTGAGTTGCATGTATGCATGAAAGGTGCTATACAAATAAAGATTATTATTATTATTATTATAAATGTATGTTGAAAAATATATGTGTGTACAAATACAGTCATCATATAAATCAGCTGCATTTCTAAATACAGTATTAGAGATATACACTAATTCTAGCTGTTGAGGTTATAGCCTTGGACAATGCAATTCCTTAGTTCCTTAGAGTAGTTCAGGTCTCAGGCTCTCTTTTATAACCAGATTTGTGATTTAAGATCAAACATGACTTACTGCAATGACCATGAAGACCTGTGAATTAGAACTGTGTTGCCATTGTGCTGCTATGTCATTCAATGGTCTCATGGATACTACAATTATGTGAAGACTCTCCAATTCATGCTGAATTGTGAACAGGAATCAAGCAGAAAGACTCAAGTGGAGTAAAATATATTTCAGAAAAGTTATATATCATTGTGCAGGATAATTATGCAATCACTCATATTTCTTTAGACATACAATAGTGCTCATAGCAGCTGACTTCTTTAATGGAGTGCTGATCCTCTAAATATAATAGGTTTCTTTCAAAAAGAACATAAACACTTTGGAGATGTAGGACATAGGGGTAAGAGGACATCATGGGCTAGTTTGCTTCCCAAAATAGTTGCTGTTTCTAGTGCGTATGAGACAGCCTCCCTCAGTCCCTTTAAAGGGTTTAAACAGCTGCATCTAAAAGTGAGTTCAATCTTTAAGCCTTCGTATAGATAACACTACCATGCATTCAAAGAGATGCCTGTCCAGATGAGCAACAGATCTTTTCTGCTTTTCTCAAAGTGAACTGTAGCACTATACAGATACAGCTGACTAATAATAGAAAAATATAAATTACATACAGCAATATAACTTTGTATAGAAGCGTCTGGCACAAGTATATTTTTGCTGACATCTTTTCATATGTTCATGTCTTTCACATAGACACACACACACACACACATGCACATTATATTTAGTTACATTTAAACAGCACTTTTCGTAATACCCAAGGAAACTCTACAGTCAGAACTCTCCACAAATGCTTTTACATCCACCAGTTGAAGCAGTAGCCAATCACACACAGCACACTCTCAACTGGAAATCACAGCACCCTGGGAAGGGGAGGGAGGACAACACCATGGGCAGAGTACCATCCATCACTGGGCATGCAGACATACAGTCATTCACTCTCAACAGAGCAATTTGCAGAATATGGGAGAATATGGAAACTCCACCCACACAGAGACACGAGCCCAAGACCCTAGTACTGAGAGCTAACATCCAAGCAACCACACTGCCCCAGAACTAGTGTATGTACACATAATCAGTACAGCAAGGTGTTTTTTGAATGAACTTTACAATATTAATTATTGTGTTACTATCTACAGGAAATGGCCTGCGATGTCATATCTATGAAGTCTACCTTCCTATAGCGTCTTATGGAACTTAACCATCTCATGGAATTCTCTGATATGTAACCGTCAAAAGCCATTTCATGGCCTTTAGTAATGTTCTGCTTTGCCTGGCCATATTATGAGTTGCATGATGAGCAGTAAACAGCAAAGCATCAGGACTTGTATTAAGTGTCTTGCCCATCTTCCCCACTCATGTGATACTGATCTGATTCTAGCTGTAGTGGAGTGGGAGTTGGCACAGAGCCTTTGGAAGAAGAACTGCTAGGAAGATGAGTGGAACACAGACAATAAAGTGCAATAACAATAATATTTGGCCACATGTTCTTAGCTGGTTGTGCTGCTGTTGAGAGAATAAGAACGGAAGGTAATTTTTCATCCCAGAGAAGAAATGGCTAGAAACACCAACAAAGCATTTTCAGAATTCAGTACATTTTACAGATGTTCACTGACTGCTGGATGTCAAATCCCTGAACCAGCACACATGTTATCTGTGGGCTCTGGAGTAACAGGATTGCACATATTAAGTGCTTTAGCAAATGAGACAGAAAGTGTTGTGTTTTCTTTCAGCTTAATGTGCCTGATACTTAATCCCCTGGCAACAGTGCGGGTGGTGGGCTTGGACATTGTGTGTGATGTGCTGGGCTGGTGTTGACATTGCACAACAAGTGAGACAGTAGCCAGTAATGAGCTGTAACAGATCCACACTGGCTTACCGCAGAGCTGTGTAAGTACAGCTGATTACACATGCTTGACATCCAGCTGACTGCAGAGGGAGAGCTGCTATGGAAAGTTTCATATGCTGTGTTTGATGTAGTCATTTGTGATGTGATTCATGTGGGAATAATAGAAGAGGAGGATGAAAGATTAAGGGAGAAGGAATGAATGAATGGGAAACAAATAAATGTAAATGAAATCAAGCAAAATAAAGTAAATACAAATATTGAAAGTGATGGAAACAGATTAAGGGAAATGGAAAAGGATCCACAGACATAACAAGAAAGAAAGAGTGAAAGACAAAGGGAGTGAGAAACACTGAGAGATCTGACTTCATATCAGCTTTGCCACTTGTAGATGCCGCCTTAGGAAATCACTGGCAACAAGTGTCTTTAAATGCATATAGACAAAGACAGAGCATGAGGCAAGTCAGAAGAGCACAAACATTTGAAGGACAGTAAAAACACCTTTCAATACTTGTCCAAACAGCAGGGGGAATGTGAGATGTTAAAGTGGATATAAATGAGAAGCAACTCATCAACACTCAGGCCCTCTGGAACCCTGGAGAACTTCTTGGAGAGGTGCTGATTGCACAAGGACACACACAGAATCAAAGAGGAGTCTGCTATTTTTGGCCCCTACTCCAAAAATCTCTAAATGACCCTCAAGGGCATACCGGAGATAGGACACTGCTATAATATAATCATGTCTTGTGCTTTTGGATCACCACCTAGATTACTGAAGAAGACTCAGATAACATGCAGATTTGAGACTTCATGGCTACCTAATTTTAAAGGTAATTTAAACTTTAAAAGTTCATTCTATGTGAATTGTAGGGCAAAAAAATGAAATCACACATATCTCTCTCCTTAACCTTATCAAATGTATGGGATTGCAGTAATCAGAAATGGTCATTTGAGGATCAGAAAGTAAAAGTTTTGTTCTAGCTGTCTGGATTTTCTAATTAGCGCAAGCACACAGGTCAAATTAATTAGTTAAATCTAATGGGTAGTGCAAAATCTTGGCAAGACTTTGCATTTGCACTTGTCTCTGACAAGCAGTGTCACAATGGACTGTGATGTCACAGGAGCATGACTCAGCTCAAATGTGGTCAGGTCTGACCTGAGGTGACTGAGTGGTGTCTTTGAAATAGCAAAGCCATTTGCCATAAAAATCTTATTTTAGCAGCCTTTCTGAGTGAAGCTTTGAAACATCCAGTGTCGATTTTCCTTATAAGACATAAAAATCAAAAAGCGTTGCTGTTGCAATGGAATTTGGGGTTGGTATAAAGGACAAACCAATCAGTTTCTTTTACTGAGTCAGATATCCAGAGAGGCATAACAAGACAGTTTTTAGTGCCTTCAGCTTTAGTGTGTGGGCTATGCAAAACAACAAACTCCCTACACTGGTCTTGCTGATATATTGCTCCAACAGTTATACCTGAGCCTTTCTTGACATTTCTAATATTTGTTTTCAAAGTAATGTACATTAATGTTGCATAGTGATTTATCTAACCAAGGAGTTGTGATATAATACAGCAAAGCAGGAGAGTTGTGTGTCACTCTACAATGTCCCACCTCATTTTAGACAAAAAAAATAAATAAAGAAAATATATTGTAGATGGACATAATATAACTGCAGACTCCTTCTCTGTGACGACTTTAAAATAGAATGTTTTAGATCCTAATTCTAATATTATCCATTCCAATTGACTAGGACTACTGATGGCTCAAGTCATTATTTAAAAGTCGAAAGAGATCAGATTGGATGGTCGTAGAGTGCCATCTAGGTACATTTAATATGAACTGCAAGAAAGAGACGGAATTAGCATTATACAATGATTATTAAATCATAGGCCTTTAGCGGTTCCCAAAAGCTGACTTGAAACCTCTTGCCTTATGAAAACTCAATGAGAATGAACAGAACTATGAATTCATGTTAATTACAGATGGTCATGGGCATTTTAAACAGTTTAAGCTTCCGTCACATTTGACATGATCACAATAAAACACAACTTAAATAGACAAGGAAATATATATTATTTTAAATTTCACGTTATTATAACTGATTATTATTCGCATTTAAATTTCTCAGATTTAGCTGCAGTTCATAAAATGATCAACAGGGGCTGCTCTTCTTCAGGAAAGTGTTATTCATTTATCTTACCTTTTTTAAATTACGTGTTTAAAGCATTGAGGCAGGTGCCGAACCAGCGTCATGACTGATGAAAAAGATCAGTTTCTAAAGGTAAGGTAAACATTAATACCTTTAAAAATGTGTGTATTTTAGTGTTTAAGCCTTTGTTTTTCATGCTGTAGCAAAACCTGATATTGAGTCATCACTGGGACTGTCAAAACAGATTGAAAACAATTGGGTTGAATTTACTTTTGAATTTTCATAGCGAAGCTATGGTATTTGTTATTTGTTATATCAACAGTCTCTGGCTGACAGTTACAAGTGATACAAGTTGATCGTGGCAGTTTAGGCAGTTCATGTTTGAAAAAGTAAATAATAATAACATAATTTTTTTTCTAATATAAATGGGCTCCATCTCATAGAACTTCAGAAGAACTTAACTCTTGCACAGTGGATGAAACATAAACTTTATTGACCCCAGAGAGAAATTCAGTTTATGATCTCATAAAGTATCATAAGCCCCAGTGAAAGTGTGAAGACTCAGCACCCTTACTTTAATTACATATTGGATTTATGTAAGCAAAGCAAAGGTCTAAGCACAATTCTCATTCAGGTTGTGTAATCACCTATAAACAGAAATAGAATGCTTCTCGCTTTTATTATGTGCAGTCCCTTTTTACAGTAAACTGTAGGTGAAAAGTTCTCTCTTGAATTGTGAACATCTGTAACGTAGATTGTTTGTATATAAAGTCTGTGGTCTGAGGTGAGAGTTGGAGGACTGGCAGAGACGCAGGCAATGACACGGATGATCGAAAAGTACGTGACAGGTCCTCGCCGCTGCTCTTTTTGGATGCTACCGCGAAGCAGTCACCCCACACGCCATGACAGCCAAGCCATGGCACGGGCCTGACGGCCGAGGGCGCAGTGATGAGGAGGAGCAGAGAGCAATGGCTGAAGACAGCAGGCCGGTTTCCAACATTTCTCCCACTCTTGCTTCTGGTTTGTGGTGAAGCTCCGTATCAACTGGAGCTTAAGATGTTCTCCACATCAGTTTTCTTTTGCCTTTGCAGCTGGTAGTGAATTACTAAGCTAATTTATTAATCATTTGCTTGTGAGTGAAGAGGCAGTGAATCTCTTGTGCAGTGAATCTCTTGTGCAGTGGAGATGCACTCAGCCAGAGTCACATGTTTGTTACTTTAATATTGATCAAATTGTCATTGGTGTATTAAATGACTTTATTTCAGTGATAGCACTGAATTAAGTGGAAGTAATAACAGACAGGAATCATGCCACAGGCAGACCAGCGAATATAAATGTTGATCCTATACCAGAACAAAAAGCACTAGTGAAACCATTACATAACTAAAATGTAGTTAGCTGGCCTTAGGTGAAATATTTGGGTTTACTGCTTTAGCTGTCTAGTTTAGCTAACCTGTAAAACTTTTTTCTGAAAAGGTGATTTCCTCTCACTTATATATTTAACAACATATTCCCCAAATAGTAATACTAAACAAAATCTTGTAAAATTGTCACTAACAATTTATCTGTGTAAATTTATGTTGTCTAAAAACTCCTTTTAATCGATTTTGAAGCTCCATTCGAATTACCCACCACAAGATCCCACTCACTCCCCCCAGTCCCATGACATACACCTTTCAACAAAGCTCCCACATCCAGAGGCTTGTGCATTCAGACCTTAGTCCACCCTTCAGTGTGTTGTGTGTGCATATAAAGTAGCTGACAGGCATGTACTGCCTCCAGATTACAATCATACAGGATGTTTTTTCATTTCCATAGCTTCTGTTTTAGTGATAGCTATCAGGCTGTAAAGACAGTTTAAAAGTAAATGTGACACTAACATAACTTTGAAAATCCTGTTACACCTGAGGCTTGAACCCTCAATCCCACAGCATCATATATATAATGGCATTAGTACTACACACTGGCTACTTGAGGTTGCAGTTCTCAGGGCAGAAGAAATTGCAACACAACTCAGCAGTAATAGGTCATAGGACAGTAATTTGGTAATAGGAAAGATATCCGGATTGAACAGGCAGTTAAACATCTGCTGTAGGTAAGATTTCAACTCACAAGTACCCTTCAAATTTACCACCGGGGCATATGGGTTACCTATCATGGCACAACAAAATGAACTCTGTGGCCCAGTCCATGTGAGTTTTGTTTGATATAATAGTTGAAAACACTTAAAACTACTGCTCCAGGTGAAGAAGTCAGGTCTCATTCATGTATTTTTGAGGACCAGAACACCTGGGCATGATTGCTGATTTGTTAAGTCTATTCACAGAAAAACGGGTGGCAGCACCTCAGCTATTGATTGCACAAGGTAATGAGTTTGACATTTACAGAATATGCTCTTAAAGTCCTGTTGTTCATGATATTACACTGGATGTGATGCTGCCCTCACACCACAGGGCTCTTATACAGAGCAGACTTGAGCCACACTGGCTGGAAGTACTGGTAGCACATGAGAGTGAACAGTGACTCAACTTTATGCTGCTTAAGCTTTTCATGGGGCCATTTAGCACAGTAAATGCATAATTAGGGTCCATTTGAAAGCTGCTGTTGCTGCAAATGAGGCTTGAAGTCACTTGATCTTCAATATCTCCTGTACTGCTGTACACACCCCACAAATTGACAAACTGCACCAGTGGAACTTGTAGGCAGTTCCTCGACTTGGAGCAATCACTATCTCTCATGATGAGTTGGTTCACTAGTTGGTGTAGCAGTAAAACTGTCCACTGAAATCTTGTGCATGCTTGGCTGAAATGCAGCAGCTCTGAGTCCCTTCATAATTCTCCATCTGTTTGAGTCACAGTGTCAGGTCACCCAGGACGACATCTGCATGTCCCAGTGTCTCTGTTAACCGGAGCAACAGATGGGAACTCTGTGAAACGCACTCCCTCGACCCAGGAAGTGATGAAAAATCCAAGTGGGTAAACTGTGGGGCAGAATAAATTCATTTGCTATTTGAGAGAGGTCCACCAGGGAGTTTTTAACATTGTGTGCCAACTTTATTTGCTCTTGAAACACCTACAATGTTGGTCTTTAAATTTATAACAAGTACCTGTGAAACCTTCCAGATCTTTGTACTGCAGCATTCTTGTGTATTTTCACAGGGCATCAGTGATGGCACAGCATCACAATTGGGGCATGCTTTAAAACTCATGCTCCAGGTGAGGCTCGAACTCACAACCTCGGCATGGCTTCGCTCGTACTGTTGTATAAGTACCGCGCGCTGACCGATTGCGCCACTGGAGCAATTGGTCTAACTGCACTCTGAATGCATCAATAAACCTCTGCAAACGTTCTCATATCCTGCTGTATAAATATAGACTAACTGTTTGAATCTGTCCAGTATCTCATGGTTTGATTAACACTGAAAAAGTCCTCCAGCATCCACTCAAAAAGATTAGTATCCATCCTGCAGTACCTTGATTGGATTCCAAAGCTGGCAGCTCTGTGCTGTAGAGCTAACAATGGGATTTATATTAATTACACTGGAATGAGATCTATAAGCTACACTTGCAGGGAAAGAAATGTATCAGGAAGCCACTGTTCACATTCTGTCATGATATTAGAAGTAAAAACTGCCCACTGGAAGCTAATGCTTGATTTGCTTAAGCGCCTTAGCTCGTTGTCTCTCTGCAATTCTCCCTCTGCCTGAGTCATAGCGTCAGGTCACCCAGGATGACATCTGCACATCCCTGTGTCTCTGTTAACCTGAGCAGCAGATGGGCGCTCAGTGCCACAGACTCCCGCAACCCAGGAAGTGGATGAGAAGACAATGAGTCAGCCACGATATGGAAGGGATGACTGCAACTCACCTTCTAAAATGACCCAGACCCGGTACCGACAATGCCATGCTGCCTTCACCTCTCTGACGAAACATCCACATCATGAGGGACTCGTCTGTCGTGATTTATTATGCGCCTGCTGAGTGACACAGAAAACCCTGAGGCCGGAGCCAAAGTATTGAATAATCAGGCAAAAGTTTGTCTCTGTGCTGCTTAATGCAGTTGATAGGCAAGGAAGAAGTAAGGCTTTACTACAGGGCCAATGCATGCTTCATTCTTACACGTATTAGGAATATCTGTGTTACTTCTGCCTCATGCCTCAGCATAACAGATTTATTTTACCAGAATCCCCAAAGCTGAAAGCTTCTATGAATGAAGTTTAATTTTAGTTTAATTTAGTGGTTGATCGATCATAATTTTTCTTCAAAAAAACCCCCAAGAAAACTGCATTGTCAACTGTTGTGCGCTACTGTCAGAGGGCATTTTGTCACCTAAAAATGTACAAGATGTGATTGATCATCACTGATACTTCTTTGTCAAAGGAAATGCACTGATCATGGTGTAGTTTAACAAAAACAAAGTAGCACATACAATGATAAAACAAATATTCACTTTCAGGAATTCATTCTCTTAATCATTTGGTTTGTATTGATAAGACCCCCAGTGATTTCAAAGCTGAAGGAAAGATAAGATCAAAGTATTACCAAATCAATTCTCCTTTATGGGGAACCATCTCTCTACTGTCAGCAAAAGCGCTATGATCTAAGAAAGCATAGGATTTTGTAGAATTGATTTTGTGTTGGAGAAGGCCTGTGATGAAAACAGACGAGCCTGCTGAGTGATTGTCAGTGATACTGAGGCAACATGATTTAACCCTCTCTGTCCCTGAGGGCTGAACTGAGATCTGGAGTCTGGAGTAAATGGTGTGAGAGAAATTAATTCCTTTGGCCACTTGTCTCCAGAACGTAGCAACATACTGATTAAAACATTACTCACCATAGACGAAAATCTACAATGTGTCAATGAAAATACGATTTGCATTCAGCGATAACCTTGTGGTTTCACAGTGGAAATGTTCAACCAGCTATTGTCTTGGATGGCAAGCTCTGTCAGTAATTCCATTAGCAAATTGATAATTCAAAGTCACAGTTTACTTAAAGAGTTTACATAAGGATCTTGGTGTTTCAATCTTATTTGTGAAGTGAAGGAAGTTCTATAGAAGTTTAGAGTCTTGGGTATACAGAGTTACATCAAAGTTATGAAGGGCATAGTGGAAAATAACAGGGGGTGGAGACCTTAAGCATTGTAGCCAGGCAGCATGTTTTACTGACCAGTCAGAGGTGATGTTTTATGACTAGCTCTCAAGCTCTCCCTCTGTATTTCTTCCAGCTTGATAAGATTTTGTCATAGAAGGTCCATTCTAAAGTTTGTAGTATTAGATAAACATAGACACATGGTAATAGAAAAAAAACCTTTTTCAGAAATGGCAGGGTTGGTGTAAATTTTTATTTCCGTTTAGATCCGCTGAGGAGAATGACTCAGACTGATTCATGAATGAATTACGAGTTTAATTAAGCAAGACAAAAATATACAAGAAAATGTAAAAAAAAATAATTTGGAGTATGTGTTGATTGCAGCTGAACTGATGTGAAATGTAACTGACAACACATCTCTGTGACTGTCTTTGGTAGACCGATTACACATCTGTATTATGTGAGAGGGGCAATGCATCATTCATCATCCATGAATGATAAACATTATCCTTTTGCCAGCAGTTATGTCTGAGGAATTGGTGTGGTATGAAGTGAATTGGAGTGAAGGTTTTTGGAGAATGGTGGTCCATGCACAGTTTTCTTTGCGCTAACTGTAACATCAAAATAATGTCAAACTATGATGTTTATATACAGTATATTACTCCAAAAAGGGGAAAAAATATTCATCATTTGATTTTGTAGCATGATAGCATCAATGAATGCTAAAAGACAAATACGTTTTGTATCACGTTGTAACGTTAATTGTAAAAACAGCCTCCAAACTCATCTACACTGACTTGCCTAGTATGTCCTGAACTGTAGCTGTCACAGTGTTGCCATGGTACCTTGGTGTCATGTTTCTGGTAATTCGATTTGATTGATGGAGCCAAAGATGTGTTTATTATGTGCACTGCAAACACACACTGATAAGCATGAGGACCGACCCATGGACAGACTGAGGCAGGACACCGACTACATATATCCAGGGCAACCTTTCTCAGCACGTCATGATCTCCAGCCACTGATAAAACAGCATGCATATATTTTTCCTTTTAACCTTCACTCTTCACTGAGAAACAGTGAGACACCAGCCTTACTGCAGATCCATCAGTGTCTTCGCTGAGAGTTGCTGCTATCTTCACAGGCATCTAACAGCCGGTCAGGTGCTCACGTGGCAGGTCAGGCCTGGAGAAACTCTCACTCTGTTGTCCACACTCTTGAGTTTGTTCACAGAAACTTCTTTTCGCTCAGCTGCAGTGGGCAAGCCAGCCTAGTTATGTACAAGTGTTCTTAGTGGTTTCTGAGCTACTGTTTCCCAAACCCAAATGTTGTGACCCCATGTCCTGCAATCATGTGTGCTTTTCCTGATCATCAACTTAATTATCAAGGTTTTCATGGCTTAGGTCAAGTGTGTCAACAGGAGAGAGTTCAGCCTTGCATGGAAATTCAAGGGTCTAAGATCTCTTCAGTTGTAAGATCTCTTTAGATCTCTTGAAGTAAGCAGGATCAAACTGAAGGAACAACATAGCCACCAATACTCCAGAGCTATTTTCATAACCAAGAACATAACTGCAACATCAATTGTAATAGAATGCACATAAATAAGATTAAGAAAAATGTATGAATGTGTGCATATACATGTAACTATTAACAGGTAGATAACTACCCTGTTACACACGTGAGGCTGCATCACAGAGCCCTTAAAGCTCTACACTTCACAGACATTTCACAGCAGCTTGTACCCCCCAAACTCAACATGGCTTCATGTACACTGCACCCTATAAACATTGTGCAGTGACAAGCTATATATCTGGAGCTTTGATAAACCAGGCCTCAAGTAATCAGGTAAATTATGCAATTTGCTGTGAGAGGTGTCAGGCGTAGGAGAAAGGGGACATCACCCTCTAGTGGATGATATGTCCTGGTCTGGGACTGTGGAGCATTGCTGTAACCCAGAGTAGCTGCATGGGGTTCTTTCCATGCCTGACTCCTTGACTGCCCATTTCACCAATTACTGTTTTCAGTGCAGCAATTGAACTCTATTGCCTGCTCTGTAGGAAATGGTAATTCCAGTAATTGGAGGCTGACTGCGTTTTTTATGTACTTTACGTACGTTAGTATAACTGGAATTTCGAGGTGCAAATGGACCAGCACATCACTGTTGTGCTCAGGGTTTGGAGATCCTACATCTGTTCTGTAGCCTTGAGCTTCAGAGGGCAAGCAATAAGGATCTGCTTCACCACAGAGCTATCTATCTATCTATCTATCTATCTATCTATCTATCTATCTATCTATCTATCTATCTATCTATCTATCTATCTATCTATCTATCTATCTATCTATCTATCTATCTATCTATCTATCTATCTATCTATCTATCTATCTATCTAGTAGTATATCGATATAGTAGATTGCAATTGCTTGCCTCCACTCACGTCTCTTCACTGTCTTCACTGTCTTCAATTGTTGCTATTGTCTAAAATACCAAAGTGACAAATTCACAATAAAAGGATACCAAAACAACCCAAACCAACCATGGATTTGTCAAGTTAAATATCAAGGTTATCAAGGTTTGATTGATCAATATTACAGTAATCAAATTATCAAGGTTTGATTTATGGTTTATAGCAGGCTATAGTGCTCACTACTTTATCTAAATCAATGGAAAATTTATTATGGATTTCATCATAAATGAGAAATTTTTGTTCCGTGGACAACCAAAACAAAAACAAAGGATGTGTCTAAACTGATATAATTTTCATTGTGTTTCAACATGAAATCATTATAAGATTGTTAGAAAAGTGTGAGTGATCATTCATTCTCTTACACTGCAAAATGGTTGATACTTAGTGTTTTTAAGCTGTTTTTAACCACACTTTAATATATTAATTAAGCTACGAGCTAGTATCATTGCTGAAATAAGGTGGTATGCCAAAAGAGATGTAACCAACAGCTAAAAGCAAACTTTGAATCTTTTATGAAGCAGAACATGTGGCTGATGTTGATGAAGTATAACTGGTGGATGTAACAGTGGGCATCATAATCTAGCTGGCAAGCACATTGTTATTTACTGACAGTTACTGTCAGTACATAACTGTCGCCTCACAGTAAACTGTTGCTAAATGAGTATTATTATATGCTTGACATACATCTCTTATTTTTATTTAGTTATTTTTACTTTTTGCTAGTGAGTGACAAGAGCTACCTTTAAAATAGCATATTGTTATAAAGTGTAATTAAAGTGCAGTGAAGCTGTTTGTTGTCCATCAGGTTTGTTGTTCACACTTTGAGGATTTGTATATTTTTATTCATTCATTCATTATCCGTACCACTTATTCCCGCTAGTCGGGGTCACGGGGGGGGGAGCCAATCCCAGCATCTCCAGGCGAAGGCAGGGTACACCATGGGCAGTTCACCAGTCCACCACATGGCCAACACACACACACATACCTACAGGCAATCTAGGGTGACCAATCAACCTAGGATGCATGTCTTTGGACTGTGGGAGGAAACCGGAGTACCCGGAGAAAACCCACGCAGGCACAGGGAGAACATGTAAACTCCACACAGAGCAGCCCAGACCGAGAATCAAACCCAGACCGCCTTGCTGTGAGGCGACAGTGCTAACCACCACACCACCATGCCACCCAATTTGTATATTTGGAACATTTTAAATATATTAAATATTTGAAGCAGTATTTTTTAAAGTGTTTTTTTTCAGAGCTTCTTTGTAAGCAGTTGTTATGATAGAAACTGGAGTTTATGGACCCTGTTTCTGTGCTCACACAAACACTGTCCCTCTCTCTTCAGCTGTAGTGCTGCATGTTATTTTCAGAACCATGCAGAGTGCTTTATTCTCATTTCACACCTTGTGCCATGCAAAGTGCCGCACAGCAGTGGGAGGTTAGCTCACAGCTATATATTCAGAAGACACGTGAGATGCAAAACTATAGTATATACAGTGTAAGCTACGCGTGTGGTTTTTTTTTACTACTACTACTGTTTATGAGCACTAATTTCTGTTGGGCAGTCTGTGTCTACCTGATTTGCTGTGGTTTAATAAAGCATTCTGATGGAAAACAATATTTTCTCATGTTATGTTTACACTGCACAAGCACATCCACTTAACATGATTACATTTAGCCACTTAGCACAACTGGCTAGTAGACATGAGGCAAGTATTGGCTGAGCCTGACTGAGAAGTTCCCATTTAATCACCCCTCCCTCACGGATCATTAGATGTTGCTTCAAACTGCTAACAAAGGATAAAATACTTTAAAAAGAAACTTTAAAAAGAAAATCATTCCCACTTCAAAAAGAAACTCACGGTCTTTTATGTTGTCACTGACCTAAGAAATAGTAGGAGTGAGTGAGTGATTTTGATTAGATTATTACAGAGGGTTACAACAGACATGAATACAACAGACAACAGGTTTTGTCAGAAGAATGAATCAGTGGATCCATTTCCAGCAGAAATCCCCTCTCTGTCTTGACTGCACCGCTTCCCTCTCATGTTCATATAGCACCAAGAAGGGCCGGTGATGCTAATGTGACCTTTGACAGCAGGAAGAGAAATGGTGCCTCACAGAGCCTGCAGCAGGGTGGAGCCCCACCCCCCCGTCCTCCTACACCGGCGCCTCTGAAGCACAGGCAAGGCACACGCCATCCTGCCCCTCCTCTTCAGCAAGGCCTTTCTCACTGTTTGAATAATGGATCGCTTTCAGCACTAAAATGGCTATGTTTGCATTTTTTTCTCCTTTTTTTTTTTACTCCACTGCTCTTCCCACGTGCCTGGAAACAGAGTGCAGAAGAAGGTTGTTGCTATGGTGACACATCCACTGGCATTTTGTGAGACATTTATAGCAATGAAATCCACAAGGGGATTTAGCTCCAAGTAACTTTTTTTTTTAATTGTCAGTCTAATTATATCCCACCAGGGCTGGAACAGGGCAGGTCTGAGGCGGGTCTGAGGTTCCGCCTCCGTCACTGCAAAGCGGCGTGTGTCCTTTCATGAACTCGGGGGCTCCACTGTGAGATGTTTGTTCACATTAATGCAAAGATGATCATCATCATACAGAAGCACCCCCTCTGTTGGGCTACATCAGGTCAGGGGTCAGAGGAGCATCATCCACCTTCATGCACTAGAAATTACATTTAGAAAGTTGGGTAGCTCTCGTCTCTGTTGTATTTTATACAAATGCCCACCCCTGTCAGATTGGATGACAGAACGTCAACAAAATCTCAGCTCTAAAAGTGAGATACACAATTCAGTCTGACAGACTCTAGAACTACCCCGGCTGTACTTTTTCACTGTAATGTTTTCAGTGATAATGAGGAGACAGACACCAGTAATTCTGGCACCAGTTATTGACCGTTGAAGAGAAAGACACCAATTTGTCATGATTAACCAGAAATTGATATATTCTGAATTGCCCTGATATTAGCCTTGGCTTAGTGAAGAAGAAAGAGATGCATTCCGTTATGTAACCTGATAGAGGAAGATGGATGTGTTTTTAGAAAGCAGGCAAGCCAGGCTGACTCTTCAGAAAGAATATCTACAAAACAACAAAAAGTGAAAAGAAAAACCATATTTAAACCTCAGAAGAATATTGGGGTAAGTGGGGGATTGCTCTTTTTGAACAATTGCTGTGATGGTGCCAAGTCTGACTACTAGAAGTGGAGGATATAAAGTGCTCTAGGTTCAATACAATCCTGTGCTTTTTACACAATAGAGTATTGGATGTTGATGACATTAAACAGTAGAGATGGGATTCAGACTGAAGTTCATGTGGGTCTGGCCTTTAGAAAGAAGAAACATTCTTACCAATGAAGTTCCGACCGACGCTGCATTATTCAAATAGACAATGAGGCCTTGAGCACTCCCTTGCACAAAACACTGCACTAACTGCACCAAATAATTGCTAAATTCTCCAGTGTACCACAATATTCTCTTGTTTAAATAGCGAAAGTGTATTCGACAATTTCAAACTGCAATGTGATTTGACAAAGCTTTGTGATGTTACCATGTATAGTGATTTAGGATTCCCATTTTCTCACCCCCAGTAGATGAACTCAGGAAACATCTGTGCTCAGCTGGAGCTCAATTGTGGTCTAAATGTTTGTAAAAGTTAGGTTTACTCAGTTAAGCGAGAACGTTGACAATTCTGATAAACCCACAATCCAATCCACAGTGCTTTTCTGAAATTTGCTGTGGTTTCTTCCGTTGTTTTTTTCATTTTTCGTTACTAACAATCTCAAAGTATCATTGCTGTCATCATAGCTAATGAAACCTCTGCCGTAAGAAACTGCTGCCTTCACCTTGAGATTGAACTTTTCACACTGGTCTTATTTTATGGTTTAGCTACTTCAGAAAACCCTTTCACAGACTAAATATTAAATACTAAGGTTGAGTTACATTTATTTATAATTATTATATTATTATATTGCTAGATAATAAATTATTATTATTATTATTATAGTAGTAGTAGTAGTAGTAGTATTTAAATGTAAATAAAGTTCAAAATTTAAATTCTGATTAAAATTGTATCTCCCTCTCCGATTTACAAAATATGTGTATATAAATAATAGTAAATCTGTAAATAACCTCATCCCATTTGAATACCCACTATCACATTCAGTGTTAAAAACTAGGGAAATTAATTCTGTTTAGAAATGTTTATAAAATAACAAATGGTGAAAAACTAATAAATAAACAAACAAAAGATGACACTGAGCATGTGATTACTCATTTGGGGCCAGATTGGTGTGTTCATTATTTCTGCTGCTGTGCCCATCTTTCCAGATGGAAGTCATCATTACAGAAGCTTCTGTCTGCTCATGAACTCTCTCTCTCTCCCTCTCACACACACAGGCACACACACACACACACACACACACACCAAACACACACAGCTCTCATCTGTGAGAGCCGTAGACTATTTCCTACCTCACTGATTTTGTTTATGTTGTGTCAACAGGTACTGGAAGGCATTTTTTATGCATATCGATGAAGTGATCCAAATTATTCTATTAAGTGGGTCATTGTTTCCTGTGGTCTTTCCAAGACAAAAAGCCCTTGTGCATCACTTGTTTCCAGGTGACAGCCTTTTTGTTGGTCTTCTCTTGTACACAGGCTCGTGGGTGTTTTTTAAGCAGTGTGTTAAAGCAGTGATATACTGCTTTAAAAACATATGTGACTCATAATTATGGATTTTAGGCTGAGTAGAGTTTAGGGAGGATGCTGAATAAAGGCCAAATCTCAGTGATGAGACACATTAGAAATTTAATGTTGACCAAGTATGTCGCTTTATAAGGAATAAGTAGAAAGGCTGCGTGAGACTCAGCTCTAAGGACGATGCTTCTAAACTTCTGTCTCAGGAAATACCTAAGGGTCTGAGCCAATCCCTACTGAGTGGTGGGACTTGGAGTTCTTGAGCGTGAGTAGAAGCTGTGAGCTCTGTTCTCTATAGACTGAAGAAGGGCCTTTCCAGTGCAGGTTTTTGATATATATATATATATATATATATATATATATATATATATATATATATGAGACTCTGCATTACTGCAAAGTGCAAAGACACTGCATTACCACACTTTTCAGAATGTGCAAAGTGCAAAAACATACTGCCATTACAGCTTTGTTTCCCCAAAAGGATCACACATTCATTATATCATTTAAACATCAGAATGAGTTGCCCAACAACTTTAAGTTGCAGAATATCATCTATGTTGCATGCAAAAAACACTCATTGTCCTAAAGCATTGGAGGGAGTCAGTCATTTCGAAGTAAAAATTTGATGGAATAGACATTTCCATTTTTCAGTTTGTATAATGAAACACCCTTTTTCACCTTTAATTATAAATGTTTCTGATTAAGACCTTTAGTAAATGTGCTGATGTGATGACGTGTGTGCCTGATGAACTGTGTGTCTGCTCTGTTTGGTCCCAACTGTTTTAGTGAGCAGAATTTAAAAGCATCAGTTTGAGTGCATCATTTTGAGAGCCAAGGAAGAGAGTTGATGGTCCCAGCAGCATGTAGTCATCGCTGTGTGTGTGTGTGTGTGTATTGGCTGGCCAGAAATGTGACCGTTTATTAAAATTTATTCTGGACATTTTCAGGAGATCTCCAGTGCCACTCTGGAAAATTTGGATCTTGGGTTTTGTGCATGTGTACAGCTGGAAATGCAGTAAAGTAGTACTGCGGGTTGTGGTATATGCATTTTATTGAATTTAAGAAGCCCAAACAGAACTCAAATCTACAAACTTAAGCATTATGAGTGCAGCACTGCCCTACTGTACCAGTCCCAGCAACTAAGCAAAAAAGGGGTAATTTTATAGCCATTTGTTTATGGGTCAGCACTACACAGCATGTGCCACCTCTGCTTGTGCATGTGCAGTGGGTCAGGAGATGTAGTGATGAAACAAGTTATAGCTGGAACCGTTTCTGGTAAACGGATCCTCAAAAAAGGACTGTAAGATTAGTTGACACAGAATTCAGATCTCAGAAACAAGCAAAGACGAGTCACAGATGTGGGGCTAGAATATGATATTCAGACCATGGCGAGTTCTTAGGCAGCAACATTTGGTACCTTTGGCCCTAACTTGTCTTTTCAAAGCTGCTTGGAGCTGTTGCTGATGCCAAACAGGTGCAAAGAGTGTGACAGTGTCAGAGCCCTGTCTCTGTCCATTGGTAAATAATATCCATTTCACCACCACGTGGAACTAAGCTTATTCGGTGCTTGAAAGTGAAATTTCTTTGTGAAACAAGAGTCAGGAAACCACGGGTATATTTCTGACCTCAGCTGGCAGGAGGCAAATGGAATGAAAAAAATCCAGAGACAGGATTCCACCACTGAAAATGAGAATGACCTACCAGTCTGTGCAACTATACAGTTACGAAAAGACATGAGCAGAGGCGACTACATTTTTTTTTCTTTGATAGCACATTTTTTCTTATTAGCTGTTACCAGGCAGAAGAATCACATTGTCTGATGTATTTTAATAAATAAAATAGAAAATAAATGTAGCTAAAAATCTGAGTGTCACGGTAGGCCGGTCCCAGCGTTCAGGGGAGACGCCCACTTCCAGACACACCTCCATAGCATCGCTCTCCCGTTCACAGTCACCCACCTACTGACACACCCCTCATTACTAGTGCATCTGTTACTCATTTGTTCTGCCCTTTAAAGCCTCAAAGGTCCCGGCGTCCAGTGCTGTGTGTTCCTTGAGCCTGCCTTGAGAGAGCTAGCGTCCTGCACGTCCTGATATCATCGGGATCCTCTTCGTGCGCCTCGAGTATTGCTTGCCCTTGCGCCGCTATTCCGTTTCGCTGGTGAGCTGTATCTTTTTTTTTGCTATTATGGACATTAAAGACATACCAGCTCCCATTTTGCCTCCTGCTGCTTCCCTCTTGTTACACCGAGGGGTCATTTGGTTGATAAAGATAATGTTACATGCAGGTTTAGGCCTAGTGGAATTTTTCTATGGAAAAAAAAAAAATAATAATAATAATATATATATATATATACGGTAACATTTTGGGAGGCACCCAGCCCAGCACATACACACACACACACACACACACACATGCACACACAAAACCACTACACACACACACACACACACACACATGCATACACCACCAACAACTCCCAATCACTTCCCCAGTCCCAATCACCCACTGAATAAACACTTAACTCAACTGTAAGCCATTTCACCTTCCCCTATTATTCCCACAGGATCCCTCTGCCTGGCATTGGTCTACCCCATGACTAGTGCTCTCCCGGGAGAACGTCTTTGCTTTACTGAGCAGCTGCTTGCTTTTGTTTTCATTAAAAGTTCCCAGATTCCTGAACTCGCACCTTGTCATGTCACCAAAATGAACCAATGAAACTACTGCTTTTGGAAAAAAAGCGTGAAAGCAGTTCTGTTGGAACTTTCTGAGAAAGCCATTATTTTCAGTGTTGATATTATTCTATGTTATTTTCTGAACCCAGGAACATAATCTCAGTGTTTGCTGAGTAAATGGTCTGCCATGATTTTGTATATTCATCATAGTAAAACTAACAAAAAAAAGAAGAATAATTCTTGAAATGGGAGCTTTCCTTCACCTTTATAGGTGAACAGCATAGGTGAACACAAAGAGGAATAGAGACAATGGCATTTCATAAATAAAGTCCCTTATGTTTGACGCTTTTTGTCTTATATAGCAAGAAAAATAGAAAAAGACAGAGAGGTTTGCTTGCTGAAAGGAACAGCACTCTGTCTTTTTGCTTCTATTTGTTTCAGTTGAGTTGATGTGTTCAGCTGAGTTTAGGCAGTCTGAATAAGACACTTGTCTTAACTTGCATGAAGTGCTAGTCAGCCAAAGCCTTGCTCTGCTTTACTGGTTCACAGGCCCAGTCCTGAGAACATTTTTGCATTTCCCTGCTTTGTTGAAAATGTAGCAGATGAGCTGAGTTTCAAACTCCAGGGCAGGAGACCAGGACTCAGGACTGAGATTTGGAAGCATTAGCCTGCTTCCTTCAGAGTGTCTTTTTAAAAAAAAAACATTTACTTCATTGCAAGATGCCATTACTGGAACAAAATAAAAATCATGCATTATGCTGGTACGTCTGAAAGAATTCACCTGGACAGGCGCAGCATAGATTAATCATTCATAGGTTACAGCATATGACACATCCACTCACAGGAGCAGTGTTGCCATATGTGACAAGCTGCTGTTAATGCCACATCACCATTTAGCATCATTCCAGCTGCTTTGGAATGGAATGTTCTGTATTGATATTCAGTGGACAAGTCCTGATGGCAGGTCTGGTCACGTCAAACACCTGTGCAGTCACGTAGTAAGATTCACCACAGATACCTCCAATAAACTATCATGAGAACCTGAAAACAATCAGGTTTCACATCCGGTTAGACATAGAAAACTGATCTGAGGCTATATTTTTAAAACCAAGGATTACATGGTAAGTTCACATGAGATCTGTAGATCTGTAGGCAAAATGCTTCTGATATATAAAGTTCACTTTGCTAATAATATCTTGGATGGATGGATGGATGGATTTTATTGATTCTAAAGAGGAAATTTACAGGAGCAAATGTTGAAGGCAGAGTTCATGCATAATAGATAATCACATAAATACCCATAATTATATATGGTGCAAAAGAGCCTTGGGCAAAAACATTGCAGAAAGTACTCAAGACAACCCAGGTGGAAAACACCAGACTGAACACAATATGAATTAAATGTCTATGCGTGAACATGTACAGTATGAAATGCATATACATAGATGAATATGCATAGTGTGAATTCTTACTATAGTGCTGTTGTAATGTATGCTGTTTGTACCAGTTCAAGATTGTGATATGAAACACTTTGCAGTCTCTATAAAATACTTTACATCCTCATGTTATAATAGATAGTTCAGTGTTAACAATACTGTCAAACTTGAAACCCCGGTCAGAATGGAAGAAAAACAGAAAAACAACTATAAGAATTAGTTAAAATTAGTAAATAAATGAACAGTTAAGTGTTTTGGTGTCTCTGTGAAGAGATGATTCTTTAGTTATTGTTTGAAGACAGCCAGTGACTCAGCTTGTGGACGTTCATTCCAAGGGATGGTGTAAAGGGATGGTGATTTGAGTCGAGCAGTGCTAGAGGCTCATTGGTAGTGTGGTACAGAACAGATTAATGCCTTTCCATATGTGGGAGCTGGTCCAGTTATGTTTTTGTAGCTGAGCATTTTAAATCTGATGAGTTGCTGCAGGGAGCCTATGGAAAGAAAGCATCAATGGAGTGACATGGGAGAACTTCAGGTGGTTGAAAAAAATCCATGCAGCTGCACTGCTTATGCCTAACATCGCAGACCTAACAGGACCAAGTTGCAGTTGTTCCAGTCTTGAAATGACAAGGTTCTGTTCAAGTAACTGAGTAGCTTCTGGGAAGAGAAATGATCTTCCTATTGTTGAGAAGGAACGTTTGTGACCAATATGAGGAGAATGATGGTTATCTGGTTATCCAGTAGTACCCAAAGCTCACATGCCCTGTCAGTTAAGGATCAAAGTCAAATTGATTTTTATTGTGTACAACATATGTTGCCACAAAGCAGCTTTACAAATGCATGGGTCCAGATCCCTAATGAGCAAGCCAGGGGCAACAGTCACATACGTATATTGCATATTGTACAACATATCTTGTCGCAAAGCAGCTTTACAAACGCATGGGTCCACATCCCTAATGAGCAAGTCTGGGGCAACAGTGGCAAGGAAAACTTCCTAAGCAGGGTTTAATAAGAAACATTGGGAGGACTAAGACTCAAAGGCCCAAAAGGAACCCATTATCCATTGGATAGCCCAGCTACTAGCAGTCCATACTTTTAAGTGCTATTTCTAGCCCGTAAAGATCCAAGTGTTCTCTAGTGAGATCCCAAGGTCTTGACTTTGTGAGACATTTCCAGGGCTGAGATTTCTGATATGTTGAGATACGAAACCTGAGTGCCTGAAGGTACATAAACAAGACATATATAAAGGGACAAATGACCCTCAGGTGTCAGGTTCCCTAATGGGCCACGCCCACCTGAGGGTCAAATACAACAAAAACAACATCAGGACAACATGGAATACTGCTACTACTGACGGAGGTGTATTTTTCTGTTTTATTTTGTGGAACAAATACTCCATGTAATAATATACTTATTTATGAGCAATATATAACTATACCTATAAAAGAAATTTATATAGCTATAACTACACATAGCTACACTCACCAGGCACTTTATTAGATACACTTTGCTAGTCCCGGGATGGACCCCCTTTTGCCTTCAGAACTGCCTTAATCCTTCGTGGCATAGATTTAACATGGTACTGGAAACATTCCTCAGAAAGTCTGGTCCATATTGACATGATAGCATCACGCAGTTGCTGCAGGTTTGTCAGCTGCACATCCTTGATGCAAATCTCCTGTTCCACCACATCCCAAATGTGCTCTATTGGATTGAGATCTGGTGACTGTGGAGGCCATTAGAGTACAGTGAACTCATTGTCGTGTTCAAGAAATCAGTCTGAGATGATTCACGCTTTATGACATGGCACATTATCCTGCTGGAAGTAACCATCAGAAGATGGGTACACTGTGGTCATAAAGGGATGGACATGGTCAGCAACAATACTCAGGTAGGCTGTGACGTTGACACGATACTCAAGTGGTACTAATGGAATATATCCCCCACACCATTGCACCATCACCACCAGCCTGAACAGTTGATACAAGGCAGTATGTATCCATGCTTTCGTGTTGTTGACGTCAAATTCTGACCCTACCATCCGAATGTCGCAGTAGACTCATCAGACCAGGCACTGTTTTTCCAATCTTCTATTGTCCAATTTTGGTGAGCCTGTGCAAATTGTAGCCTCAGTTTCCTGTTCTTAGCTGTCAGGAGTGGCACCCAGTGTGGTCTTCTGCTGCTGTAGCCCATCCGCCTCAAGGTTTGACGTGTTGTGCATTCATAAATGCTCTTCTGCATGCCTGGGTTGTAATGACTGGTTATTTGAGTTACTGTTGCCGTTCTATCAGCTCGAACCAGTCTGGCCATTCTCCTCTGACCTCTGGCATCAACAAGGCATTTGCACTCACAGAACTGCTGCTCACTGAATATTTTCTCTTTTTTGGACCATTCTCTGTAAACCCTAGAGATGGTTGTGCGTGAAAATCCCAGTAGATCAGCAGTTTCTGAAATACTCAGACCAGCCCGTCTGGCACCAAAAACCATGCCACGTTCAAAATCACTTAAATCACCTTTCTTCCCCATTCTGATGCTTGGTTTGAACTGCAGCAGATTGTCATGGCCATGTCTACATGCCAAAATGCATTGAGTTGCTGCCATGTAATTGGCTGATTTGACATTTGCGTTAATTGGACAGGCGTACCTAATAAAGTGGCTGGTGAGTGATTTAAATAAGTGTACATGATAGAAACATTCTATAAACAGATTTAAATTCAGTGTAATAAGTACTATAAGGTACATCTATTTTAGCTGTAGCAAATTCCCAACCATAAGGAAATTCTCCCCTGTCACTGTATAAAAACTGTCATATGCTTCCTTTGAGTTACATGCAGCTAATCACTGCATCTTTTCGAGTTGCAGGTCATGCAACATTGAAGGGAGGCATAACAAACTTGGAGGACATCCACTCCCTTCTGATGCATAAGCGTACACATGATTGGTCAATGTTACTGTAATTGACAGGGGACAGTGAGTATGCCACTCATCCCTACCAGCCAGTGTTGCTCTTTCAGGCTCCAGGTTATGGATGGATGTTGGATCACTGGGGATCCAAGTCACAGTGTCCAGATGTAGGGTGAACACTGAAATCCTATGTAATATAAGTTCTCCTGGCTATTAATTTTATTATAACATTATTCTCAATGTTAAACAGCCCTCTCAGGCCTTTTGCAGTCATTTACAACACTCTACATAATTCTAGAAACATTTACATTTTTATTTATTTTTACTGCTTCCTACCAATGATCAAAAATTTATTAAATATGTGTAAAGGTGTATTTATTTATTTAAAGTTCTATTATAATATTATAAACATTTTCAAGTTGTACATTCAACAACAACAAAAACATTTTATAATGAAGTTGCTATTCCAAATTACTGCAAGGTAGTATAAAACACACACACAACCATAAACTTCAGAGATGTAAAGGATCAGAAAACACTGCAGTGAAGCAATTTTAAAACGTTTAATATGCTTATTGCCTCCATGATGTGGCAGCAGCTTTGTTTCTGGCACACGTAACACATTTCAAAACTGGGTGTCAACTGGGTTTTTTTTTCATGGTCATACTCAAAATGTTTATGATTACTTTTATGCCACAGGTAGCATATTACATTAAAGTAAAAAATCCATCATCCCTGTGTTTATTTGTAAGTCCATCATCTCTGTGTATAAGTCAAAATAGGCTGTGCTCCTAAACCTTCAAAAGAGAATGTGGCAATCTTCACTGGCTTTTTAAAAGTATTTAAACCTACTGATTGATTATTCGGGCATGGCAACTCATGGTAGCAGATAGAGTATGGAAAAAGGGTTCTGAAGAAGTATGAATGCAGACAATGGCGTTCATTCACTGAATTTGACGAGCATTAGGACCTGGGGGAGTCTCGTTTTCAGCGCTTGCAGCTGAGCCTAGGACAGCTGAGAGAAGGCAAACTGGAGAAAGAAGGAGGGAGAGAGGGGGAGAGAGAGAGAGAGAGAGAGAGAGAGAGAAATCGAAGGAGACTAGAGGAACACAGCTGCTGTTGTGGTCTATGCAGGAACAGCCCTGTGGTGGAAATGGAGGGGTTTAGCTGTGGGAACTGAGCGAGTAGACCTGTGAAGTGAAGTACATGTGGAGGGGCTTGCCTAGCAAGGAGCAGGATTAAAAGGTGAGTTTAATGTTGGTCCAGGGTTGTGGTTATATGTAAGGGAGCTCTTTGTAGAGGAAGCAGAAATGTGTTTGTGTGTGTACTGGTGACAGCCAAATAGTTCTCTAAAGGAATGTGGACATGTGTTATCACTAAACTTGAGGCAAATACTTTCCTCACTTGTATGTGTGAGCAAGTGTGTGTATGTGTGTGTCTTCCAGTTACTTCAAGTGTGTTTTCCTTTAGTCTGGGTAGAAAGGTACTGGTCCTGTTTATCAGTAGAAAAGTGTGAGCGTGCTGTCTGGCCCTGAGGGAGTTTTCCTGGAAGAGGGCAGATTTGCAGAAATGTATGTTTGACTAGGACACAGCGTTTTGTAGATTTGGAAATAAGTTTGTTGCTGGAGGAAGAGGTCTCTACTGGTATTTTAGGGCAGGCATGCACTGAACAGACATTCTACAGAGAACTGGTCATCTCTTCGACAGACGCAGATAGATAAACACGTAGTGTGTGTGTTTTATACTTAAAGGCAGTAAACTGTTTGTGAGAGTAAGACAAGGTACACAACAGCAGTGGAGACAGAGAGGCTCAGCATGGTGTGACAGGTGAAATTGTGTGTTTCCCAACAGCTTCTCACTGTCCACACATTGACACGTGTGTGTGTGTGTGTGTGAGCATCTGTGCTCTTCACATCATACAATGACTTTGGGGTGTGTGTGTTTGTGCATGTGTGTATTTCTGTGCAAGCTCCGTGAACGATCACGTATGTTTACTTGAGTTTAAAGGTGTTTGAATTATGTGTGCGTGCCCGTATGTTTTGATGAAGCATGAATTATTTGCAAAATCAAATCTACTGTTCAGGCACTGCTGTTTGCATTTGTGTGTTTGTGTGTGTGAGTGCGTGTGTGCAGTTCCTCTTCGCTGCCTTCCGTCATGTCCTTGAACTTATTTGAGGAGCGGAAGAGTGGTGTGCTGAGGGAAGTTGTGTGAATATGCGTGTGCACACCAGTGTGTTTGTGTGCGAGTTTAGTGTGTTTGTGTGGAATGCTATCAGAAGTCTAGTCACTTTATGCTGGGATTGTTGGAAGGCATAAGCTGGGGCAGAGAGACTTATCCCTCTGCCCAAGAGCTTGGAGCTTACTAGTGACCCACCATCCTTTCAGTATTTATTCCTTCTACTTTATGGTCTACGGTTGTCTGTTTTTGTCAACATTGGTTGTGTGATTGTATTTGGGTGTGTGTAGATTTATTTTTTGCTTTTACGAAGAGCCTCTTATGTGCTTGAAAGAAATATCAAAACTTGGTAATCATACTCTTGCTATTCTTTTCTCAGACAGGCTGATGATTCCACCTAGCAGGTACACTCTGTAACAAAATTCTGTGATGTCATGTGAGATGGCTGAGTGATGATGTCATGCCTTTGTTTCTCAAATGTGTAGAGCTTTATGCAGTTATCATTGGGACAAGCCCATTATGTAACTGACATTGAGGGAGATGATGTAAGCGCAATCTGTTTTCCTCTTGCTATTAAAAGTGAGGTCATATTTGGATATCATGCACAAGGGTAGAGGTTTGGGAAACATGAGCATTAATTAAAGCTTAGAGCTTCAAAGTGGTCTTAGGGAATTTCCCAGGAATTCACTTTTTGAGATGAATCATTTAGAATCATCTAGTCTTCATCTAGTATGAATATATTCTTTATCACTGTACTGTTATCACCTAGACTAGTGTAAATGCTACACATGTACACGGCTTAAAATATGCAGAAAACCAGGCCAAAAGAATCTCTCCAGGGACTGCACAGGACTAGTCCAATTGGATCTGGATGCGCTGCTATGTTTCCTCTTACCTGCCGAACTGTGCTGTCCAGACTCACGGAGTCGACCTTTAATGCGCCTGAATCTAAGAGCTCAGTTTCAGGAGTGCGCTCTGTGATTGTGTACCGCACGGCAGGACCTCAAGGAATCAGGAGGCAGCTCACTCGCACAGCTCTGAGGCTTTCCGCTGATCTCAGCTTACAGCTATTTTATTGACAAAGCTTTTGGTGGTCCTGACCAGGCTAAAGAGCTTCCGGTTAATATCGCTGAAAGTTCTAAAGTAAACTAGTACAATTAATGTAAGCAAAGACAAAGAAAAATGTAACACTCTGAGGGAAGAGCTAACTGTGGCATCTGATTCCAGAGCAGACGTTGCTTTAATAAAACCCCCATCTATTAAATCCTGTGAACGTCTTGTCCTGCTTTCCCACTTTCCGCTTACTAAACCAAAACACGGGAATAGATTGCATCATCACATTCCAAAGAACCAGCGGTGGTCATTTACCAAATATGTACCCATTTCAAACCAAACCGTCTGTTTCACTTACATATTTACTCAATGCCCACACCCCTCTCTCCAAACCAGCTCTGTGGTGTCTGCGCGGCTCTGCGCTCCCTCGTCTAGCCACTCTTGTCTCTGTCGCGACCTGTGCGTGGGTCTGCTCCTTGGCACAGTGAGGGGAAAAAATACCTCTGCGTATGATGTCAGCGCAACGGCGGCCCCGGCGCTGACAGCAACAGCCCAGAGGCTGAGTTGGGAGGGGAGGGCAGGAAGGACCCTATGTGTCACGCATCATCCAGAGATGGAGAGACATGCACGAGTGCTCCCTACCATGATTGTCCACCACCACTCAAGTTGTGTGTGCTACACTGAGTAGAAGGTCTGGATATGGTGTTTATTGTGTGGAGAGGTTTAGATGTCACAAGAACTTGTTAAGAGTGTAAAGAGTGCGTCTTGGGTCAGGTATTCCCTCTGTGGCAATCACAGGCAAGCTTATACACATGCTTGAGTGAGGACAACACACACTATACTTGCAGATCATAATGGTGTCAAAATCTGCCCTCTCCCATCAGTCCAACTGAATGAAATAAGTATGTTTCATCAGATGCTGCTAACCGTTTTTTGTTTCTCTGCAGCATGGCCTTTACTTTCACGTGAGCATTTATTTTGGGGGGCAGCCAGCCAAACCTAGACCTGCTGATCAGACTCACAGTGTTTAGCTGAGGCGAAGGTCATTTTCACCTCGTTGTCTCGTCACGGTGAGATGGAGTTAAGTGTGCATGCCGCTGTTCTGAAATAACAGTAATAAGAGTAAAAGTGAAGTTTGTAGCAGGACCACGGAGCATGAGAGATAGAGAGAAAGAGAGAGGGAGGGTTAGAGATCGAGAGAGACACTGCTAAAATGGCCAACCTGCCCACTTTTCAGGATGCAGGTCCACATTAACACAGGATGAATGAGGTATTCACATGAGCTAAGCCCTGCTGCTTTCCTGCTAGAGTATCATTGCTGTGCCCTCCACCTGCGCCATTACACCAGGCCTTCCAGCTGCGTTGCACAGGTGTGTTGAGTCATGCAACTCTGAGTAATGCAGGTGTGTTGGGTAGACCAAGGAGGGCAGAGTGTTAGCCACCCCCCTTTAAAACAGCTCTCCAACGGTTGCCTGTAATCTTACCCGTCACATGAGAGTGGGGTGCAGAGATTCCCAGGGCAGGAATCTGAGAGCATCTTATTGTTAAAGGAACAACACACTGGGGCTTCAGGATTGTGGGAGATTTTGAACAAAGCAACAACCCAAGGACATGAGGACATGAAGGAGCCAAGATGGGGTTACGTCGCAAAGAAGGTTGCGCAACAGGATGAACAAAGTGGGGTTACACAGGAAGGAGGGAGGGGTGACTGAGGAAACCCCATCCTCCTGGTCTGTTTATGGGGGAGCAAGGTAATATTAGAAGGAGGGGTGGGTGGAGGAGGGTGGGGTTACAGAGGGCTGGGCATGGCCATCTTCAGATCTGCATCCTACTGCTCACCTTCTGCCCCTCCTGCTCTCCATGCATGACATGAGCTCACTAGACTTCTCCTCTGAGCCAGGCTCATGGTGGCCTCATCAGCGCTCACTGCTGGGTTTCTGACACGATTTGTCAAACTGCCCCTCCATCAGCATCCACCGCAGCACATGGCTCATGGGCAGGGACCAGTCCCCCCCCCCCCCCAGCCCCCACCCATCACCACCAACATCCGTTTGCATATTCTCACAAATGGCTCATCTTAATTTGGCTCAGAGGTAAAAATCTAAAGATGTTCAGCGCGTAGTTAGAGTACAGAGTGTAATGTCAGGTTGCAGTGTGAGAGTTGAAGGCAGAGCAGGTGGAGGGGAATAGTTGTTGCCATGGCATTACCAGCAGGAGGGAGCTTGGGGGCTGAGGACAGGCTGGCTGTGCTGATGCCTACTAGAGGAGCCATAGGACCCTCATTCATCAAAAAGGTGATTGATCTCTACACAGTTTGTCATTCGTTACCTAAAAAATGCAAATATGTGGAGAAGAGGGGATTGATTTTTTGACTGATTTAAATGAAAAAGAGGACAGAGGTTGTATACACATTTATATGATAGTTAATTTTGTTACAAATATTTACAGTGTTCATTTATATCAAAATTTAGTTTTTTAACATTTATTCTAATATTAGAGCATTATTTATATTACCACATTTAAGAAACATTTAGCTTCTGGAATCATGAAAGAGGCAACAAATGGCCTGTATGACTTGCAATAGCAATGAGTAAATGGGGCCTAAATGTGTGTACAGACACTTACAATTGACTGTTAAAGCTACGGCAGCCTATTAGGTATGACCATAGAGTAGGTACATCCAAGAAAATGGACACTGAGTATCACATGGAGAGTTACACTATCTTCATTTGAGATCTAGTCCTGCACTTGTCTACTTCTGCACATATATACTGTTGTACTTCTGCACTTAAACACCCCTGTGCTTTGTATAAGTTATAACTTATATTATGGTATATATGAAACCTTAAGAGAACTTTCAGAGAATATGTAGGCTATGCATGCTATGGAATATGTCTAAAGTACAGTGAGTGTATAGACAATGGCTGACTTGTTTATCCTTTGCAAATGTACACAGATTACAGCATACCATCAGAAAAATTTGTAATAAAGGAGACAGACCACTATGAAAAATGAAAATACATTTTATAGCTGAACATGTACAGATTTCTTTACTGAATTTTTAAAATGAACTTGATGCTAAAGACATAACAAGGCATGTGATATTTTTAGAATTCTGTTTAGAGTTTATGACACAGTCCTGAGCTAATATTACATTTGGTATTTTTTAGCCTTTTTTCATTTTTCATCTGTTTAATTTGAAATTTGCAAAGTAAGGCTCACAAGGAATCCCAACATTTTAAGCAGGATTCCAAACTATAGGCAGTAAAAATATTCAGTTGTAAGGGAACTTAAAAGTGTGCAGGGAGTAGTGTATAATGGTTTATCATTACACAGGAAGTGTAAATGAAAGTTTACCCAAGACAATCCTAAGTGCACTTACATGTCTCGTCAAGATCTTCCTGCGAGCTGAGCCTGCTGGCTGGCTGATTACCCCAGAGCACCAAATAAACGTGTATATGTCAGTCTAAGTCTGATTTTTTTTTGAATGATGTGGATGCAGCCTGTTCAGAAAAGTTGCCAAATCTACTGGAAAATGAATGTGGCTTGTTAACTTTTGGCTGAATTGGTTGGTGATCTGATGCTGGAGAAGCAGCATATCCTACTGCCCAAAACACATTTGCTATAGAAAAAAGGAAATGTACAGTCAGTAGGTTTTCTCTGCTATTTTTGTAATACATACTTCTGCTTTCCAAAATTTACAGACAATCCTGCTCAAGTGGTGAGAAACTATTTGAATCTATTGCTTTTAGCTGTTTAGCTCCATTCACCGCTGTTCATTTTGGAATTTTGGACTCGTTTGCGGTTGCCTCTAGTGCCTGACAAACTTGGAAGACATTACAGAGTAGAGTGGTAATTCTTCTCTCTACAAATTCTCTGGTATGATCTTCAGATTGTTTATCGAATGCAGTCTGCTGTCACACAGTATGAGCTAACCCACAAAATGTAGTGTCTGAAATCATTTATGACCTTGATGAATTCTGCTCTCTATAATGTTGCTTTATGTAGTAATTCTGATTGTAGGGGCATAGGTACCATGTGGAGTGGGGAGGTGGGGGGACTGTGACTGACAGGGGCCCTAAAAAAATAATTACATTATTAGGTGGTGGGGCACAACGTGATATCTTTTCATGTGTCCCAAAAGCCCTGGCAATGCCCCTATGTAGTGAATAGGGCACAGATTCGGGTACAGCTGTTCAGTCAGTACTTTTAGTAGGTTGTCGACATAATGGCTGTGTCCAAAATCACATACTTCTTCTGTACTGAATAGTAAAGTACCTGCAGGATGCAGGATGGTTAGTGTATCCAAAACTTTAGAATTCACAGTTAGCAATTCAAACGTACCTGGATTACATACTGTCATGTGAAAATCCAAATTGTACAATCACTGGACACTATTCAGTGCCATGATTTTGTCATCATCATTTAAGTCAAAACAAACAATACAAAATGGTCACTGTGTTAAAATGGGTCAAAAACTAAGAAATAAATGTAGTAATGATGTGGTAATGAATTGATTTTGCTTATCTGATTAGCATGAGCTAATTGAGTAACTAACTGAGCTGTTCTAGGATAACATTTGAATAGCTTACTGTTCTGAATAGCTATTTGTTACATCAGATACATTAATCTGGCTTCTGTAATTTCTACTGTTAATGATTTTAACATCGGCAAAAAACTGCATGATATTTTGGTCTTTGTATGTATTATTTTTTTAACCATTGCACCACATGAACTTTAAAAGCTTGTAGGAACTTGAATTTTTCTCAGTGCATTCATTTGAACATTTTTGTCATGAAGTTCAAAGGTCATGGAGCATTCCGCTGTAATGGTAAAGTCTGAAACATTTGGATGTAGTACTAAGTATGTCTTCTGAATTTGTACCATTACAAATAAGTTGATTTTGGACATAAACTGTGTTTCTCAGAATGTAGTGTGTGAAACTGCAGTGTTGTTACACTAGCTAATGTAGTGTGTGAAACTGCAGTGTTGTTACACTAGCTAATTTCCTAAATTGTTTTTATACAGGAATTAGTGATGAGGTGACCACGTCCACTGTTGACAATAGAAAAGGGCGTTAAAAGGTTGGTGTCATGCATGGTGTCACTCCATTCAAATCAATAGAAGCCTGATCTTGTTTGAATGGAAATAACTGTCTGGGGTATTGTAAAGATATTGTAAAGTCTTAAAGATGTCTCCAGACTTACCTGTAAGGAATGTGATATTGCTCTATTATTGTCTATGTAGGAGCAGAAGTAATGTTCTCACTGATGTTGTAGTGCATGGCTGAATTCTAAATAGCCCTTTTTTTAACCTACGGTATAGTGCACTCCACAAAAAAACACTTTTAGCCCATGTGAATGTGTCAGGCCTGGTGTAGTGTGCTTCACGAGAAGTAGGGAGTCTTTTGGGACTTAACCCGAGTTTAATGTGTGTGTGCAGCAAAGGGAGTGAGCAGGGATTGTCTGCTCTGAAGCTGTAGTGAGCTTGGCTGGGTCACCTTCACTATGCTCAGGAGAGGGAGCAGAGGAGCCAGAGAATCAACCAAATGAGTGTGGTCAGCCTCCAGTAGCAGCAGCCATAGTGGAGGAGGAGAGACGGACAATGTTAGTGTTGATCTTATTAAACTAGTGTTATGCCTAGTCATTACCTCATCCCAACATGTGTGCACGTGTGTTCATGTGTGTGTTGAGTAGTGACGTGGGTATGGTGTTGGGGGTCAATACGAAACAAAGGGAACCGATCAATTACATGACACGATGGCTGTTCTGGACTTGTGAGATTCAAGTGCACTTTGTGACATTGACAGCTAGTGACATGCACTTTGAACAGCACAGAAAAAAAGAAAGGCACATTACACTGAGGGTAAGAATGATGTTTACTGAGTTTTAATCCTAACCTAACCCTGACATGGTGAGGCTGATGTTCACAAAACTCCATTAGAAAATGACCTGCACCTTCCTGTCATTGCTCATACAACACCCTGACACTGTTGGCTGCACGAATGGGTCACATACTTTGATGCAGAGATGTGTTGTCTGATTGGTTGGCCGTATGTGTATGCCCTAGTGTGCCCTAACACTGTTGTCATGGGAACACAGGAAATGGAAACTAAACAAGGCTATATTTCAGGGCCTGAGTAGGGGGTGGGTATGTCCGGTTCCCTACCATAGCCAACATTCAGAGAGAACTCTAGTATTTGTTTTCTCTTGTATAGTTTTAATATTTGATTTTTACCGATAATCTCAGTAAAAAATTACTTGTCCAACACAATTCAGAAGTTGAAGCACACTGAAACCATATAACTGGATGTTTGAATTTTTTTATAACGTTTTTGGGTTTTTTTGGTTAGACAGCCAAACCACTTCAGCCTTGTTTTCACTTCTTTGGCATAACGTAATAAACATTTTGTACTTAAATACATGATAAACAAATTAATCAAAAATGTGCTAACATACACACTTTAATCAGAGTTCAGTAAAACACGATTAAATAAGAATGTACTTCTGACAGCTCTGAAAGGCTGTTTGGAAATAGTACTCTCAATAGTACTCTCACTAATTGACTAAACTTTTTTCACACCATACATATCCATAATCTTTTAATACACAGCACATAAATGAGAATATCTTACACTGTTCTAAAATATATCACTTGCCAAAAGGCTTTGTTCACAAAAACACTTGAAGCGTGTGAATGAAAACAGCATCGTCCAAATGAACATTTCAGAAGTGAAGTTATTTAACACTGTTGATTCTCCTGCTTGATTACCTGCAAACCTAATTAAATATAAGATTAATAGACTCATGCTTAGGAAGTCTGTCTTTATGGGCATGTTTAAACTTGCTTGTTTCTCCATGTGAATGTTCATTACTGGCGTCAAATGGCCATGTGGCTCTGCTGGGTCAAATGGTGGAAGTTGCGCAGGATAAAATGATCTAACCTCTAACCCATCAACTATTAACTTCATGCCTTTCTTGCCATTAAACCTCATTAACACAGTGTAAATGTTTTTGGTTTCAAATCATGGAAAGAGAAGTTCTTCATCGCAGAGGTCATTATACATGTGCCTGTTAAAGGATAGGCATGCTGTCCTTGAGCTAACAGAACAACTACAGGTCAGCAAAATCAGGTTTTTGGTTTTAATGTTATTTCTTCAAATTTGTGATGAGTTAACAGAGAGATGGTTAGAAACAGATACACCTCATCAGTCTGTAAATTAACAATGCAAACTGACAGTTATCAAGAAAATTTCGTATAAAAAAGATATAGGTATCATAAAAAACTGAAAATAGCATGAATGGAGATTAGAGAAAAATTGAAACATCCCCTCAGTCTCCCTGCTCAGTCCAGTTTGGGTACAGTTTGGGAGTGGTATGTATAGCAGATGTGCTGTGGGCACTGGCCAGGCCAACAAGCAACATGTTCACTCTTCTCAAAAACCATCCCAGTCCTGGCAAGAGGAGGCCGCTTGTGGTCAGCCCAGCACACTTTAGTATTTCTTACACAGCTTCATTATAAATAAATATTCATTGAGATGGTTGGGAAATTCGTCAGTGTGGAAACACTGGGCCAGATGTGTGATTATGCAGCGTGATGCCTGGCTCGATCACTGAAGCGCAGCTTTGCTATGAACTCCTGCTGAATCCCTGAAATTGTGCCTTCAGGTAAAATAAGTCCGAGACCAAAGTTCATGTGGACAAAGCTGTGTGGAGTGATGGGGAGAGAACAGTGTGGAGTGAGACAGGGGAGAGCAGTGTGGATTGAGAGAGAGGGAGACCAGGATGGAGTGACAGAGGGATAAAAGTGTTGAGTGAGTAGGGTGAACAGTGTGGAGTGAGGGGAGAACAGTGTAGAGTGAGAGAGATAGAACAGTGTAGAGTGAGAGATAGAATAGTGTGGAGTGAGGGGAGAACAGTGTGGAGTGAGAGAGATAGAACAGTGTGGAGTGATAGAGGGAGAATAGTGTGGAGTGAGGGGAGAACAGTAGAGTGAGAGAGGGAGAACTTTGTGGAGTGAGGGGAGAACAGTATAGAGTGAGAGAGGGAGAACTGTGTGGAGTGAGACAGGGGAGAGCAGTGTGGAGTTGAGGGGGGGGGCAGCGAGGGTTTAATCCAGAGCCTTTGGAGAACTTCACTGCCAGCTCCGATGGGCTTTTGCTGGAGTAGTTTGTCGTCATAGCAACGGTAAAATTAGATGGCCCTTTTCTGTCATATATAATGTTTTGTGGCAGTGGCGCCATGGAAACCCTAGCAGTAAAGCTCTGCACCATATGCGTGTCTGTTCCCTGAGCTGAAGTACAAGCATGCAGCCTCCTCTGACTCTGTATGTAGCTGGGTTCATATAACATCAGACTTGGGTGCAAAAGGGTCACAGCACTTCAGCATTTAAGCAGAGTTTAGTTTTACCTTTCTCGTCCAGTCTGACTTATGGAGCAACTAATGAGACGAAAGAGGTGCGTTGAATCAGGGAAAGCGATGCAGTCCGTTACTACAGTCCAAATCCTGTAAAATGCAATAAACAGACTGTTGGAGTCAATCATCCTGAAGCTGTTGGAGTATGATCATGTTCATAAATTAGAGTAAGATCATCTTCAGGCTGAGTGATTATCAGCGGGCTCATCAGTATGCTACAGACACTGCGAACGTCCATAACTGGAGTCCAACAGCCATCATATACGCAGTACATTACATTTTATTGCTTTTTTCCTTTCCAATAAATAAAAATCAGGAAAGACTGTGAGAAAAAAATTCCTAGCGTATGACCTCAAATCTTCTGTTATTACCTCTGAAAGTATTAACCAGTCATCTGTTTGTAGTGATTTTATAGTTTTCACATGATCATGTTTGGTGATTAATAAGAGAGAGCCTTTAAATTATTCATTTGCCAAGAGCTTCTATCATTCTTCTGTCATTCTTCTGACCTTAGAACCTTAAACATCTAAAAAATCCCATCTCCCCATCTGTTGTGCCTCCGTGGTTACACAATCTTCCAGCCCCTACCACGGACACCCCCCAAACATACTGATCCCCACAAACCTCACATCTGCTGTGTGGCATGGGTACCATGGTGATCTGTGTTTGTGTATATGTTTTTCTTCATTCTAAATGCTGGTTGATGTCTTCCTTCTGTTGCCGTGGACATAGATGTTGTGAGGATGAGCCATATGACTGATTTGTTGGAGTCAAGCTGGTCTGACTCTGGCATCTGTCAATCATTCACATTGTAGACAGAATGCCGAGTGACCTCTGAGACCGGGTGTCTTAAATCCTCAGGCATGCTTGATCAAGTGCAGGAATTATTATGGCAAGTAACATTAGAATTGATGCATATCTGATCTCATGCAAATACATTTACTTGAGGCATTTTAGTGTTTTTCCAAAAAATAACCTAACACAACCTAACATTTATTTTCCATCAAGTGATTATATTTAGACTTCAAACAGCATCACTGATGTTTAATGAAGACTTTATATTATAGTAATACATAAATCTGTGTTTGTGTGTGTGTGTGTACACACATCCTCCTACTGTTAGAGTATGAGTTACAGCTGATTATAGCTGGGGTGAAGGTAAAGGCTCTGGGAGCAGATTACCCATGCTGGCTTGGGCACTGTGTGATAAGCTCTTATTTAGATAAGTATCTGTGGATAGGCCAGGTTGACTCCCAGTATAATCCTATCCTCAGGCAAACCAACCCCACAGACCTTATATTTTCTCTCTTTCTCTCTCTCTCTCTCTCTCTCTGTATTTCTCTCTCTCACTCTCACTCATACACAAACACACTCACACACAATTTTAGGGGTATTTAAATAGAATTTATTAACATGGGGGGGGGGGGCGTAATTAGACAAACAGTGATGTATGTTTATAAAAAAACATACATAATAGTTACAAACTAATACAATTTAAAGATAAATATTTAGGGTGACCACATGTTGACCTGAACGTCTGGAACTAGAATAGTGACACTGGCTGATTCAACTGAAACATTTGGAGTCACATGGATGATTGTGCATTCCAGAATAAGCATCTGTGTGATGAAGCCTGAGTTAAGCACCCCAGAGCCAATCTAAGCCGAAGCAGAAAGCACGCTCCTAACTCTCAAATGGCCAGTGTGAGTGGGGCATCAGAATTTAGCGTTTCTGCTGCTTTTGCAGCTGAGAATAAGGGTGGTATGTACTTAAGGTGTGAATCAGAGGATGAATGTGTACCACTGTGGCTGAAAATATATCCTTCAAAAACTGATACTCAAAAGTTCATCATTTATAAGCAATTCTTTTATACTTTATGATAATTGGTTTAAAAAGGAACTAATTTATACAGTTGTCTATATCTAGACCACAATCACAGAGATAGCTAATTTTCTAGCATCCATGCTCTGGTTCACATCTGTGTTTTAACAATTAATCAGCTGTAATTTGCTTCAGACAGTAACACACTGTCACTTTCTTCCCATGCAGGAGTGGCAGGCTGTGCGGGCGTGGCCGGCAGTGTGGGAGTGGCCGGCTGTGTGGGTGTGGCCATCATGCCTCCCGGTAAGAGAGCGGAAGGTCCGAGCAGCGGCAGCGTGGCGCAGGGTCTGAGTCAGCTTTACCAGGACCCGGCAGCAGGAGACCTGTCTCTCTCTCTGTCTGCCTCACTCTCCCGGGCCGAGGATGAGGAGCTAACCAGCCTCAGCTGGTTACATGAGAGCACAGACTTGCTGACCAGTTTGGGCCACCCAGGCCTCCGAAGTGTGAGCCCCCTACAGGATGCTGAGCGCTACTGTGAGCCTTCCTCACCCTCCTCCTCCTCGCCAAAACCCAGCGAGCCCTGTGGAGTAATGATGGGTCCCAGCTGCAAGCCGCCCTACTCCTTCAGCTGTCTCATCTTCATGGCCATCGAGGACGCCCCATCCAAGCGACTTCCTGTTAAAGACATTTATGGTTGGATCCTGGAACACTTCCCCTACTTTGCTAGTGCCCCTACTGGCTGGAAGAACTCAGTGCGACACAACTTGTCACTCAACAAGTGCTTTAAGAAGGTCGATAAAGATCGTAGCCAGGTGGGTACCATATGTAGCTTAAGACTTTTGATGTTTGTTCAGGTGAATAATAGGACTGGTGTTTGGTATATTTCACTGAATGAGGACTTTTGTAATTCTCATAAAAGAGTCACATCAATATTTCAGTCCGTATTTCACTGTCATGTTTGTTTTCAGGGTTGTGTGCCTGTTTGTGTGTGTGTGTGTGTGTGTGTGTGTGTGTGTGATTTCGACTTATAATAAGTTTAAATATTTTTTAGCTTGGTCAAATTGATAGGCTGATTTTTAACAGCATTTGAATACTTTCATGAGGCTCTGTTTCCTGTACAGCTACTTCCTGTTTTGTAGCCCCTGTCTGACTCTGCATACATAGCTGCATACAATTTAGAGAGAGGGTGGAAGTATGAAAGCAGTCAGCATGTGTTTTTCTCTGTGACGTAGTGATACAATGGAAATGACCCAGCAGAAACCTGCAGGAGAAAAGTGGAGTGGCAGAGAGCTATATGAGATGGGCAGTAAAGACTGCAATGGAAGGGTATGTGAGACAGGCAGTAAACATTGCAGTGCAATGTTTATGGAGAGAGCTGTATGTGAGGCAGGCAGTAAACACCGCAGAGTGATTGTGACACAGGGAGGTGAAGAGATGGTAACTCTAATACATTCTTTTACTATCATGACTGCAGTATTTGATTGGCTATAACTCATGTAAATAGTTCAGAGAAATGTCAGTCTCATTTAATCAGAGTTAGTATTATAATAACACTGGGCAACAAAATGTTAAGCTTTTTGTTAATATGTACAAATATACTTTTAAAATATGTGCGTGATTTTATATCTGTATTTGGACTCAAGAACAGCCCTCTTCCAGCAGTAGTCTGCCAATATAGAGGAACTCCACTTTCCTTAGTACTGCTTTACCAAACTATACAAAGTAAGTAATTACATCTCTGTCTTTTGTGTTCACATGCTCCCCGGTCATCTGGTCTCTTTCTGGGAGTGTTGAGAGTTTTCTGTGTATACTTATTTCCATGACAACCAGGCTGCAGTTGACTTGAAAAGTACTCTGTTACTCCAGCAACAGAAAGACTGAATTTACAGTGATGTCGATGTTGGTGGTGCTAGTGTTAGTGGTGTGAGTATGTGCATGCACAATATGGAAATCCTCTAAGTGACCCCGAGAGCTCTGAGCTGTTCTGCTAGATACTGTCAAAGCCTTAATATATGATCTATATTATAGATAGTATGCATGTTAAAGTGCATTTGTGGGCTAATTCACAACTGGCCTGGTTTCCTTACAAAGATGGTATGGATTTCCTTATAAAGATGGTATGGATTAACTTAGTTATATGGTTAGAAGTTAAGTAAATTATTACATAATACATTAAGTTTTATCTGTATATGTATCCGAATAACATGAAATGTATTGCAAATTCACTTGCTTTTTAATTCACTTACATAGTCTTTTCTTAGAACTACATAAATTCAACCTGAAGTGTAATGCTTTAGAATAATTACATGCATAATGTGTTCATTAAGAGGTACAGTAACAGTACAAGAATTATTTAAAAGCTTCATTGAATAGATTAATTCATGTAATTAATGCTATTAATGTAACAGATCAGTACACTAGTGAGTGCTAGTGTATATTTTGCTTTATAAATATGAACAAATGTAAATATATGTAATACATCTAAATAATAATAATTTAATAAGTTAATTCATTATATAATAATAAATGTAATATCATTAGAGGCCTGTGATACGTAAGGCACAACTATACGTTCATTATTGTTCATTAAACCTTGCTCAAAAATGAACAGTTAAAGAAAATGTTACATAAAGACCAAATAACATATATATATTATATTAACTAAATCAGAACTACATGACTGAACATTTTTTTATCTGTTGCACTAACATGAAAAGTTAATATATTCTATTTAATCAGTAGTCATGACTTTATACAAATCGATACATGAAGGTTTGCTGTATATTTAAAAATAAAGTGGCTGAAATGGTCAGTTCAATGTTTTTCAGGTAATTCAAATGTGAATTTCCCCAGTATGGGACTAATAAAGGACGATCTTATCTTATTACTAGGTCTTTACCAAAATTCTGTGGTGCACTCCCATTGAACTGTTACAAACACATGACACTTTAAGACACGGACCAGTTTCTTTTAAATATTTGAAGAGAGCATAGGTGTTTATTGTTTGTACAGATAAGATTCACTTAAACCTTCTCAATTTCCATCTTATATTTATAAATCCCAAGGACATTCTAGATGAGTATCTGCAGTGAAACAGAACATTTCAAGCAGCTGTGCAAGCAAAGTACTTGCACAGGAACCATTTTATATTTGAACAACTAGATACTAAAATGATAACATTCACTGCATGGGGCTGTAAAGTTCCAAGAGTGTAGATAAGATCTTTTTCATTTAGTTTCCTAATTTAATTCCTGCCATTAGCAACAACTGGCAATGCAAACAGATACGTCATTAATACAGAGTCCCCTAGAATTAAAATGTCCTGCCAATAGAATCCTTAATTCTGTTGGTTTGAAGGTGTTCACCAAACTGAGCAGCAACCCTTCTTTTGGTTTCTCCAATGTGAAATTGATTAGATCACTTGCAAGGAATGTAGTCGACAACTCCAGCAATAATGCATGAGGAGAAATGGGTGATGACATTTGATCCTTTTGTGCCAGTTATTTTAGGGGTTGTGTTAATCTGTGTACATGTAGCACATATAGAGCACTTGCTTGCTACAGTACCACAGTTATTAAATTAATTGTCATTTATCTCAATCTTGACAAGCATGTCTTTGTAGTTTATGTCTCATATGTAGGAATTTAGTGGAGGAAAAGGGATGTGATCTCTGCATAATCCTGGAGAATCCTGAAACGTTTAACTATAATATTAGTGACTGTTTTATTTGTAGGATTACGTCATAATGGAAATGTGTGAATATTTGAATGTGTGAATTTTTTCAGAACTATGTTTCTTATGGAAGTCATATATGAAGTCATATATGAAGACTTTGCTCATGCTTTAGAGAGGACACATTGCTAATAGCAATTCATTTTGTCCTGTTCTATAATGGTGCCTCACAGTAAACCAGACAATCAGATCAGAGCTTGTAATTTATTCACGTGCCCACCAAAACAAACAAACTAAAAAGATTGTTTATAAAACTGCATCTTGGCATTTTTTGCCATTACCAAAGTCATATACTTTCTAACAATCAAAAAATATTGAACAAAAACATTCTAGGTTGTCTTTCTAGACATTCTAGAAATGTCCCTGGACATAGCCATAAAAAGAAAATTGACCCTAGGTTAAACAGAAGGACAATTTGGATGTTAGGCAAAGAACCAAGGAAAATTTCCAAAGAGATTCAAGTTGAACTTGGAGGCTAAGGCACATCTTTTCAGACCATCTGATTGTACCATGGCTTTTTTAAACAACAATGGGCTCCATGGAAGAAGTTCCAGGAAAACTCCACTGTTGAAAAAAAAAAAAAGCATAAAAAAGACAGCATGGCATTTGATAAAATGCGTACTGACAAAATGCTTTGGAATGTCCTTTGGACAGATGAGCTTTCTGGTGAGTCACATCAGCTGTATGTTCACAGATGAAAAGTACTAAAGTATCAACAAATTGGTTCATATCTTATATATTCATACACATATGCAGACTGGGGTTCAGTTCCTTGGTCAGCCCAATCACTGCTTTGTTGATGAACCAGGAAAATTAGATGCCCTGCTTCTGGAAAAAGCAAACCATAGCCGGATGAGTTTGGACAACATGGACGTAAACAAAGCTACAACTACCATCTCCAACAAAACAGCAGAAATGAGTACATAAGAACAATGCTAAGTAAAGCAGGAAACCAGTAATGAGAACATTTCGCTCTGAAGGCATATGCACAGATAAATAGCAGGAAAAACAATGAAGAAATACTACTGCCTGGGAACTTCACAAAGATATTTTTCAGGAACATCCAAATAAAGCAATGCTAACTAGTACCCTTAGCAACAAAAACAAGCTAACATTAGCCTGACTGAAACATCACAGTAAATAATAAGAGTGATGAGCAAAGCTGTACTATAGAGGCATAAAGTGCATCAGTCACAACAGGAAGCTATGGAAAAGGATTGTGGAAGTGAAATTAATGGAGAGGTGAGGAACAGTAAGCAGCAATATGGTTTCAAGCCAAGTAAGAGCACCATAGATGTGATGTTTGCTCTGAGAATTTTGATGAAGAAGTATAGAGGGCAGAATGAGCTAAAGTATATTACAGGGTGCCAAGAGAGGAGGTGTATTACTGATCGAGGAAGTCCAGCAGTAGCAGTAATGTATGTAAGAGTGGTGCAGGATGTACAGTATATGAAATTAGTGTGACCATTGTGTGGTATGCGGTAAGAGTGATGGATGGTTTCAAGGAAGAAATGGGATTACATCGAAGATCAGTACAGATGTGCTTGTTTGCAGTGGTGATGGTCTGAAATTCAGGCAGTACAGGGTACCAAAGTAGCAACAATGCAGGAAAAAAGTGGATATCTTATATTTTCATACACATATACAGACTGGGGTACAGTCCCTCAGTCAAGGCCAATCACTGCTTTGTTGATGAACCAGGAAAATTAGATGTCCTACTACTGGAACAAACAAATCATAAATGGATGAGTTTGGACCTAATGGAATGTTAATACAGCAGAAAGCCCAGTGAAAGATCCTATTTAAAGTGCATGAAGGAACTATGGATGAGGAAAAGACCTTCATCCACACTCTCAGAATAAGTAAGTAATTAGATATGCAGTGAATCATCAAAAATAATAAAAAATCATGAAATTATACACAACTATACTAAATTATACAGGTCTATCACAACTGTAGATGAATGAAATAATAGATGCCCAGATAGAACACCTCGTGCAGCTGAGAAATAAGCCAGCAGTACCAGAATATAATATGGACATATTGTGGACATAATGTGTCCATATTACTAATAAACCTTATAACTACAACCACCAAGCCATTATATGGTGCTGGAATAGTCATATTTGAGACACTAGGATGCAGATTACAAGCCTTGGACCGCTCTTAATGGCAACCGTGTGGAGATAATACACACCAAGATAAAGGCAACTTGGATAGAAGTCGGCCAACTGTGAAGCTCCAGAAGAGCTTAAAAAGATCAAAGATGGGCCTGGCTACAGAAGAAATACAATGAGTGGCCCACAAATGAGGCTCTATAGTCTGCTAAACGAAGGTTAGAAAAAGATATACATAAGTAGCAGAGGCCCAGAGGCCTAAACAGAACAGTACTGGAAGAGAATTGGTCATCACGTTGCTAACACCAAAGCTCAGTGGTTAATGGATGTTGGAGTAGAACACCACAATGTTCCATAGCAGGAACCAGTCAGCATTATTACAGCAGATGTTCAAAAGAAGGTCAGAAACAAGGGCTGGGAAGCCCCTGGCCCTTACATAAGAATCCAACAGCTCTGCATAGTGGACTAACAGAACCAATCAACCAGTTGCTAAATACCATCTCCCATTCAAGGCAGCATTGGAACTGGTCATGAAGAACTTCAATAAGGGCCAAGCACCATCCAACTACAGACAAGTGACCTGTCTATCCACAACATGGAACCTCCAGTCAGGAATATTATGAGCATATGCGGAAGTACATGGGCACTTCTAAGAAGGGGATTGATGATATCAGAGGCTCAAAGTACCACCAGTTGACAGACAGGGCAGTCTACCTGGATTCTAAGACAGAGCATGAAAGGGCCTGGATACTCAAATGCCTGAAAAATTACTACTACCTATCCTTGCTGTGAAACATTATGGTGGCAGCATTATGCTGTGGGGTACTTCTCAGTGACAGGGACAGGAAGAATGGTAACAACTGAGGGATGAGCAGAATTAATAGAGCCAAATGCAGACAATACAGGGCCTTCTTTGAAGAAAACCTCTTTTGCACATGCAAACTCAGACTGGGGTGACAATTCACCTTTCAAAATAACAAGGACCTCAAGTCAAAACAATACTGGAGTTGCTTGCCATGCAGTCCGATGGTGCATAAGAGTACCTGCCAAGAAGAATGGGATAAGCGGACAAAATTCATTGTGAAAAACTTGAAGAAATGTACCCAAGCAGCTGTATTTGTTTCCAAATTAATTTCTACAATGAACTGAATAAGAGATACTTTTGTGAATAAGAGATTTCAGTTTTGTAGCTGTCAACATGTTTTCACTGCATCAGTATGGGTTTTGTGTAGATTAAAAAAATGGTAATATTACCTATTTATAACAAAATCCACAACTCAATAAAGTATGCAACCACTAAATGGGTTTGAATATATATATATTCTCAGTTTCTTTATTATAATACAACAGAAAATATAGAACATTTATTAAAAAGCAGCTTCTATAAGCCACAGTGGCATTTAACATGACCTCCCCTTACATAGCAAGAACCTCTTAAACCTAAATGAAATCGAACCTGAATGGAACGGTAGCAGAAGCTTGCACTAAATGCCTGTAGAAGCCATTTGGAAATTTTGTTTTTTTATATTGTGCACATATTTTCTGATTGTATCTTAGTAAAGAGGATTATATATGGTCATTATACCATTGCACAGCAAATCTAATGGTTGCTTTGCACAGTACTGTATGTAAGCATTTTGCTTGTACACCTGATGGATCCTTGTGTAGCCTACTACACTGTAATTTTAACTACATCATTCTCTATGCTCATTCTCTACTTCCATGCATACACATGCACATGCACACACACACACATACACACACACACACAGTGTGACAGTATACAATACATGTTTGTTCTTTCTATGCCTTTGCCCTCATATCAATGTATACTTGTTCAGCATATTAATGACCACAATGAACAGACTCCAATAAAAAAACAAAACTTGCTTAACATATCACACATTTCCAATCTCTTAGGCATTTTGTCTCTTTAGGCTCATATCTCTGAGTGGTTCAGATGTCTGTGAGCTATGTCTCATAATGTCATAATATCTTGATCTGCTGGTTGAGCACTGTGAGATTTATTTTTTGGTTTCCAGTTTCTATTACATTTTGCTTTTGGAAAGGTTTTTGTGTTTTCTGGTGTCTCCTACTGGACTTCCGCTTTTGCATGTGATTAGAGAAGGTGATGCTGATTGCCCCTGTGTGTCCATCATTAATTAGGATGTTGTATGATTTGGGTTTACCTGCAGACTCCATGTCTGTGGCAGATTTCCACAGCCTGTTGGGATGCTGAAGATAGTCAGCAGTGCACACAATGGTCAAGGGCCTCTATCATAGTGTTGCTTTTTTATCTTTTGACACTGCTTTCTCCTCATGGTAAGTGAACGAGGACAATTTCAGATTGTAGTTATATACCTCTAGTTAGGACAATGGAGTGAACCTGTCCAATCATGAGAAGCTGAGCTTGTGTCTTCAGACCATCCGCTGGAGTGTTCCTAGGTTCTAACAGCCAGACGCCTGATTGCTTCTTTCTGCATGTGGTTTGCTCATGAGTGACTAAACCACTGCTAAACAGTTTCTCCACCTCAGTAATAGTCAGCTGCTACTGAATAGTCCATACTGTTTCATATGCATAAAACCTTCCCCGAATAAAATTAAATATCTTTTACTGTTTACTTTTGCGTGTGAAATCAGTTCGTTTCTGAATGAATGTGGCACAGTGATTTTTTTCACTTTTGAAAAGGATACAACCCATTTCCATAATTTCTTTCCATAATGTCCTGTCTTCCATGATGTTGCTCTCACATTTCCGTATCTGTAGTATAATGCGCTGCAGTCAGAGGGATGCAGCAGCTAACTGCTTATGCAATATCGATTCCAGTGACTTGAGGTGTGACTCTACTGTTACCTGGCTTCTGTACAGGTATTGGTGAAAGTACTTGCAGCCAAACATCATCTGATATAGTTCCTTTTGCAGTTTTGACATAGTTTTGCTCAGTTTCGCTCGGCTTTAGCGGTACATGAAACTGGCTTGTTGCACTGCATCAACTGTTCCTTAGCTATTCTTGGAAGCATCAACTTGGAGCACTAGAATTTTTGTGTGGTCTAAGAAGATGAGGTCCTGGCTCTTGTGTGATAATGTCTTCCTTGCTGAAAAAGAATGTTGTAATTTGAGTCCCATACAAACTCAGTGCTTGTTCACAAAAGCTGTCAGAGCAGTGCAGTCATTTCAGACAGTCTTAGGGTGAATCTGGAGAGGAGAGTTCCTAATATGGTATCGAAATCGGCTTTGCTGTAAGGTGGCTCCATTTCTCTGATTGCCTTAACCTTATTAGGATTGTGTCTTAACGCCTTTTCAGTTTAGTTTGTGGCTGAGGTAGCTTCCTTTTCTGGTTAGTATGTGGCAGAGATAGCTCAAATTATACTTTTCACTGGGTTCAGTTTCCTTTGGGCTTCCATACAGTACAGCTTACAGGTTGGCATTAACATTCTGCCTTGCTGCAGCCATAGAGTAGGATGTCGTCCACAATGGCAGAAACACCAGGAGCCCCTTGTATGACTTATTAATACACCTTAGGAGCTCAATTTGTGATAATATGATTCAAAATGGGAGCCTTAGGAACTTGTATCTCCCATAGACAGTGTTAAAGGTTGTCAGCAGGGATGATTCAGTTTTATGGCCCAATACCCAGGCTTTGCATACAGAACACTGAACATATAATTTAGTATCGGGAGTATGTAATGAGTCATCTAGATAGCATTATTCAGGATACAGAGGCATAGGGTGTGTCTCTATTTCCTTGGTTTGGGTTTTTCTGCCACCACTTGTACACTCACTCAGTTTCTTGGCTTGGTGACGGTTTGGATTATACCAGTGTTCATCTAACTCATCTCTGAGTTGGCTGCAGAGAGTGTAAGGGATATGACATGAAGAGTATGCCACTGGTATGACTGATGGTTTAGGGCATGTGTTACATTCCCCAGGAAACAGTCCAATGCTTTGGAACACATCAGCAAACTTATCAGACTTAATGTTGCAAGATTTTTGGGGTGGTACATTAATGATGCAAACCAATTTGATTAGCTTAAAGCCCAGACATGCTCTTACACTCAAATACTGGGTCAGCATTTTTGGCAATTATATTAAAGTCCATTGCTGTATCTTGTACCTGCTCATCAGCTTACATGAACCCTTCATGGCAAGTGCATGGCAACCATAGCCTGAGCTTATTGGACTGCAGACCAAGGACTGCATTTCCATATACTTTATAGAATGTGCTGGTGGGTATTACATTCGCTTGAGCACTTGTGTCTATTTTGAATTTGACTTTATGCCTCTTTTGACCTACTTCCAGCTCTACAAATGCTTGTTCTCTGGATGTGGCTTCATTCTCTTTTGTGATGGAATCAGTGAATAGCTTGTCAGCATGTCCTGAACTTTCGCCCTTGGTGTCTCTGTGTGTTTTTTTTTCCTCGGGGTTGTTGCTCTGTCTCTTTTCTGCACACTTTGACAAAATGGTTGAGTTCCCTGCAATTGTTGCACCGGTTTCCCCAAGCTGGGCTTCCCTCGCCGTTTCTATGCTGTCTCCCACAGGGGGTGGAGCCTTTGTTTGGCCTAGCAGGACTGACATACTGGCGTACATACTGGTGCTAGATCTGCATTGGTGTGTGTGTTTTTGTGTTTGTTATTTCTCAAGGCCTGAGCAAAATTAGTTGTTCTGCTGGCACCACTGCTCACCATTGTTTTTAACTGCAGCTGGGACATTTCATATGAACACGATGTTTTCATCGATGTTTACAGTCTTTCAAAAGTAATATAAGCTCCGTAACAAACTTTGCTCTACATTCTAAATTTGTGGCAAAAATGGCATTTGCTGTAGGAGTGATGTAAGCTCTACGATGGTCATAGAAAATCTTTAGTATCTGCATTTGGTCCTCTTTTGATGCCAATGTATTGAAGTTGTCCTTGCCTCTCTCCCGTACCCACAGCAAGATGTAGATGCAGTTCTCAGCCTCAGATTTGTCATGTAATGAATGAGTCAATATGAGTTCCACATGTTGGTGGAATTTTCACCAAGCATCGGATAAGTTGGACGAATCCCAGTCCTGGGTGTGGGAACTGCTAATGACTCCATCTTCACAATTGGACTTCACTGTTTCCTTTTTTGTGTGTCACTCCATATATTGTAAATATGTAACTGCTTAGACATAAGGATGAATAAAAACATTCTGTTTCTTATTGCAAGCTGAACAAAAGTATTTTCAATGTTAGCTACCTAATTATTTCACAAATCAAATATTTAATTTATGTTTGTAACTCATAACATTAGTAAAATAGCCTTTGTTGGATACAAGTTATGTAAAGCAAAAACTACAGTCTTAAAAAACGTGTTATGAAGCTAGCTTTATTGTAATGTTTTAAAGCAATTCCGGTCAACCATGATTATCTTCAACCATGTGCAAGAAACAAATTGATAGACAGTTAAACTTAACAAGATCATGGCCACGGGCATACAAACAGGGGAAATGTCAATCATGTGGAGGAGAAATATTATTCAGTAATGCTTCATGAAGTACTTGAACAACATGTAGAGTGTAAAATGGACATTTATTACATATCCATATTTATTTATTCCCTGTAATGTGGGATGCTATTTTACACTTAAAATTATTCAAGAGTTAATGTATCAGTCATGACTGCATCATCCATGCTAGTTATTCTAAATAAAGTTTTAAATAAGCATTACTAAATAAAGTTATGCTACATGCCAGGTTTCATGGCTGTCACTGTTGGGCTTATTAGCAATATATGGATGGACTACTGCATGGTCCGCAGTCTGCCTCCACTGTAGTTCATCCTCCTCCACACCATGTAGCAGAGGTAAAGGTTCAGGTGAGAGGGGAGTCATTCCGGTCTACTGGTGATGGTAATATCACATGTCATATGGGAAATGTGACCTTTGATCTTTGAAGTTCTTTTTAGCTAATATGTGCTAGTGTTCTGTTATGTTGCTATTTATTCTTAGTCATATTATTTATTCTTTTTAATTATTATTGTATTATTTGTACTTATTTCATTATCCTTCACTTCTGAATGCTTTGGAATGTGGTAACTTAGTTGTTCCCTTGGGTAAAGGGTCTGTGTGGGCACTTGGTTAAAGGGTCTGTGTGGGCACTTGGGTAAAGGGTCTGTGTGGGCACTTGGGTAGAGGGTCTGTGTGGGCACTTGGGTAAAGGGTCTGTGTGGGCACTTGGGTAAAGGGTCTGTGTGGGCACTTGGGTAAAGGGTCTGTGTTGGCACTTGGGTAAAGGGTCTGTGTGGGCACTTGGGTAAAGGGTCTGTGTGGGCACATGTAGTGCTAAATTAAGTAGCTGCTGGTGCTCATGCACTTTGTTGTCAAGCAGCAATCTCTGGTGTTACTTAGGCAGTGAGCTATTTCATGTAGCCTAAAGCCATGATCCTAAAGCAGTTCGTCGTTTAGGTCACTGGGAGGATAGCTATGCGGAGAAAGGCTTGTGAATGCAGTTGGGTGTGTGTGTGTGTGTGTGTGTGGGGGGGGGGGGGATGCTCCACCCAAGCATCCCCATGTCAGTTCTGCTTCCTCCATCTATCCCTCACTCCCCTTGCTTGTTACCTTGGAGACCAGAACAGCCCAGCTGTAGGTCTTCTTCCTCCCTCCTCTGCAGAATGAGAGGGCTATTGTGATATTTAGGAAGAGCGGCCGTTCCATGGCGATCAACGAGAGGGTGTTGCCTTGAGGATTAGTGAGTGGGGAGTTGTTATGGTGATGGGTGGCGTCATGGTGATTAGAGAAGGAGGTGTTGCTGTTGTCATTACTGAGGGGGTTTTGTCCTAGTGCATAGGCTGTGGGTGCATAACGTGCTGTAGAAGCAGGCTGTAGGGACGGGGTTTGTTGGCAGTGTTACCCAGGCATGGTGGGTCTCACTGAGGGCATATGGGGACCAGCAGGGGAGCGACTCTGCACAGTGGGAATGTGAATGAAGTCCTCATGAGCGTTAGTATCAGCACACACTCACAGTAGACAACACTACACTGACACCTGGTTTTCTTACACTCTCTTTGTCTTCCAGTATCTGTCTCTCTTTCTCTTTTCATCTTTCTCTTTGTTTACTAAATATACACACAAATCACAGACACACACTGTCATTCAATAACATGTTTTCCACTCTGGAGCTTATCCTAAATGAATAAAATACTTAGATCTCTATTGTTGCAACCCTTTCTCCTTTTACATTGCCATAATGTTGTCATGTAAATGACAGCTAAAATGAAAAGAGGAGGGTACTGAATTCCATGCCTTCTTTGAGTAGCTTTTTCCTTTTTTGCCTTCGTCTCTGGGTGGATTGCCAGTAGTATAATTATGTGTGGAAGTGCTTCTTTGATCTAAATATACACACAAGTGTTGCCCCATGGAGGCAGAAAGTTAAAAAGGCTCCATTGTCTTTGTCAGACAGCACCGATCTCAGCATCAAATATTAGTTTAGTTATTAGTTCACTGTTGGAAAGATAAGACTGTTCTAATCCTCTTCCATTCCCTTTATTTTCCCATCAGCTTTGGTGAGTGTCTGGCTGGGCCTGAGGAAACATTTAGGGAATGCTAGTGGAATGTTCTGGAATGTACTGTTTACCATGGACTGGGGTGAACCACGGCTCTTTTGCTTTTCCTCCATCCCAGTGCTGGCAACACCAGGCACTGCACATTTCTGTTTTCACTACTCCGATACCGTGCTTATGATGAGGTGGTGGTAACTATGATTCTACAAAATCCAGTTATCACAATCACACCTTCTGTAGAAGACCCTGTACAAAGTATTTGATCTTTCTCTCTCTGTCTCTCTCTCTCTCTCCCTCTCTCCCTCCTCACAGAGCATAGGTAAAGGTTCTCTGTGGTCTATAGATCCTGAATACAGGCACAATTTGATCCAGGCTTTGAAGAAGACGCCGTATCAGCCGTATGCTCAGTTGCCCATCTCCACACTCTCCACCCCCCAGCAATACAGCAGGTAATCACCTTCATTGGGATTAATGAATTGTTGCCATTACAGCTGTCAGAAAGCTGATATTAAATGAGCATTTTGAAAATTAAACCTGTTTTTCATCGCATCACATAATGCCATGATACACTGATACGTTGAATGTTTCTTCTGTGGTAACAGCCGACAGTTTTCAATGCATGACAGAAAATCTAAAAAAGTCAATAATATCTGTCAATCTGTCCATTATCAGTTTTCATGGTCCATCCTGTTCCATGTCTGCTCAGGGTAAGATTTAGCTCACGAAGGAGGGGTAAGGGGTAGATTTTCACTTTCGCAGAACTTGGTTTTGGGTCAGCTTCTACACATTCCTTCACACTCCAGATTCCAGGAGCAGATTAACCTGACTCTCTCTCTCTCTCTTTGTGTGTGTGTGTGAGGGAGAGAGCGTGCATCGATGTTGGGCATAAAACTGGAGAAAACACACTTTTGCCTTCCATAAACCATTCATTCTCTCACACTTCTGTTGTCGTGGTGACCAGAATGCTTCCATGGCAACACATGGGCTGAGCCAGGTGCTGAGGAGCACAAAGCTGTTTGTCTGGCCAATGGGGAAAAAAAAACAAAAACAAGACAGGACAGACAGTTTGTGATAAAACACACTATTGCCTTAGCAACATTAAACTCCATAGCAACAGCAGGTGGCTGTGGGCCTTCTCGTATCTTCTGCAAAGTGATTTTTTTAATGAACAAAGCAGAAAATCGAAAGATGTCTAATCTCCAACTAGTGTATGTGTTTTTTTTGGTTTGTTTGTGGTTTTGTTTTTTATTTTTGTCCTTTCTGTGAGGGAGTGAAGGGTGGATTGAGGCTTACCTGCCCACTGTGAACACCACTATGGTCCAAATCACTCACTACTGGCTCCCAAATACACAAATGGGTTGTTCTACGGTTTCCATCCACCCGCTTACTCATTTAAATGCTCGTGTTCATCTTCTCTTAAGTATTCATTTACTTTGTGTCTGAATAAAGCTTCTTGCCTCCTCTATAATGTGAGACTAGTGGGTGGACAGAAGTGATGGGCAACCAGATATGCTGTGTCAAGATGTGAGAGAGTGGTAGGCGCTGCCAGGACTGTGATTTAAATAGTTAATAATAGCAATTTCAGACCCAGAGAAGTTACAAAGGCAATAATTAGTAATCATTGTAGAATGCCCACACTCACAAATTACATCATCTCTCTCTCTCTCTCTCTCTCTCTCTCTCTCTATCTATTTCTGTGTCTCTCTCACTCTCCAGTCGTCCTTTATGGCCAGGAAGTCCACTATTCCGGAAAAATGGCGGAGTGGTTCTGCAAGGTAATCCCCATCTGTTACTATGCATAAACTGCATCTGTTTTTAAAGCTTTTGCTTCTTTTTTGTTCTTGCTTTTAATGACTCTGGAATCAAAATACCCCAAATAAGGAAATCTGGCTGGGGCTGGGGAAAAACCCAGTGGCTTTCATATACACATTTCAAATGATTTCACTACATTGAATCTCCATGGCTGCATTTATTGCCTGGGCAATGTTGCCTTTGCTCTCTGCTATTACCTCAAAGAGCTTCTTCACCTTGTTTCTCTCTCTATGTTTTTGCTTCTTTCTCTCTCTTTCTGGCTCTCTCTCGCTCCCTCCCTCTCTCCCTGGTGGTGGTCCAACCGTTAAAATGGCCATTCAGTACCAATCATGATGCTCTCTCCTGCCACATAGATCTGCTCAGTGGGAGAAATGAGGAACATTAGTGGTCTGAGAGCTTCTCTTCCCCCATTACTCCTGCTAATGGAGTAATGGCCGTAGAGGAGCTTAAGAAGATTGCCTGAATAAGACTCCACTCAGTCTATTTGGCTTTTCAGGCATGTGTAAGTTGGTGTTTATATGAAATGAGAGCTGTATGTGTGTGTGTGTGTGTGTGTGTGTGTGTGTGTGTGTGTGTGGGAGTGTCATAGGGACATCTATTCAGACAGGGAACATTGTGGCAGTCATCAATCAAGATACTCAGTCCTAAAAAAAAGCTCAAATATTTTAACAATATTTACCACACTAAACCAAGAGTTCGGACTGCTGTCTTTCTTATATTGCTGTCATTGAATAATGCATTATTCAATTCAATTATATGATCAATAACAAAAAGACAGTCAATTGTGAAAATTAATATTTGATTTTGGGAGAGCGAGGGTGGAAATACTGTGCCTGCCTGCCTCTCAAGTTCTCACATGGGTCTGGGTTGCTGCTCTGAATTCACTGCATGGTGTACAGAAGTCACACAATAATTTCTTGTATATCAAACGAATCAACATCAGCCATGTGGTAACAATGGCAGAAAGGTCACAATTTGGCTGCAGACAGCGTGATTCGGTCAGTAGATGGCAAAATTGTGGAGCCATGGGATAAAGTTGTATGCAAGCTATGTTAGCTACAGTTAGCCTACCATTACAGCATGAACACCCATATGAGTATGACACTAACCCTAGCATTTCATATGCTAGCAAACCTAGCGTTTTGGGAGTTCTAACATCAAGAATGTTAGTAGACTACTTGTCCATTTTTAATAGCACTTTATTGTAAATGATCAAACAGGTATTTCATGTTACATTACAAATAATACATTGATTATTATTTCCTGTTTCATAAAAAGGAAAGTGAGGTTTATAGTGAAAGAAAAATGCCAGTACAAGTAGTTATGTCTATGTCTGTATAGGTTTGCAGTCTTATGGACATGTGCAAAAAAGCATTTGTAAAATCCCTAACTTGAAACAATTTCAGTCAGCCAGTACCCTGTGTGAAGTTTGTGTTCTGTTCCCTTTGGCGTGTTTCCTGAGTGTTGGGAACAGAGTCGCTCTCCTGATCTGTCTCTGGGCAGATGTGTGCATATGCAGATGTGTTTGTTGGGTAAACAGGATCAGAATATTGTGTTCTGCAAGGTGGGTACATGAGGCTTTTCACTCTTTTCTGGAGACCATAATGCAAAGATTTATTTCTAAATAAAGCTGTACAAACACAAATGCACAAATGGATTGATAGCACTACATTCTGTATGTAATACACATACTTACACAGTTCCCACAATTATATCCTTTGTGATGTATCAGCTGTAGAACTATGATGTGGGTGTTGGTGCTGTGGTATAGAGATTAGTGCTGTGATGTAGCTGATGGTCCCGTGATGGAGCTGTGATGGAGCTGATGGTGCTGTGATGGAGCTGATGGAGCTTGCCTTTGTTTTGTGTAGTCCCACAGAGAGTGATCCAGCATAGCTCCAGACTGACCAGTCAGGGGCTTCCTCCTGTCATCAGACCTCTGCCTATGAATGTTGTGTTGAAGACCACAGCAGCAAGGTTAGTTTAATGCTACTGAAATGATCATTCACAAACAGTAAACACAAATACTCGTGTGCGCACGCACGCACACAGACTCAAACAAACAGGCACACACAGACACACTCAAATGCACACAGAAAAACACACAGAGAAAAACGCAAACACAGACACATACTCACAATAAATGTCCACTTCAGAACTTTGCCCACGTCAAACTAACCTAGTCCTTGCACTAAAACGTTATGTATTTGGTAACATTTGGTATTGTTCATTGAGCACAGATGTATCCAAGTTGGGAAACAAGCTTTCTTATCTCCCCACCCCTCCTCCAACATGTTATGCAATATCTTGTAATATAATGTTATAAATATCATATACTTCACTGCAGTACTTCAGTAGCTTTATAGTAAGGTGTGTAGCTCTTGGTAAAATACCTTGAAGTCTGCATTCACCACGGTCTAGTACTGATATCTTCCAACTCGCATGAGATCATACATGAGCTACATGACACGGGAGAACCAGCTCTCAAAGTGGAGTTACCCACATATGTCTTCAGAGTTTCCAAAGATCTGTGTACCTGGATGTGTGTGTGTGTGCATGTGTGTGTGTGTGTGTGTATGTGTGCATGCATGCCTGTGTGTGTGTTTAATCAGATCAGCTCTGGATGATGCCCGAGGGAGAGGTGGTTCGTCCGGTGATGACCCTCAGCAGGAGTGCACCTCCCTCAGCTCCCAACGAGACTCCTCCTCCCGTTCCCTTCACACAGCCCGTCCTGCCTGTAGCCAAGGGCTGAAGGTGAGTTATAGGGTCGCAGAGGTCAAAGAGGAGCCTAGAGACTTCCCTGTGGATGGCGCTGTACCCCTTTCCCAGACTCATGGCAGAAGAACCCACTGCACTAAAGGCCGTCTGCTAAAACCCGGAGACACACTGCCTCTGAAGAAGAGACGCGCTGAGAAGCTTCTGGCCAGCGGTGACGAGGACGAAGAGATGAAGGAGGCAGCAGGATCTCTGCTTCACCTGGCCGGCGTACGGGCCTGTCAGAACAAAAGCAGTCAACACACATCCAGAGTCCAGAAGGAGCAGAGAGAGGGGGAGAAGGACTAAGACAGAAACTGCTCAGTGAAACGTCCCACTCTTTATTTGGAATTTCAGGTGAATTCATATGTGGCAATATCAATTTAAAAAAAAATCTGTGTTTTCCTTAGGTTCAGGCGCTGTTTTCTAACAGGTTATTCACTTCAGTTTATTTGTCGTGTGCATGTTAAAAGGATACAAGCCATAATAAGAATCATTAACATGTGAGGATTATATTTTTCCACACATCATGTGGGTAACGGGGATGTCAGAAATCTTCCAGTAGTAACAAGGAAATTTGAACTAGTGGTCTTTTCACACCTGCTGAAAACATGTTTTATTTCAGACTCCGAATTCAGTTTAGCATAGTGGTTCATAGTAACTGCTCTAGGGATTCCATGTTGTGCATTTGTGTTTGCCAAAATCTGACGCACCGGTCTGACTCCTCAGTACTTGTCAACTCCTTCAGTTGATGAGTGTGAAAGCAGCGTTTGCAAAGCCAGTCCAGATTTTTCTAGTTCAGGCTTCCAGCACACCTGTATTCACTTTTCTTGATTTCTTGGTTCAGGTGTGATTCATGAGTATTTTTGAAGAACCCAGAACCTAATTGCCAATCGAGTATTAATGTTAAAGGTGGAAGGGTGAATTACAAGAGGACAATCTGAAAACGTTTGACCTTACAACATGGCACAATATGAGCTCTACTGGACTATAATCAACATTATGAGAGACACTTGATGTTTGCTCTCTCAGATTGCTTTTCCCAGAATGACACTGAGAGATATAACACATTAAACCAGGTGCCTGAAAGGAGCCTCCATTGAACATGTTCTTCACACTTTGACATACACAGTGTCACATGACCCGTCGGTTACAAATAAGGTCGAGTGAAAGTTTAAGTTTTTTTTTCTCAGAAATAGACTCTGTTTTGGAGCTTGTGTGAAATTGCCCTAAGACATTCTTCCTGCTGCTCATACTCTGGGGAGTGCCAAAGATGATTCTTATCAATACGAGCGCAGCTAATCCATACACATTTGGTTAGAACAGTCTCTGTGAAAGTAGTAATAAAAGCCCCACCCACGTTGCAACATGCCTATGTATGTTCATGTCCGTCAAACTCAGAATGAGAAAATAGCCTCAGTGCTCTGTTGAAGCTGCAGGGATGTTTTTGGCATTAGCGCTGAGCCTCAGTGGTGAGGGTTAAGTCATGAGGGTTTAGTTGTGAGGGTTTAGTGCCTATCCGAGTGCTCTGTCCACACTCTGCAGCCTGCAGTCCAGTCTGGAGGTCTGACCCTGCCCCATCCGGCTTTGTATGTTTCGTCATATGAAGCAGTAAGCTTGTGACACTAGTTTATGAACCATCAACATGCGCTTCAAGCCACAGAACAAACTATTATAACAGCCACGTTCAGCAAACCTGAGCAGTTTTGGCTATGCGGTCCACTCTCTGCACTAGCACTGGATCCTGAGAGCCATCTTTTTTTTTTCTTCAGGAGAGCACAGTCACTTGTGAGAGTCAGGATAATAACAAATAATGCTCTCTCTGTCTCTCTCTCTCTCTGTCTCTCTCTCTCTCTCTCTCTCTCTCTCTATATATATATATATATATATATATATATATATATATATATATATATATATATATATATATCAGCACTTAGCCCCTTATTCAAAACAATTGTAGAGACTAGACCATAATGTCCTCCTTATGAGCTGTACCTGGTGCTCAGAGGCCATGTTGTGCACTCCTGAAACATGTTTTTTTTCATTTTTCCTTACATGACAATAAAAATTATACAGCATCTCGAAAAACATTTAGTCAATAAGCAGGTAATGTTTTCTTAATGTTCGTGAAAAAATAGTCTGTGTCCAATAGTTGACAAAAATGTAAAATCAAATGCAATATACCGACTCCTTCTGTTAAGCCAAATGTATACGTCTGTGATAAAATTCATGAGTAAAGCACACTTAACCGGCATATACGTCACACATGCGTCATATGGAGCAATGGTACAAAAAATTGCCTGATAACAATATCAAAAAGTACCAGTACATTTTTACTTGACTTGTTTTATTTGGTGTATTTTCTAAAATAACATCACATCCTAAACAATTTTTGTTCTATTATGATAACACTGTAAAAAAGATTTTAAATTTATTATTACTATTTTATTTTATTATTATTTTTAAATAAAGTTGGTTGAGCCTTACAGGTTTTCTCAGTTATAATGCATGGGTGCTTGTAAATAAGAAAAGGTATTTTTCCCCTTCTTATTCAAAGACATTGTATTATAGACAATGTATTTAGCATGAAGCATGGCATATTTTCATACGAGAGTCAAACGTAACGAGACACTTGGTGTTTACAGCATACATCTTACAGATTAGATTTTTTTAATATACTTGTTCTTTTATTTTAGGTCATATAATTTTCTGGGCAGACAACTCTTCTAATGGAAGATACTTATGGATATTTCAGTTTTGGGGGCTTTGGGTGAAACTGATATTACTTGTGGTGTGACAGTATGATTTTTTTGTTGCTCTCAGATCATTAGTGATGGTCTAAATGTCAGGAATCAGTGTTGAGTGACTGATCACTCTGTACACCCTTTAACCTTCTGCCTTCATTACATGTGCTTGGATATCTTTATTATTATTAATAATAACTTTATTATTACTTTGTTATTTTTTCAATTTTTTATAGTAACGACTTCTCAACATGAGATCCAATGGTTTGATAAGACAGTAAAATTTCATTCATCATATTTGAGTCTGATCATTTCAGAGAAATGTCAGACTACCTATGTCTAATTTTATCCTATTTTATTCTGTTCAAATTTACATAGTGTGTGTGGTTTTCCTGAAGAGCATGGCCTTTTTGAAAGGGCTGGCTTAAATATGACACCTGGCTCGACAATACCTTAGAGGTAGTTTATTTGAACCTTAACATAACATACTTTTGAGCTTGTAATGTAATTGGCTGTGTGCCTTTCTCATTTGCAATACAGCTTTAATTTACTTCTGGTTCTGTTACATGTTCGTTATGCAGCATTTTTAAGTACATTAAAAATATAGTATGTGAATGTGAATATTATCCCTGTCTCTGAGCGCAGGTGCATCTTAGCTTTATTACTCCCATTAAACCTTAGACTTTTTGCTCAGACTCAAACTTTAAAGACACAGTTATGACTCACTACATAAGCGACATCATGGGGAAGGAGCCTGGGGCTGAGGAGCATGGAGTCCTGTCAGGCTGGATTCATGGGCTAGCCTGCTATTGCAAAACTGAGTCCCAAGAAAAGCTATCTCACAAACCCAGCAACTACGTGAGGTAATATCGATGGTCCAGTAAAACTGACCACGCTTTAAGGCTTGATCTACTTTAGGAGTTGATTTGCTGATGTGTTTAGCTCAATGTTATGTCTACTTATTTCCGCAGGAACTGAATCCTCTTTCATCCCGATTCAGTACCCAGTGCATTTTATTGGTTCGTGTGCTTATGAGTCAGGGTTGTACATTTTCTGGTACGAAACATGCTGCTTGTGTCAGTAAAAAGTTTAACATAAATCATACAAACGTGTATCAAGTGCAGCAGAAATATGAAGGGTGGTTGGGAAAGCCTGTGCCGTCTGCCCCGTCTTCTATGTTTTTGCTTTTCATTTTGATATCACTGCCAGATACATTTTTTTCAAATTACCTTCAGAGAAGAAGCAATTGCTTTTGTGAAGTCACTTGTTTTGACATGTTTGTATGTCAGACACTTGGATAGCAATCCCATACAAAAAAGATAACTGCCTCACTCCTTTAATGTACCGTCATATTGCCAAAGAACACTTATAACTGTTTCATTGGTATGTGTATATAATCTCCCTGTCTGTTCTGTGACAAAATATGTCTTTCTATTTTTTTCCTTCTGAGACTTACAATAATGTTCATTTAATGTATTGTCTTCCAGTTACAATCATTAAAAAATATCGGTTTTGAAAGTGAGCAAATTGACTTATTCAGAATGATGTCATCTGGTGTAATATACCTGAAGCCTGGCAAACAGATTGTCCAGGACTGGGTCTCCAGGACTGGGTGTGTGTGTTCTGTTTATGTACACAGATAAATAAAGATGTCCAATTACTTTTCACTGACCTACAAGGCACATTTGATCTTCGTTTTTTAAAAGAATAAAATGTATCTTTAATCTGCAGCAGCCAACACACAACACCAGGCGTATGTGAGAGAAGCTTTAAAAAGCAAAAACAAAAACCATCAGAATCTTTCTCTGAAAGGTTCCAGCCCGACGTAAGTATTTTTTGTACTGAAAGGACTGGTACTAGTTCTCAGGCAGAATGAGTGAGGAAGAAGTTTTCTGAGTGGAACCTGCATTTAGACCAGCATATATAGGATAAACCAGTAAGGCTAATCCAAACTGCCAATATAAGTAAGTTATTTTTGCATTGAAAGCAACTTTGCCACTTGCAGCTGTTTCAGAAACACATTATTACAGATTAAAAGACATGATTGCAGAATGTCAGGCCTTTGCTTATTCTTCTGTGACTAAGGTCTAATGATTAAAGTCATAAAACTTTTTGTATTTATGAAGAAGTGGGAGTAAGATGGAGTTTCCTCACACGGACGTCACTCCACAGCAGAAGGGCGGCAGACAGCCACTCATCATTAAACTGCCAGCCCTAATGATGCTCCCACCTGCCTGTACACACTCTTGCACAACTGAAGCCGGCTCTGTTGCTATGCAACTACAGGAAGGATAAGCAAGATGTGTTTCGTCAACATTGTGCAGTTCACTTTTTCTGCGGCAATACTGACTCCAATTTTAGAGTTGGTTTTCATTTCCTGGACCCAGGGTGTATGCGTGTACAAATTGAGCATTTTCGGATCTGCCACTCAGTACACAAACTACTATGGGACCTGTCACCGTACAGTGCAAAATAAATAAATAAATAAATAGGATTCTTGAACATAGCAAAACAAACCAACTAGGCCTACTGTAAATAGGCATGCAATGAAAGTGTGGTTAACATATTCAAGAGTTACAGCTTATGAAATAAAAAAATTCCAAAGCAGCGACTAAAATGTAATTTTTCAGGCTCGTTCACATATTGTACATCAGACTGGGAGAGCTGTTGGAGATTCTAATGTGAATTGAACCAATGCAGTTAAAAGAGATTAAATTAACTGTTTAATAAAAGTCGTATGATTAGACACATTGAACAAACTCGAGTCACTGGATCTTGTTCCTGTATTGCCATTGTTTTATATAGTGTCATAATGGAAATGAAGATGACTGGCAAAATAAGATGTGAAGAATACAGGTGATGTGAGAACAGGTGCTACAAGGCTGTTGAAGAAAAAGAACAGCTAAGCATTATATAGCCAAGCATTATATCATGCATTCAGCATTAATGTCTGATGGGGAACTGGGTCTTTAAGTTTGACAATTCTCCCAAAACAACAAAGGAAACTGCTATCGTGCAAAATGCAGTCAAAGATATATGCAAATGTATAGTCCAGTCCAAAATGAATCCCCAATACAATTTGCCCCAAACTCATTTCTGTTCCATTTTCCAATATCTTGTATGTGCATTGCGATATTCTGTGTTCAGTATGGAAACCATGTTCATACGAAATACAGTAATTATGCTACTGCTATTCATTGGGATATATCTTATTTTTCCGTAACATTTTTCCTTTGTCTGATTATTACCATATTAAGTAGTTTCCGTTTGCTGCTCATTTTCTGTTACCCACTCTGCCATCGTGCCTTTCGTGAGCTGAGACCTGGATGGACATGTTTAAACTATAGTTTAATACATTCTAATTTAGACTTTAAGAGGACACCTTTAGCAGCGAAATGTGCTTTTTTTTTACTAATCTACAGATGGGAAGATAAAATCATGAATTTTGTATGGGCGCGAGATTAGGCTACTGTAGCAGACCGCGAGGACTTGCTGTTATCTAGCTTTGCAGCGACTGCCCTCACGTGGTGGATCGTAGGTACTACGAATTAACATTTGTTAAGACTAGACTGTAAAATGTTTAATACATTTTGGCAGTTTTTACGGTCTTTAATACATTTGCTGTATTTTATAGATTATGATTCTACCTCTAGCTATACGAATAATGTTAACTCCAGATAAAACTTACTTTAAAAACGTTACTACTGGAAGCCTGAATATATAATTTAGCAACTTGTCTGCCTCATGATACATAACCTACAAACCGTGCAAATGTTTAGAGCTTTAAATGCCACGTTCGCTCGTTTTTTAAATGACTGTCCTCTCTATCATGAGCCCATGTGGGTTTACGCACATTCGGTAACAGGACTTCCATTTTGTTCTTGTTTTTGCTCACACGCTAATTGTTGCCTGATCAAAATATTCAGCCAAAATATTCACCATACTGATCCGAGATCTGCTGCTGCAGCATACCGTATCTTACATTTGAGTGGACGAACGTTCTTTTAAACTCACGCGATATTTCACGTAAAGCGCGGGTGATCCTGCCCTATGTCTCGCGCATTCGCAGCTCCATCACTCGGTATATAAAGGAGGACGACGACGGGAGAAGGACGGCTGGGAAGGTGCAGCCCTGGGACTGTGATATAGACCGTAAACAGCTGTGTTTTATTTCCGAACATATGCCGGCAACTTTTAAATAACCGTGTATTATATTTTAGATTTTTTTTTATTTTTATTATTTTTTTCTCGCTTGATTTTCGTGTGGTTTTACACTACGCTAATAATGGCGAGCTCGGCTAACTCGAATATAGTGGTAAGGACCAATCTCAGACAAGACTGTAGTCAGACTAACTCAGCAACAAAGAGCCAAACGGCACTGATATTGGAAATAATAAATTATCAAAACATTACAGATAACCGGAGGCAGTCATTTTAAATCAAACCCATTCTTGGCGTTCCCATTAATAAAATGCTGGCCATACGAAATCGGCCATTTTAACTTCTTTCTGCAAGCAAGTATCCTTGTATTCTGGCGCTCAGTCTAGAAAGAAACGGGTCCGTGTTCGTTGAACTAATCAGAAGCTGGTGAAAAGCTCTAGCTGTCTAATCTCGTGGTCGCTAGAGTGGGGATTATGGCTAATGTAGCTATCACTAGCTAGCTCTGTTACGGAGGTTGTGAGTGAGTTGAATTTAGTGTTGAATGGCATATCGCGCTGTGTCATTGTTCTAGCTAGATGGAGGAAATAAAATATCAGAGTGCTAACGCTTTTTACATTTGTGCCTGAGTCGATGTTACAGTTGTCGCTGAAGCACCTTCATCCAAAACGCACTTCTGACATCTTACAGTTATCCAAAACAAGAGAATAGAGATTTTTTGTGGTTTGTTGCAAGGTACAGAACTGAAGTTTGCGCCATATTAGCGAGGCACCCACTCTGTATGGCTAGCAGTGTAGCTAGCCGTAGTTTCTCTTTTTACTGCAATGCCATCATGGTACAGTATACACATTACCCACATTTAAACCGTTAACGCACAGGTTCCATGCACAAATTGTGATATGACGAGCCATTCTCACGAAAAACAATGTCCGAACTGGGATTTTGCTAGCTTGCGTGACGGCTTAGGCTGTTTCGTAATGCCTCCAATCACTCCTTTCTGCGTTTCTGACCCTCCTCCTTTCCGACGGCTGGTTTTATACAGCCATATCGACTCTCTAATATAGACTTCCCGGGATGGGAAGGTGTTACTCAACGCTACGTCATCGGCTCTACATATAAACACCAGACTGCGCTTTAAATAGTGCGCGGCTGGGCCCGGAGAGGGAGGTCCGCGCTACGGACAAAGCCTGGACAGTGGCCTCGATCGCGCTGTGGGGCGACCATTTTTTCTCTATTAGAAAGCGGATGGATGCTATTCGCAATGCGGTTATGAGCGACATTTGACTGCCTTCCGGATTGAGAGCATGCTGTAGCGCGTTCAGGTGTTACGTGTGCAGCTGGCTGTGAAACATGTGCATGGTCTATTTATAGGCAGAACGTCTTTTGGTCAGGTCGCAGCCATGTCCCGATATATCTTAATGTAGGCTTCTGCTAAGATCACCAATGGCTCCAGCCTTTTTAAAGAGATCCCTAGCAGTGGAAGTTCCCCATTATGTAACTTTCCTTTCCTGAATGTTTCATTAGTTCCTTTGGTTATTCAGAAAGGTCTGTTGCAGTGCAAGTTAAACACTCACAATTTTCCTGTCATAGACCACACTTTATTCACTTTGTAGAGTTGTGTATTTAATGCATTTGGACGTTGCACACTAAATGGTAGTTATGTGGTGTAAATGTATTTAGTTGTTTTGTCTTGCTTCCCTAATAGCCTAAACTCTATAGAAATGTGATGGAAGACGTGATCAATGAAGTTCGAGAGCTCTTCCTGGACGAGGGCGTGGACGAGCAGGTTCTCATGGAGCTGAAAACGGTAACTGAACGAGATTCTTTCCAGCTTTGGAAATCGCGTCCTGTTATGTTAGTGCATGCTCTAACCACCAAGCCCCCCCACTCCCCTGCCCTGGGTGGTGTTCTGTTGCAGCTGTGGGAGAGTAAGCTGATGCAGTCGAAGGCAGTGGATGGCTTCCACACGGAGGAGCAGCAGGCCATACAGGTGCAGCAGCAGACCCAGCAGGTGACGCAGACGCAGCAGCCCACTCAACCCCAGCAGGTCCTCCTGCCCCCGGCGCAGCAAGGTCAGCCCCGCCCGCTCCCACACAGCCCTTCAGCCGCAAGCGGGTCTTGTTTTATTGCAAAATTAAGATTGAATGTCCCGCAGACTTTTTCAGCCAGTCATTTTGAGCAAGGTCAAATAGGCGGATTAATTTCAAAATGGTAGTGACTTTAATATCGTGTTGGTGCATGCTTTTTATTACAAAAAAGTAATCTCCACAGAACTAAAATGACAGCAACCCTTACTGCTTTATATCTGTTTTTGATGCGTGTCTGACAGGTTTGCAAACTTGTTAGGCGTCATCTGATATATGAGAAAAGAAAGTGGGAAAAAAATGTTGTAATCGCAGATAACAAAATCTCGGTAACTGGGTTCAGACTGAGACTAGCCTGATCGTCTCATTGATGTGTTTCATTTGTTTTTTGTTGTTGCAGCCCCACAGCAGCAAGTGATTGTGCAGGACCCCAAAATCTTGCAGCATATGAGTGCTACGGGCATGGTGAGTGTATGGCACGGCAGCGCTGGAGGAAGCCCCCTTACCCAGTTACAGGACCGATACTGAGCCTTTCAGCGCGACAAATTAATCTCTTCTTCGTGTGATGCCACAGGGCGAGTTCTTGTTCCTCTTGCTGTTGTGTTGTACACCCTCCTTTGTGTTACGCTTCAACAGAGTGCAGCTGCCACGGCGGCGACCCTGGCGTTGCCCACTGGCATGGCAGGAGTTGGCCCCTACCCGCAGCTCATCACCAGTCAGGGTGAGCGGCCGCCTCCATACACTCCCTTTTACGTGCATTATGCCCATATAGCTCTCCTGGAAGAGCAAGAGTCCAGCCGCCCAAAAGTCATAAGTGTGATTCCCAACTGAGCACCCTTACTGTCCTACTGATGGCTACGTAAGTTACTTTGTATAAGATTGTATAATGCTGTAAGTGCTAGATTCACAGGTCTGTGTAGGACAGGACTGTGTAGATGTGCATGTGGGTTATTTCTGAGGTGTGTAGCGTTTTACAAGTTTGGCATGTACATATAAAGATCCTAAAGATAAGCCTTCATGCACCTAAGTGTGAGGTATTTGCTTGTAATGTATAGCGGACAGCTTTGAGTGGGTGAAGTGATAAAAACGCGGCTGGTCGGGTTTCAGGTCAGATCCTGCAGGTGGTGCGAGCTGCTAACGGAGCTCAGTACATCATCCAGCCCCAGCAACCAATCATGGTGCAGCAGCAGGTTCTGCCCCAGATGCAGCCAGGTGGAGTCCAGGCCCCGGTTATTCAGCAGGTACACACACACACAGAACCACAGGTTCCACTTATTCAGCAGGTACACACGCACACAGAACCACAGGTTCCACTTATTCAGCAGGTACCCACAAAATTATTAGGCCGCAGGTCCTCCTAATAATGTAACAGTTTCTACACACTAACGTCCACAGCCCTTACAGTACTACATAAACAGGAGTCCGCAGAATTCATTTGTTCTGGTCATTCATTCTATCTATACTGCATGCTTGTGCAGAAAGACTTACAACAGACAGTGCTGAGTTACGCAAGGAAACACAGCTTGGGTTGTGTGTTTGTAATTGGAGCGAGAACATCACCCATAGATCCTCTCTTTAGGCAAAACCGATGACACAGTTTATACTGCTCCACTATATTTCTATTTAATGGTTAGATGTATTACAACTGTACAGATTCTGTGGAGATTTTGCAGTGGTTGTACTTTAAATGCACGTGTGAACCGATTCAATTATGTACAACCATGCATGTTACTGCAGCTAAAGTAGTCGTAACCCAGCTTAATAAAGCGTAATTTGTTGGCAATAAAACGCAGTTAGCGACAACTGCTGGAGGAAATGAACTTGCTGTTTCTGTGAGGCCAAGTTGCTCTGTAGCTGGTGACACTCACCCACTACACAGCTCGGTCAACTGATCTGGAAAAATAGCAAATGAGTCTCTGTACACTGCTTAGACACGATGCCTTTTATTGTGTCCCTCTGTAAAAAACGATGTAGTTTCAGTTGGGGAATTTCTGTCCCACATCTCCTGTTTCAGAAACGCTGTTGCGGGACGGTATTGGGGTGGCAGTCCAGTGAATGTGTTGTGCTGTGGTTTGCTGTGTGTAGGTGTTGGCTCCTCTCCAGGGAGGTCTTCCTCAGCAGACCGGGGTTATCATCCAGCCGCAGCAGATCGTCCTCACGGGGAACAAAGTGCAGCAGAACCCTCAGGTCAGCACCAGACCTGCAGGTCTGCACGGAGATGTGGCCACCATCTGGGTCTCACTGTGCCAGTCTTCAGGGTGACACCCTAGTTTACCACATGTAACATAAATGTACATGGCTGCAGATTTCTCTTAACTTAGCTGTCTGAAACACATGTAGCTGCTTTGAAGTTTCTGGTGTGTGTGCTTGTGTATTTCCAGTGCAGTTGGAAAGAACGATGCTTGATCTTTATGGTTACATGATTACAATACTTGTTCCATTTATAGAATTGATTATAGCACAGGTCTCGGAGAGCAAACGTATGATTTTCTGCGCCTGTGAGTATGCGTACATTTGCTCCCTGGTGTTGTTTGGCGAAGGGTAGGACGTCCGGCACCTCTCTGTCCTCTTTGCGTGCGGCCCGTGGCTGTAGCTGTTCTGAGGCCTGTTTTTTGTACGCAGGTGATGCAGGCAGCCATGGCGACACAGGCTGGAGCACAGGGGCAGGCCCAGGCTCAAGCCCAGTCGCAGGCCCAGAGCCAGACGCCGTCCGCGGCCCAGCAGCCCGTGCAGCAGCAGCAGCCACCTGTGATGCTGCAGGTGGACGGAGCCGGAGACACATCCTCGGAGGAGGACGATGAAGACGAAGACGAGTACGATGAGGATGAAGATGAAGACAAAGACAAAGACGGCGGGGAGGATGGCCAGGTGGAGGAGGTGTGTGTTGTGGAGAGCGCTGTTCTTTTGTAAGGGCCAGTCAAGGTTTGGCTGGGGGTTTTCGAGGCTTCTGCAGTGACTTGGGGCTCCATGATTCAGGATAGTCTGTGTTGCTCAAACCAGAGCAGATGAGCAGCATAATGTCTTCAAAAGTTGTTACTAGGTTGTTCAGTGACCTGTTTGGCTGAAAACCTTCATAGATATATACAAGGGGGAAGTCCATATTGCTTTGTTTTGATGGTGTGTGTGCACCTACAGGAGCCCCTGAACAGTGGAGATGACGTGAGTGATGGCGAGGACCAGGAGCTGTTTGACACAGAAAACGTGGTGGTGTGTCAGTATGATAAGGTACGTGACTACTTTGTGTGGAATTGTCTGTCCTTCAGTTGGCTCGACCGACCTGAGGATACAGACACCGCTAGAAACCACAGTGTGGAATTTAGAGGGGGATCATCAGCTGTTTTTATTGACTGCAGTTGGCAGTGTAAATCTCTGACTTGATGCCATTGTTTATTAGAGGATGCTAACTAGGCCTGGTGAAATGTTCAGACAGGAAACCGCTGGAGAGTTCTGAAACAAGGAGATCACACTGAAACTTTTCTGTTAACTTTATAAATATCCATTTTCCATGTTTCTGTGATACACTCTCAACCAAAAAGAGAGCTTACATACCATATACCTACTAATTTGTGATTATTTATAAAGATGGTGTATTCAGCCCGAACAGTTCTGTAAGTTTAAAACTTTCTCATTTAGAACGGTTGAATTCATCATGAGGGATGTAATGTTGGCAAACTCTTGTTTCAGTGCAGATTTCACATTGATTTCGCGTTTTTACTTCAGATTCACAGAAGCAAGAACAAGTGGAAATTCCACCTGAAGGACGGGATCATGAACCTGAATGGGCGTGACTACGTCTTCTCCAAAGCCATCGGGGATGCGGAGTGGTAAACATACAAACAGATCCCAAAACAAAACTGTCCGATCTCCATGCAAGACCCGGGACTGTATGAGCTTCAGGAAAAGCGTGAGGTTGGGGATGAGGAGAGACGTCCCACTACCATCGCGTGATGCCTTGAGCTGTGTGGAAACTCCAGGCCCCACCCCTCTGTACAGTGATAGCGAGTGCCACCCGTTTGACCAGCAGAATGTTGACTGCCCATTTGGTCTTGTTCATCTTGGGACAGAAGGCCCTAATTCCTCATACTGGTGAACCGTTTCAAACAGAACGCCCAACTTGAACAAACAAAAAAAGAAAATCAAGTAGAGGAGCTAATCTGTAGTGCCTCGAACTAGCTGTGAAGTCCTCAGAGCCCAGAGTGTACTCTGTAGTTTCCCATGTGCTGCACCTGTGTGCGTTGTTGCTTGTAATGTCGTTAGTCCTGAGAATAGATCTGGGTTCCTAAGCCAAACCTGCACTGCAGGGATTAGTTAACCATGTTGTGTTTGTTCTGGAATCCCCCCCCCATTGTTTTCTGGCGCCGTTGCCGTCATGAGTTTGCCCATAGTTCATCTTCAAACGAGGAATATAAAAGGAACACTAAACAGCTGATAACAGGAGCAACAACTGTGCTAGTGCATCAGCACTGCTGTTTTGCAGATTAAAGCAAACCTATTTCATTTTTTTTCAACCTGCTTTCCTTTCAGGTCCATGAATAGACTAAGACAAGTGTAACATTTTTCGAATGCTCCAAGTTTGCGTGTTTGTCTAATACAGTATTTTTCAGCTGGTTAAAGGTTTGCACTGTCGGCGTGATGTAGTTGTTATAGCATGCTTAGTTCCAGTGGCTTTAACTCACATGTGTGTGCGTGCGTGTGTGTGTGTGCGTGCACTTGCGCACCTGTGTGTGGTTGTGCACTGTGGAGTCAGACCATGTCTGTCAAGTACCCGGATAACCATGCTTCCGATACAGTGCAGTTGAGCTTATATTTTTGTTTGTTGATTTTGTTTTTGGTATTTATTCCTGAAAGCTCAGGCACCATCATACATTGGGGATAAAACTGCACCACACTGTGCTCTTATGAAAAAGAAGTGGTCCTTTTCTTTCCACTGTCTGCTTTGTTACGTACTGTCCCATTATGACTCTCTTCTCTGTGGGCACATTGACTTTTGTTTTGGTCTTCTTCTTTTTTTTTCTCACTTTTTAAAATGTCCTCTCATGTCACGTGTGCCGCATTGCAATCAGAGAATTTCCTCTCTCACATCTGTAGCAGCTATCTGCTTTTGGCTAGCACAGAAGATAGTGGAGACTCTCAAGACCATTCTAAATGCACTGGCATTCAGACCGTGGTCCGGTGGATAAAACAGCTTGTCACTTTGAGGTGATGGGTGTTTTTTTTTTTTTTTTTTTTGATGCATTTTAGTATAATTATTTTCTGCTTGTCATTGTATTGTTTGTGCCTTTTGAATATGATTTCAGCTATCAGGTATTTGCAAAAATGGTAGCCTTTTTAGAGTAAAATTCTAAAGACTGTATGCTTGGCTTTGTTTTTATGATTGTTAATAAATCATGAGCAGGAACAGGTGTCTGGGGCAACGATTTGAGAAAACTATCTTTAAATTTATCTAATACTGTTTTAGCAATCAACTTGCTCTTCATAAATCACTACCGTGTGTTGGAAGGCATCTATTTGAATACCAGAGGTCTTTTAGTATTTGTTGATCAGATCCATGGATACTTTTTTTTTCTTTGTATGACTTTGAATTAAAGGATGATGAAAAACTGCTATTGAATTTAACAGTTCTGATGAGTTTAAAAACAGTTAAATGAAAACCATTAAATTAAAACCAATAAACATTCCTGTGCTTGAGTAGGATCCTGCAATATTTGAAGGATGCTCAAAAAACAAAACAAAATCCAAACAGGAAAACTCAATATTTCCACCGTGTTTAGCTGGATTCTGGCTATTTCATTTTCTTGAGGCCTTTCCACTAAAAAGCCATGTTTTCACAGCAGTCTTAAACAGAAGCTTTGGCGGTCACAATAACCCCACCGCCAAAAGTGCGTCATAAAAGATTTTGATTTGATCATACCCTATACTTATAAATCACTGCAAGACATCCTTACCATGCAATTTAAACCTATACAACCTTTGTAGTATATGCTTTTCATAAACTGCTTACTGACTTTTTAGTTTCGTAAAGTATTTTACCAGAGGTAACTGACCACATTTTTGATTTTTGCAACTTACACTGGGAAATCCAGTAAATACTTGCATTACTGAACGGAGGTTTTCAGACATTTTCTCTTTACAGGAATAGTTTGAGAACTGTGCTTTTCATGACATGTTGAAACTAATTTCACAAGTCATACACATGATTTAAAATAGCTGTGGAAGGCCTTTTGGCGAAGGTGGATCGTTTACACAGATATCAAGTAGAGGTTTGTGATTTTTTGTGAGGACTTCTCTGATGTGTGACGAGTAAAAGCAAAGAAAGCATTAACACGTGTGCGCAAGCCTTGTGCTAACTGAGATTAAGCATATTTTAGTTTCATGAATATTCAGAATAGCTTCAACTGCCCTCTACTTTTTTCCGCATCCGAGTTCTGTGTTCGAGCAGCGTGCTGAAAGACAAACTGCCCAGTGAATAGTAGCGCACGCATCTGCTGTATGATAGTCACCTCACTTGAAGGCATCACATTACATTAACTTAAAGGTCAGCTCAGGCACTAGCGGAGCAGCCCTTCACGATAACTTCGATAGAGCAACATGTGAGCTCGTCCTGGCCGCATCCTAAATGTACATTGCTCTCTTTCAAAGGGCACTCTTCTGTCTTTTGTTGTTGTTTTGAACATGCATGTATGTTTTGCTTTCATAACCAATTGTTTAACCCCAACATCGATTCCTCTGCAGTGAGATTGTGAGCGAGGGCAGCTACGTGCTCAGCATTGCTTTGTGACAGTAAGCAAGGGAAAACTGCAGTTGAGTTGTATAAAATCAGATTGGTCCTCTCCTTCGTTTGGAAACCAGATTACATTTTTTTTGTGCTCACTCGAATTTGTATTCTTTTAATTTATTGTATTTTTACTTTTATTTACAGTGGGAAGAAGCAAGTCAGTTTAAGATTTTAAAGTCAGTTTCCATTATCTTTGTAGCCAAAAGCTGTGGGCACCTCCACATAAGGATATTTTGGCAGTGCATTTTTTTGTCTATACACAGAGAGAAAAGTGGCCAATTGCTGAAACAACACAAAATAGAACTTATAATATTAACTTCCTCAGACCCCCTGCCCAGCCTTCTGTAGAAAAGTTATTTTATAAGCATGAAATGTTCATTTGCCTAAACTGTAAATGTAGTATGTTTCACTTAGTTTGTCGCATCAATACATTTGAGGTTTTGATGGAAATGAATTTGGACTACCTGCTGTTTGACAGGTTACTGTCAAACACATTCACCCATTCCTGGCCTCAGAATTACCTCTTCGCTGACCTTTGTCACTGTATGTGTTCCGAGGGCAGCTAATCACCAGTTTTGCACACATCTTGCCTGAACTAGTTCTCTGACTCAGGGGTCACTTAAGCTGCTTGTCCCTTAGCCTGTGTGATATTATTGAGTCCTCATGAGCTAAAGGAGATCATATGAGTCACCAGTGCTCCTGTAGCTAACATGGTAGACCAAGTCATTAGCAACCCTGGGTCACTGGGTTCAGCTCCCTTAGGAGCCCATGTACTGTCATGCATAAATATATGTGACTTTCTCTGGATAGGACTGCCTGCTACTCTGTGCTAGTGCGTTTTCCTTTTGTTGATCTGGGCCAGTGTATTACAAACATGGTTTTGTATGTTTTTTGACTCTTGCCTTAATGCAGCAATGATTATGAAGCGAAAGCTTAAAGGATCATCTCAAACATATTTGTTGAATGTTAAACAAAATGATCATGCTGAGTGCTTTGCTTAACATGACATCACATATATCACCTATCACCGGGTAAGCTACACTTGCAATATTTTGTTTTAAAATGACATTTGTATTTTTCAGACTGAAACCAATCTGTGTATAATTAGAGCTCACTAGAATCAAATCCTAATCAAAAATTGTATTGAGCCTAAATGTTTGTGCACCCCTAATAGTGGTCATTACCTGAGTATGGGGTCCCTGTGGCTCAAAACAACTTGGACTTATAGACTGACTAAAGGTCAAATATCAGAGTTTAAGAAATTGAAGTTAAAAACATTCTCTTAGAAGCTGTTTAGGCTATGACTATGTAGACCTTTAATGAATAAAAAGTAAGAACATTATCAAAAGATAAATCAGTGATCAAAGTGTTTTTCTGTTCTTTGAAACTTCACTGTTGTGACAGTACTGTACGTGTGTGTGTGTGTGTGTGTGTGTTTACTCACTCAGTATAGCCATTACAATGACAATTAGGGAGGCTTAACCAGACTGTTCATAAAATGCAATAGTTTTATGAGAAATCAGATACTAGTGATCATGGCAACTGATTTCCCAGTGTTAATTACAGTAAACCACCATTAGGTGGCTCCAAGGACTGTCAGAACCACAACAATGAATTTTACTAGCTGCCTCTGCTAGTTTCTAATGCTGATGTCTAAGCACATTGAAGCAAATTTATATTCTTTATCTTATTTTTAAAGGCAGAAAAAATAAATATAGAATTATATCAAAATAAATTCTAAGATATACAAATATGTCTTTTGACAGCATTGATGTATGTATTGCTGATTTTGAAGGCAACATTTGGAGAGCATTGACAAATTACTTATTCATGTTTTGTCTTGATTTGGGAGCCAGATGAGCTTTTTGGCATTGGGCAGGCAAGGAGTGGCGAGATGAAACAGAACGATGCTTTCTTTCTGGCTCTGCCTACCCAACACTCCCCCCCCCTATGTCCCTGAGGCCTGGTCCTGTTGAGTGCCTTCTCAAATCGTTGCAGAGGGTAATGTTATTGCCAATAGACTCTCGAAAGAGAGCGCTGAGAGATGGCGAGCTCACTGCATCCTCTGGGTAGGGCTCATAGGACGATGGCTGTTCTGTCTGCTGGACCAGTGACACCATGTTCGGTGCAATGAATCCACAGCCTAAAATACACCAGCTGTGCTTTACAAGCTGCGATGGTGTAGGAACGTATGTATCAAGGCACCTGGGTTATGTGTGAGAGAGTTGGACCTACTTATATGCTTACATACTTTTGGAAATAAAGTAGGGTTATATAACATTTTTAGATACATTGGGTGACAAGATAAAGGAATGTGGGGTTTCTTCAACAACTCATGTTCTGAGTGGGAAAATGTAAAATCTTAGTGTTATTAATATCAGAATCAGTGTCGTGCATTATTGGCCAAAAATTGGCAATATACAGCAATATACAATATACAGTGGCCATGTTACAGTATCAGCACACATTGAACATTTCTTGGCTGATGCTCGTACCTTTTATTCGTGATCATTAACTTGTTATCCTTGCTAGTACATAGCAGCCTGATTGCAGTTCTAACCAAAAGCAACTTTTGTTTGAAAATTAAAAAAAAAAACTTTAAACTAACATTCTGCTAGGAACTAACTGACGTAGGTCCAGAAAACAGAGCAAATCAATGGTTATTATAACATTTAGCTGCCAATGCAATAAATATTAACTTTCTTGTCCTCGAGTGGTTCTTGTCCTCTAGTGGTTCAGTTCTGCTACTGCAATCTTGCAGAATTTTTCATTGTGCTGACCAGTCTATAAACTGAATCTTACTTATGAAACCAGCACAGGTGACAAAGCCCTTTTATGCTGATCTGAGATCAATTTTGGAATTTCTCTTTGAATTATTGACACCTGAGTTTTAATAGTGGTTCTGTAAATATTGGGAAAATATAAAGTAGAGGTGAGAGTCAACTGATTTCCACACTGCTTTAGGCTGTCGCACACCTTTCATTTATTGAATATGAAAAGGCAGAGAGTGTCTGAACCTGTAGGGGGAGAAATGCATACAGCACATACTATAGTATCTGCTATATAGTATATTATCTTTCAGGATCAGACAGGTTTGAAATGCGCATTAATGCATCTGGCTGGAGGGAGAAACGTAAGTCTTGCTTGTCATTGAAGAAAAAGCTTATCTCTACCGAATAAAGTTTTGTGTGTGATAGCTTAAATGTCAAGCATGCATTTGGCTTGTCAAATAGAGCATTTGTACATGAGTTTGGAGTCTTGAAGATCAGAGTGGTAATGAACCCTTTGGCCGAGCAGGAAAGCTGTAGCTGAGACATACTACTGAATCGCTCCGAGATGAACGCAGGACTGTACAGCTCCAGCAGATGGACTGCAGAGTTCCACATATGCATGTATTACCCCTGCCCAGCAAACAACAACTGTGTTGACACCTAGAGTTGGAGGATCATCATCACTTCTTATCATCACAGTGTTGAATGAATTCTTACATCAAATTAAGTTGTAATGTCAGTGGATACACAATTGAAAGCTCTATTTAGTTTATGCTTAAGGCAAATCTTGGTCTGGAAAACCTTCTCCAGGTGTTCATACAATACTGGGGTTTTTCTACCATTTAATTGTAGCGTGAGTCACAGTAACCTTAAGAAAATTTCAGTGCTGGCGTTTCCTCATTATGGCAACTGAGTTCTCCTACTCACGAGTCTAAGCACCTCAGCTTCTATTCTCAAGATTACCTTCTTCTGTTCTCTGTGGCTTCACGTCAGAGCAGAAGAGAAGGAAATGTTCTTTTAAAGCTTTGATGGCTTTTCTCTCGCCTTCTAAAATCACACTGAATCCTTGACTTTCATCTTGCTTTGTGGATTCAGTGTGGTATTACCCCAGATGGGGGCTCCAGCAGGTTTTTCACCCAACCAGTGATAGCTGATGAGCTGCATGGATGATTCAGTTGAAGAAAACCGCTACATGTGTGACTGCAGGCTGTGAAAATCGATGGAGAATCTGTAACAGTGTTCTCTAAAGATTGACGTTCATGCTACACCCACACTTGAATAAAAAATCTTGGTTTGTTCTGACAGGTTTAGTGGGATAGCATATTTGAATTGGCATGCATTTTGATAATCACATTATGTTTGCAGATGGACAACATGGATTGGATGTTTTTTAACCACTTCTGACTTTTTGATTAGTTAGAACATAAAATTTTAAACTTAAAATGTATTTCACATCTCAAAACCTGTCTGTATGTAAGTTCTACCCTCAATTCTAATTCTGTACACTATTATCAGACAATGTTATGTTTGGTTTTTTCCTTGAATTTCAGTCATGATGTTGGCCAACGATGCCAGGCTACATGAACTGGAAATGTATCCCTTTTATTAACATAAAATATTTCATGTTGTTGCCAAAATTACTGATGGCAACAACACATAAAAATCCTTAATGAATTTCAGTGATAGAGAAATTGGCAAGAAGCTTTTTCAGGTTTTGTGCACATCACTGTCAGTGTCTTGGTCTCCTACACAGCTAGGCTCTTCTCCCAGACCCACACACCTCTCACTGCAAAACTGCCAGCAACTCCTACTGTGGAGAACATTTATATCTCTTTTATTTCATTATTTCATCAAGGCACTGTGTATGCAAACATGTCTTCTTCACCATTGTTCCTTTGCTGACCACAGCTTATGTCATCATAGTTTAGTTTTTTGCAAATGTGCACAAAGGGATCTTTTCATGGCAGGGGGATGTCAGGTGTGGGTTGCTTTTAAATATGAGTGGAACTATTCAAGCTAAATGATCAGATCTCACCCAAAAATAATAAATTAATGAAACAATTGAGGTGAGATAAAGCGGGTAATGTGAAAGTGGCTGGAGTTGTCCTGCTGTTCTGTTGTTTATCCTGGGCATAAATTTAGCAAACTTAGCCATGCTGCTGTTATAAAAGCTCGGTGGTCACAGTGGAAAGCACTCACCTTTCTTCAGTCTCGCAAAAATAATACTAAATATATGCATGCATTTGTTGGAATTTTTAAATAATTTCCATTTTTGTGTTTTTTTTCTTATTTCAGAAACACCTATCTTTATCTTTCAAAATAGGCTCACACTTGATGTATAGATGTCTAGATGTATTTTCAAGAATTTCATTGTATTAAACATGTACTGTGATGTTTATTAGGGCTGAGGGCTCAATAATTTTTTAAACAGCCTCATAAGCTTGTCACATTTTTGTCAGTGTTATGTTGCCTCTACTTATGTTCTACACTCTTTTGAATTGAGCTCATTAACCAGGGAAAAAACAAGGGAAATTTGAGCATTAATTTATAGAATAACTCATGGCTCACTACCCAGTATTATTATTGTATTATATCCCACAGATCAAATGCATTTATAATGGATATTGAGCTCTGAAGTTTAATCTTGTTTATGAAATAAAGGCAAGTGCATACCAACCCTCTCGCCTTTCCGAAATATTAAACCCAGTCTGACTCAGGAAATCAATGAGCATCATTCTATTGTTCTTCTCCAGTTCAACAACGAGCACACACTGATCACGACGGCAAACAAGTCTATAGTTGTAGAGTCCTGATCAAACGTTGTGCACATGGAGCTGTTTGCGGAACTCTGTTTGATCTACGTGACTTCATCTGAGCAGATGGAGCAGCACGATGCCTGCGATGGCAATGCTCACCCCTGCTTACCATTACTTCATTAGAGACAAAACACACTCTCTCCCTTGCTGTCTTTGCTGTCTTTCGCCTTGTCTCTCTGCTTTTCCATCTTCCTCTCACTCTCCCTCTCTCTCTTTCTCTCTCTCACTCTCTCACTTGCACCCAATCTTCTGTTTACCCCACTTGTGATTTTACTGCCTACACAAAGAACTACCTATTACCTGCACTGAGCTGAAATATTAAGTAATGAATGACATAAGCAGTCAATATTAAGGATTTAAGCTTGGAGAGATCTCATTTACCATAGAGGGTGGTCACAGCTACACTCATTATCTCACCAGAGGAATCCGGGGCAAATCCAGGGCAAGCCTCCTTGTAGAGTGTGAACTTAATCCTCATAAAGCTCCTGTAACCCTGAACATAATGCTGAGAACAGGATGATGGGCCTCCTGCATTCCTGTAGTGAGTGTTTTCCAGCAGTGAAGAGGGCATGAGGAAGGACTCTATGAGGGAGCATTCACATCTAACACCCCAAATCCAGCTAACACCCCAAACTCAACTAACATTCCAAACTCAGTATGTGTTTACAGAACCTTCTAGCACATGTACTGCATATTATTTTATTGTTTAGTAGCACAGTTGGATTGGAATTTCATTTGGCAGCTGTTAAAACATCAAAAGGCAGCTACCAAAACTTTCCCTAAAATGCTAGAAATACATACTTAAAAAAAGGAAAGTCAAAATAAGGAAAGTCAAAAATACAAATATTTAAAATGAACTTCCATTAATAAGGGAGATGGATTGGCTGCAGAGTTTTCCTTCAGTGCTGAAGTGAGGGAAATATGGAGTGATGGTGCAATAGGGCTGCGTTCCTCAAAAGCATCGTGAACCAAAGATCATTTTTAAACGTAGACCAAGTACTACACTGAATACGCTCTTTTGTTTATGATGATCTTGACTGGTTGATTCTCAGAGCCTCTGATCCACAGCTGGCAGCCGTGGCGTGTGATAGAGGGCCCAGGCGTGTCACAGGCCATTGTGCAGATGAGAAACAAAATCCTTTCATCACCCCAAAATGAGAGAAAAGACCATCACCAGTGCATCTGTAACCGAAGGAATGCCAGTGCCGTTAGTTGTAACAGAGTGTTGGTCCAGCATATCTCTACACTGCACGCCTCGCCAAAATGCACCTAAATCATACTTTCAGCTAATTACCAAACTGAGGAATGAGGAATCACATGTGCCTTCACATGAGTCTTAATGTTGAAAGGGTCAGTACTCCAACCAAGCAGAAGTCCATTTGTTTCCACTAGATCAGGTTTCTGACAGTCAATAAGTTGTATCAGGTGGGCTCATCCAATACAATTGCTTGCTGAAATTAAATATCTGCAGTCTCCCATGCCCCTGTGCATACGATATCCAAAAATAAATGGCAATCAAAAATAAATATGCATTATATGCGTGGAATTGTCTCATTGTGACACGAATGTTTTAGAAGACAGGATGCCAGTGCAGCAGAAGCAATTAAAGAAGCAAATTATTATTATTATTATTATTTTATTTTATATATATATATATGTTTATAACAGAAACCAAAAAGCAAAACTTAATGAAACAGCAATCAAGTTAACACAGACACAATCCTGGGTTACACAGGAACAAATCCAAAACAAGGGAACACATGATAGGCATCACCATGGGAACCATGATGCCAGGGAGCCACGATGCCAGAGGGAGAGGTAACCATGACAGGAATGTACTTAACTCACATTTCTTTTCACTTCATTTCATTATATATTCATATTCAGAGCATATTAAAAAATGACAGCTGTCCAAATTGCTGTGCAATTAAAAAAACACAGGTAAAACAATAACACATAAAAAAAATGTTTTAAAATAAATGACAAATCACCAAGGCTGACAGAAAAACAGTCAGTCAAGTAAGACTCAAACCACTGCAGAGCAGTATCCTTAATGCCAACAAAGTTCTCCAAATGAGAGATGAGTATGCTGTGATCTACACTGTCAAAAGCAGCAGTAAGGTCTAAAAGCATAAGAATGGCCCATTCTCTCGTCCCCAGTGTCAGTAACTAAAAAAAAATTATTAAAAACTTTTATAAGAGCACACTGGGTACTGTGAAAAGCTTGTCTAAGATGTTTGCCTAAAGATGATTGCAGTTGCGCATGTTAAATTTGTGTTCAACACTGGCATATAATTCAAAGGAACTGAAGCATTTAGGTTGGATTCTTTAATAAGTGGTTGCACTTTTGCAGGTCTGCGTGTTTGAAACTTGGTACAACATTTGAGTTAAGACTGCTGTTCATAATACCTCAAATAGCTGGCCCAATAGACTAAAAAATCTCTTTAAAGAGACAGGAGGAACACCATCTGTCTGACAAACAGAGAGGATCATATGACCGAATACACTAAATAGAGACATAGACTCAAACTGATTCAAAACAGAGTGAGTAGGGATATTAGAAGGGGATATATCATAGGGGTGAAATAATAGACTGTACATTTTAAACTAAAATTACATACATGGCATAAAAATTATAAAGTGTGTCAAAGGGATGGTATATTTAAATGTGTTACTGTAAAAGACCATTATAACATTAATGATCCAGATTATAAAGTACTGCTGAGACAACTCAGGTGTGTTATATTACAGTAACAGTTATCACTTTACATTACACAAGGAATGTGTGTCCATATATATAATATTAGTATAGATTAAGTACAGTATCATTATGCAGTTTTCCATTGTTTCTTAGTACTAGGTGCATATAAGACCACTACAAATGGGTTTTAGGGGATTTGTAGCAGTCTCCCGCATCCTTGCTGGTGCACTTTAGTTTTACAGGCCATACACTAAGGGTTGCTGTGAAGAGTTATCAGAAGTAGCTGAATGGGCTAGTCAGCAGTTGTTGTGAAGGAGAGCACGGAGTAGTTGGCAAAACTCACAATAAAAGGTGGAACGGCTGAGGTATTTAGTGTATTAGGAACACGAAGGACTGGGTAGGTGATTGGAGTTTTTTATTTATTTACTTTATTGAAGTCCTATACAGATTTAGGACTGGGTAAATAGCTTCTAATGGTGGAATACTTGTTTTAGAGGTGTTGCCAAGCTTTGAAGGACCATTCTAAAGGAGGGATTATCCATATGATCCAACACAGCCCCCTTCTGGGATAGTCAAATTCATCACAGGGAAGATGTAAGTGGGTGGCTTCAAGAACCTAGCAATAACTTATTACACAGCCCTCCATTATTTCCAGGCCTGACATGGCTAAAAGATGCCAAGATTCATGCTGCTACGATACATTTGACAAAAAGGAAAAGGAGAAAACTGGAAAGTTGGAGTTTAGTGAGAAGGGAAGCCCAAAAGGGAAATAGGGAAGCCTGCTGGAATTCACAGTGGAAAGACAGAAAGAAAGAGACAGAGTACAGTCTACAAATGGTACAGGGAGAGGTTCTGGTATGCATGATTGAGAATCAGAGTCATCTATGAAACGCAATGGCATTCTCTTTAACTTTACCTTTATCATAATCTCATGAATTGAAAAATCTTCAGTAAGAAAACATACTGAAGTTGAATCCATAATAAAATTCATTAATTCAACAAAAGATGTTCTAGACAGGCGAGGAGGCTAATGACGCTGAAGCTTGCTTAAATGTTTGCATGTAATACTTGCCCTGTTAATGTTGTGAAAAGATTCCTTACAATCTGTATCTAATTTTGCTTATTCATTTCCTGTAATTAAATGCTGACTTTCCTCCAGAAGAGAGGATTTATTCTTCAGGACCCTGATAAGTGATCCAAAGAAGAGCCAAGCAAGTAATTAATCTGCCTGAATAGCCATTTCCAAAAATGTGCTTCCCCAACCAAGCATTGCCCATCTTGTCTCATTGATTTAGGAAGTGAGCCCTCAGCTGAACACATATTGATCAGGCTTTATCATTTTACCACACGGTCTTCAGGATCAGATCATCCCCAGTTTGTTCTAGAGATGGATGGATGTTGTAATTGGAGTGACATCGTCATTCCAAAGGGCCAATAGCATTGTAGCAGTTACAGGGCACTATAATCTGCTCCACTTTGTAAGTCTTCTAGGTTAAAGGTTAATGGGAAAATGCTTGAACATGTCAATTTTCACTAAGCATTGTTAAAATGCATTCAGCATACTGTATACGAATTTCATAGAATTCATTTCACTAACATGTTTATAATCACTTTTACTAACAGTATTTGTTATTTCACACTATTTGTTAATATCCACACAATATCTTTTGTCAAATTTGATGCATGGAGTGAACTGAAAAAAAAAGAGGCATGGGTGGTATATCCACCCAGCGGGGGTGTTAGCGTGGAGTGAAAGAAGCCGGCAGAAATGTTAGCGCCAACGCTGATATTTGCAGGCATGCGATGTGAGTGAGAGGAGCCCCCAGACCTCTGCTGCCATTCGAGATGATGCAAGCACCTGCAAAGTGAGGACACCGAGCGCCTCCGCGCTGCTGGAAGGGTGAGTGGAAGACTTTTCTCCCAGCCACATCTGCCATGATTGCAACTCATTCGCAAAGTCCAGGTTTGTTAGATTGCAAATACAATGCAGTTCACGAAAGCATGAAATATCTGTTTAAAACCAGTGAAAGAGCAGATTGGATGACCATCGCAGAGGAAGGATGGAATTAGAGCATGTGTGTGGAGCATCATTTCATCTTTCCCAGTTTTCCTGCTCAATTCGAGGCATCCGTCTCCGTGTGTGGGACAGGAAGAGGAAATGTTAGGGGAAAGTGCTCATACAGTGCTCTGATGCATTGCTGATGACACAAAATGACAAATGTTTAGGTTCATATCAGCCAGGGTTAGAGCATGCCAAAAGGTTAAAGAGGTTAACCATGCCAAAAGGTTAAAGAGTGTTGTGTGTGTGTATGTATGGTGCTGCGCACACACAAACACACGCAGTAGAGGAAGAGACAGGTCTTTAGGGTTCAGATGTAGACATTTGTGTTTTTGGTCTTTCCATTTTCAATTTGCTATGTAAAGACAAACAGAAAGACAAAGCTCTACAAAGTCAAGCAATATCAGAAGGAAAATAATTAAAATGCTCCTTTGCTATATTCCATCTATGTGTGTTTTTCAGACTACAGGTCCCATCATACAACTAAGATTCCTTAGAAAGATAAGTCATAACAAAATTAATAATGATATTTTGACAAGCACCTGGCAAACCCCAGTATTTCAGATGTTAATGAAAAATTCCCTGTAACTAATTCAGAGGCTTTAAACTGAAACAATTTACATATTTTATACTCTTAAAATGTCAGGCACTGACACACAATAGCCTATGAGGTTCATGTCATTTGTTAGAGAATGGAATCCATGTCATTATCCAGATATCAACTGTGCAACCTCTATAGATGTGTGGTGATAGATCTCAATATCAAACAAACCACTGTTGAAACACCAGCTCAGAAGACTGGCATCCCTGATAAAAGGCATGCAGACATAAATTTCAAACAGTTATGGATGTGTTGGCCCAAGGTCAAATATAGATAATTACTATAGAAGGTTATATACATATCTGTTATTTTCATCCAGATGAGTGGAATAGAGGTGATGCTTAACCTTAAGCTGCCTGTAGAAGTTTTAGTGAGGACCAAACACAAACAAAGCTCTGCTTATTTCATGCTTTTGATAGGGTCGCCTTTACAGAGCTGAAACACTCCCAGGTTCACTAGCACCTTATTAATATCACACCAGCCACGAAAACAATCATTCACATTCATTTGAGCTGACCTCACACACTTCAAAAAATTCCACTGCACAAGAGGGAAACAGAACAATTTCACTTTGTAATGAGGACGAATTGGCAGCACCGTGCGCAGCAGAAAGGCACGTTCTAATATCCCCACTCTCTCTAATATCAGTCATTATGCCAATGTTCAAGGCACTTGTCCACTCCCTGTACTACAGAGATAAAGTGAAAGCCAATCATTCTGTCATGTCAGACTGAAAAGTTGTTTATTGTGGTAAGAGATGAAACCTTTGGAGGACCAAGACTCAAGAGGGAACCCATCCTCCTTAAGTTGCCCAGCAAATAAACATTCCATGCTTTATTACATTATATATTGTCCCTGTAGCCAATTGGGTATAGATATGAGTCTCAGCTACTCCAGTAGGTCTAGGGTAGGAGAACTATTTCTGCTCACCCACCATAGTCCTCCCATGGGAGTAGATACAGTGTGTGGATGGATATAGCAGCGTCGGTTCATCAACTGGTGGCACCAGGACAATTATTATTGTTCAATTAATAACATTAATGTTATTTGCACTCATAGCTTTAAAATAATTAGGGGTTATTGAGTAACAAAACCTAAAACAAGCCAAGTACAACCACTGTTCACAGAATTATTGAGATTGCTTTGCTTTTTAAAGTTTCATTTAATTTCATTTGTACTTGTTTTTTCCCCTTGATCTGTGATATCTGAACACCTGCTACCTAGTGCCAGTCTCCTTGTTTGTTTATTTCCTTATTTGAAAGATATTTGAGAGTCACAGACTAGATGTTTATTTGGCTTAATATATGTATTCATTCTGCCGAGTATATTGATCGACCTGGTTAAGTGAAAACAGCACCGCTGGTGCCTCGAGCAGAGGCTGAAAGATGCTCTGCAGGTGACCAACAGTGCAGCAAAACAAGCTGAGCTCTTGGCTTAGTTAAAGTCCTGTATTTCCAGCACTATCCTCTTGCCTTTATTGAAATGAGCTGGCAGTGCATTTCTTTAACAAATAAAAAAAAAGAAGAAGAACATTTATAGAATGCCTTTGACAAATCCAAAGTGCTGTGACACTCACCCAACCCACCCTACATTTGAGTTCAGTCCGGCTGATTAATGAGCTAGATGTGAGCACGTCTCGCTTTGCTGGGAGGGGAGGAATGCAGAAGAGGGAACAGAGTCATGACCTGAATCGGTTTCACATTTGCTTGCTGCTCATGGAGGGTGATTGACATCAAACACACAGGTTCAGCTCTCTCTAGATGTGGCTGTGAAACAGCGTTCTACATGATCCAGGACTCTGAGGATTTCTGAGAAAGATTCAGAAAGACCAGAACAAATAGCCTTGGTAAACAATGATACAAGAATTCAATACATAACAGTTCACACATCTCAGGGACAAGGACAACCTTGAGCACAAAGCATTTCCAGAAAGCTTTTGGCATTAGATTCCAGCAGTGTTCACTGAGTCTTATAGAGTGCTGTCAAAATGCATAGGAATCAAAATAATCTTGAGCTGTAGTAGGATCTAATTCGAATGGATGCTCTTTGTAAAACATAGATTTCAAACTGAAGCATGAGATTTTCTTCTTTCTGATTAATTTATGCGGTGCATGGTCTGAAACTGTAATAATTACAATCCATCCATATGGGAAAGTAAACAACTTTTCATTAAGAATTCACCACAGGTGACAGGCTTGTTGATATCTGCTTCATATAGGTTTAATTAAATGTGATAATTTATTAATTCTGATCAGATTCTGATTCAGATTAGAATCAGGTGTCTCACAGTGTTACAATCACTGCTAATCTGACAAAATCAAAGCTTGCTGTCACACATTGCAGCACCAGGACAGAACACTTCAGCATGTGATGCTAAAGAACTGCATTCTTTTAAAAATACAGATAATCCTGTATTTTGTTCCATTTCATGGCTTTAATTAATAAACTGCCATTGTTGGGATTTTGGAACCCAATTAGAAAGAAATTCATTCACAAGTCATGGCTTTAAGGAGGCGTTCTGTGGATGTTTACAGTCTGCCAGAGCTTAAGAGAATGGATCATGGTAGTGCTGTGCAAAGAATTTAAAGCTGATCTTATAATTGATTGAAATGTGAAACTCAACTACATATCAAGGACCACGTGGAGCTTGTTTTTGTGAAAGTGGCTTTTAACACAAGGCGTCTGACACAGAGACTAATCACTCCTGCTTATGTTAATTAAAATGTGAATTTATAATATTAAGTAATTATACAGTTATACAAGGGCATTAAGGATTTAATGTAATTAGAGATAATTCATGCAAATAAAGATATGCCCAAGTCAGCACTATACTCAAAAACCTTTATAATTTATGCTAAAAAACAAACTTTACTTTGCATGTCTGTGCTTTAACCTTATTCATGGGAAGCACAGGAATTTATTTAGGGATTTATTAATTTCTGTCATGGGATTTGATAGCCATTTACAATTTGATAGTGGCCCCATGAGGTATTTTTCATGCTATTCGAAGAATCTCCGACTGTTCTGGTGTTTCTTCTGTTCGAGTTCCAGACACTCGAGTTCCAGACACCCTTTGCTGTATTATTCAAACCCTGGTGCATTATTCATGTGTGCCTGAACAACCTCCTCAGGTGGGTTAGTGTATTAGGCTTGGAGCTACATGGCGCATGGGAAGAGGACAGTGGCTTCATAGGACATTTCATGGCCATCTGTCTCTATATATCGTCGCCTTAAACATGTGCATCTCCACATGCTTTTCATCTGGACTTGGAGGACTAGTGCCCTCATCTCACACTGTAGCCTTGGTGTCTTGTCGCAGGTATGCTGCTGTACTGTTAGGTGTTGCACCATGAACCGGGGAAATGACATCTTGTTCCAATGTGCATATTGAGGAATGAGAACAAAACCTAAAACCTGAACTTCAGCAAGTGTAGGGACATAAAAAAAATGTGAATACATTTTCAAGACATAAAAAATTGCAGTTTCTTGTTTCGGTTTACAACTGCCACATTACGTTTGTTTGTTGTTTTCATTTTTGCCAATGAAAACAGAGAATTAATTGTATTAATAGAAATGATTATTGCCTGTTGTCTCAGTTCACTTACCCTACCCTACAGTACACTACATCCTTCCATCACCTCCCCTACCCTACAGTACACTACATCCTTCCATCACCTCCCCTACCCTCCCTTCCATCACCTCCCCTACCCTACAGTACACTATATCCTTCCATCACCTCCCCTACCCTACAGTACACTACATCCTTCCATCACCTCCCCTACCCTACAGTACACTATATCCTTCCATCACCTCCCCTACCATACAGTACACTACATCCTTCCATCACCTCCCCTACCCTACAGTACACTACATCCTTCCAAAACCTCCCCTACCCTACAGTACACTACATCCTTCCATCACCTCCCCTACCCTACAGTACACTATATCCTTCCATCACCTCCCCTACCCTACAGTACACTACATCCTTCCATCACCTCCCCTACCCTACAGTACACTACATCCTTCCATCACCTCCCCTACCCTACAGTACACTACATCCTTCCATCACCTCCCCAACCCTACAGTACACTACATCCTTCCATCACCTCCCCTACCCTACAGCACACCCTAAACCACACCCCTCCCATCCCACTCTACAGTTCAACACGTATACCACAGTGCTTTTCTGGAAAAATTTTGCAATATAAATATTACGTAGACCTTAAGTATACACTAAATCGTCCGTCAATATTTTACATGGAACACTGCAGATACTGTATATTAAAAACAGTGGTTATGAGTGGTGCCTCAGTTTCCTTTTAGTGGTTTTGAGGTGAGGTGAGGAATATTTAGAGTAAAAGTTTTTCTCCTTGTGATGCACTACACTGCTGTGGGTCGCTACACTGCTGTGGGTCGCTACACTGCGGTGGGTCGCTACACTGCGGTGGGTCCCAACCCAGCGAGGATCATAAAAAACAGAAGATGGGATAGCAACCCAATGGCACCCTTCTGTATGACGGTGACCTCAGGCAGGGACACCACACCCTGGTTCACTTTCTGAACATTGTCCGATGTGTTGTCTGATGGTGCTGGCTGGCATAGATTCTCTTGTGCTCGTCCATGCTTGTCACCAATGTGACAGCTGTTTCTGACATTCTGTGAAATCCATCAGTGAATTTTCCATTATAGCCAGACAGTAAACTGGTGAGTGACTGAGATAGAATTATAAGTGAAAATCTGTTCTAGCTGCCAGAGCCGTCTGTTTGAGTGGCACTCTGTAAAATCTCTGTAAAATCATGCCACTTGGATCCTGTCCCCAATACCAAGACTTTGAGTGGCAGGCTTCTGTTATCAGCATGTGCAACCCCACCCGAACACACATGCACACGCACACACACACACACACACACACACACACACACACACACACACACACACACAGAGAGAGAGAGAGAGAGAGAGAGAGAGAGAGAGAGAGAGAGAGAGAGAGAGAGAGAGAGAGATAATTGGTGCAAGGTATCAAAATAAACACTGCCTTACTTTACTAAATGTTTAGTAAACTGCTTTCTCTGTGGCCATATTTAAAGAGCATCTTCATGTTTGTGAAACGCAAAGGTGGTTCTTATACAAAGCAGGGTCTGCCAATTATTAATGACATCTTAGCTTTCAAGAGTTCACTTTCAATGTGAGCAAACTGTTAAGCAGTTGGCAAAATCAGTGATACTAATCATTGATAATGAGTGCTTGTTTAATAATAATAAGTCAAGCTGTCTCTGGTCTACTCCCAATGTGTTATGAAGGTCCACCAGTACACCTATTTTAGCCATTCTTTAAACCATTCTGTTATATGAAACATCACCACTGTTAGTGTGTGAGGCAATCTACTGAATGCTCATTTCATAAAAAAACAAACAGATGAGCATGCATGTTAACATTCTAAATGTTTACAGAGTAAATTATTATTACTTTTACACATTTAATGCCATATTTCTACTTGTACTCAATTTTAATTTTCGGGGTGCCTTTGACACCGCTACACCCACGACACACACATATAAAACCCTACAACCCTACAGTTTGTTTAATACAAAATTGGACCGAGGCTCCATCATTAGGGCCGTGCAGTAACACCATGAGTTACACTGAGTTTGCTGAGAGAGGTTACAGAGCAGAGATGTGTGATCAGTTCCCAATGCTTCTGCAGATAGCTGATTGATATTTTTGAACAATATCATTGTGATTACATTTTCAGAGAAAAAAAACAAATTATAGATGGTCTACCACATGACTGACACAACACTCTTCTGCAGCTCCAGTTGTCTAGTAGAGGAGGCAGAACTGGTGCAGGCTAATGGTTCTATATTTGACAGTGTCATTAGAATGTCAAGCAAATAGCAGACAACTATGCACATGGATGGAACGTCATTAGATTTGCCATAAGGTTGCTGTGACGTTCCTTCCTATACTAATCCAAGTAACTTACCAAAAGTGAGTAACAGTGAAAAAAGATTTCCTTTTGGTAATACTTTAAATGAGCCATCCCTAATTTTTTCTAAGGCTGTTTTTTTTTTAAACTTGTACATGAATAATTACACTGTGGATGTTTGTCATCTTATGGAACTTCTAATTACAGCAAATTCCAAACCTAGATATTACTTTGTTAATTGTGACTCCCAGAGAAACAGAAAATTAAAGAAATATGCTGTATGCTTCTGGCCATTCTTGTGTTCTTGCAGAAGAAACCATTACAATGTTATAACATTAAGAACAAGGAAAATTGAGTTTTAATTTGCTATAAATCTGCCAAAGATTACAGGATTCCTGTTAATATGACAGCCAGGACATGGTGTACCACTCATCCTGAACTGGCCTTCCCATTCTGGGTACATAATTTCTTTTGAGTATTTAAAAATATCCACAGAGGCACAGAGATGCGGAATGTCCTCCTGTCATTCAGTCTGACTTTCAAGACAAACATATGAGATCCACCCAGGTCCACTGTGAAAATTAAACCAAATTCCCTGTGTGGGACTCAAAACCACCCATCAACATAAACATGTAAAATCATTTATTGTACTCCAATGCCAAAACAATTAGAAACATTATTTGAAAGACCAAAAGAACCTTGAAAACAGTGTTTCCTCTGTTATGCTATCGATCGCTGCATAGATTCAGTCTGAAATGTCATCTGCAGTAACATCAAAAATGTGGCATTTGTGCAGAGTAAATTCTCTAGGGGTAGTGTCTATCCAATCTGAGTGTCAGTGCTCCATAGAACACACATATCAGCTGTAACCTGACCTATTGGCTTCTGGAAACAATAAGACTGCTCTCATTTTGGGAAGTAGTTCCAGACTGCATATTCATTAAAATGTTTATGATGGGAGCGAAGCAGTATGGGTATTCAAGAATAATATTATTCTGATTATCATTTCCCCTCTCTGTGTAGTGGTGGGGACCAGGCTTCCTTTGTATTCAGTCTGTCCCACACATATCAAGCAAGCGGCATGTGAGTGCCATCAGAAATGTTTAGGTCTGTTTTGTTTTTAATCTGTCTTGTTTAAAGAATAAGCCTTGTACCCTTCAAGTAAATCCATATTTTATCCTTCAGTGGCATGTTCTCGGTCACCCATGTGTAGAAACTAAATGCTCTAGACATTTTCATAATATAACACACAATTCAATTCATCTCATAGATTATAAGGCTCTTCATAAACTGGATCATGTGTATCAGGGGAATCAGAAAAAAATAAAGAACAAGTCTGAAGGTCTTGGACAAGCCAACGTGCTTTTTCTGCAGCTATGTTTAGTCATTTTACTAAACTAATGGTCTCCACAAGAGTCTAGAACTGAGACATACTGAGCTTGGACAAAGCAAGGTAAGCCATGGCAACTGTATTTGTACAGAACACAGAGCGCAAATAAAGTATGTATTTATGTATGTGTAGGAATATATATTGCTTGCAGAGCCGATGAAGGACCTCTGTCTGAAATATACTGTTTCTCTGGAAACCTTATGTACTTCACAACCTCTTTCTCTCACACACACACATATGCACGCACACACACACATCCCACATCACATACATACATCCAACAACAATGCAATCACCTGAGTGAATAGTGTCCAGTATTCACACACTTCAAATTTTCACCTGGCATAGTACATAATCCATGAACGTTTCATTTAGTAACTGTGAATACCAAGTTTCAGAAGTGTTATTTTGGCAAACTGTTTGGTACATGTGTGTGTGTGATTTTGGCTGTGTCCGTAGACTGTTTGTACAGTGTATGTTGTGGAACTACTTTTTGTTGGACGGAATTGCCTATGTTAAAACATATTTACGTTTAGAATAGAACGCTTGAGCTTGTGTGCTACCATGAATAAAATAATGGCTGTGGTAATCTGCTAATACTTCATATACACAATATACAATGGAAGATAGTATACTTCTATAAAGATGTGGTGCACAAATGTGCTATGGTGCAAAATGTATTGTAGCTTTGTTTGAATACTGTGACTACACGTACTTACAAAAAATGATAAATATTTTATTAGAACCTGAAACCATATCTTCTGACTGAGCACAGTTGGCCTATATGTTAAGCTTAATGGGAAAAATTAAACAGTGGTTGACAAAACACATTTTTCTCTTTTGGGGAACTTAATTTAAATATCTTATGTTGTGCCAGGATATCTTCTGCATTCCTAGAGCATTTTTAACTTAACTGAGAGTAAAATATATCAATAGGTTTGATAAAATATCTTTACACAGCAGTTTTTCATGCCATTGTGTTGACAGTACTGGAGCTACTTTTTTCTGAGCATCTTTTTGAAGTCCTCACCTTTGATCAATTTTACAAGCAACCGCACTTGGCAAGCTGTGCCATAACATCAGTATTATGTCACCCTGACACACCAAAAAAAACAACTGCTGAGCTGCAAAGTTTATTGTCATAAAGTGCTATGTCATTTCATTCTACACAGTGTCATAACACATCATACTGTCACCAAAAATATTTATCACTTGACATTGACAACTTGACAGCAACTTTTATGACATTTTATGACATATGGAATTATCGTTTATAAAAATTTACATATGTTTAAGTCAGTTGTAATGAAGACCTTATACAGGTGTCATGTAGTCTTTTAAACAGTGTCCTTCTGTGTTACTTAAATCTCTCTTTACAATCACAAAATTCAGTCAAATGAGAGTTTTTGATGAAGGTACAGATTTTTCAGACATTGACGATACAGACTGTCAATCTGAAACTACAAACGACTCAGTATAAAGATTCTGTCAATCATCAAAAAACAGACTGGACTAAAATATGCATCATTCTAAATGATGAACATGTATTGGCACTTACAATACGTGTAACAATACCTGCTCCACTGGAACAACGCAGACATATCACCGGTAGCAACCTGTACTAGGGAATATGCATTAATGCCATCCAAAAATGCTGAACATCTGTTCACTTTCCCAATTGCCACTGAACAAAATCGTAAAATGCACTCTTAAAGAAAGTGATGGTGATACAAATTAAGAATAGAGAGGATTTTGTGCCTTATGTTGATGGTTGGGTTTGAGGAAAGCTGTGGTGTGTCATAGCATGGATCTGTTTGCAGACCTTGATACCTGGTGAGGAGGACTAAAGATGAACCATAGACCCACAACTGAGAAACTCATATGCATTAGATATAAGAACACTGGCCCCAAGATTACCATGGATAATTTCCTAATCATGGTTCTGACTGCAGAAACACTGTGTGAAAAAGGTCTTACTAATGGACAACCAAATACTCCTGTGTTAGATGAAAGCCAGGAAGTACTGAGATGTACATGTAGAGCTTTTGCAATATGTTGGCCACGTTCCAAAAAGATGTTCCTAAGGAAAGCAAAGCACAGCAGACAAGAAGGAAGGAGCCAAAAATGATCAAATATCACAGAAACACAAAGAAGGTGCAGACATAATGGACTCAGTGAGTACACACCTACTTGCGGAAGGGAAAAACTAGATGATGGCTGATGGCACTCTGGTCCAGGGTGGTTGATGTAGCCAGCATGAGTGGCCTTGACGCATTCACAGCAAAACACACAGATTATAGAGGACTGACACACAAGAGACAGATGTGTGTTCTTGAAAGTGCTGGTGAGGGAGCTTGTGACAGCACATATAAGGCAGACAACTGGAAAGCTGCCCTCAACTAAAGGCATCTGTCAAGATACGGGGTGGAGTGGCTGATCCACAGATGCACATCAAGATTCACTTTCAGGCACAAAATATTGTGAAAAAAGGAAATGATGTGACCTGTGTGCCCATTACACAAGGAAACATGAGCACACATATTGCCAAAACTGCAAATGTTACATATACTATGATGCAACCTTACACATAATATGACATTAAGTATATATGTCAAGATATTAGGGATTACATAGAGCTCAAGCTCACCTACCCTCTCCAATGTACCTACCTTACCCAAAGATAAAACCCACTTCAGATACAATTACATCATAAGTGTCACACCCTGGCTGGTATCCAGCCAGTCCTCCTATAACACATGTGCCAATTATGGTTCTCCCAATCATCCAGTTTTTGAATTATCATTCATATATGTACCTCATTCGTGGTGCTTTGCACTGAAGGTCCTCATTGTCCAAAGAAACCTTGCAAAGCTCAGTTCTCCATTTCTTTTTCATGAAGCTTTTTTTCTCTTTGTTGTTTGCATTCTGCAAATAAACACTTTTCAGTTAAGTTTTTGTGTTTTGCTCCTGCTTCACTCTGTCACAGAATACAAAGCTGGGTCGCAGTGAGTGCGCATCTGTGGCCGGGTCAGTCAGCCATCAGGGTGCTGTTATCAATCTCCAGCAACAGATGCTGGCAGACTAGTCACTGGAGCTGGATAATCTAAGGGCCAGTGTGGATAGGTTGGTCAGCACTGTTGAGGCTCTTTCCACCTGTGGCATGCAGGTCAGACATCTTGTCCTTCATCCTCCTCTTCCGACCTATCATATCGCTACCCCAGAAGTGTTTGATGGCAATCCTGAAGATTGTGAGGAGGTCTTTGTTCAGTGTGAGCTGTGTTTTGACTATTGTCTGCACATTCCAGAGCACACCAAAATAGTATTCATCATTAGCTCACAGGAAGGGCTAAATCCTGGGGCACCATGCTAGTGATGACCAAATCACTGCTGAGGCATTACTACCCTGACTTTGTCTGACAGCTTAAAGCTGACTTCCATGACCATCCTAAGTGGATCTGTGGACCTGAATCTCAAGCAGGGCTTCTGGTCTGCTGCTGACTATGCCTTAGGGTACTAGACACTGGCTGATGCCATGCACTAGAATGAAGAAGCTTTTGTAGATGGCTTAAGAGGAGAGTTGCAAGCTGAGCTCTCCTGCAGTGAGGAAGCTCAGACATTGGATGAGATGGTCAACCATGCCAACCTGACTGAAAAACATCTCTCTTTCCCTCCACTGTCATTGTTTCCATCAGATTGGAATCCAGTGCCCTATGCTGAACCAGTGCAGCTGAGCATCACTAACCTGTCCACTGCAGAGGAGATCTCCTCTCTGCCCTCCTTCCCCATTTGTGTACTGAAAAGAAGGTGAGCAGTGAACATCTACATCTTTGTTCACCTTATTAACCAGTGTTTTGCACTAGGGTCACTGTCTTTATGTTTCAGTGGTAATGGACTCCAAAATGGCAGGGAAACTCATCACATCATGTACTGACCAAAGAACTTGAAGTGGAGACACTGCCACTGTAATACCCCCTAGCAGTGAAAGCACTGGATGGAGGACCTGTGGGACATGGTTTCATTTTGCACCAGTTCCTTTCTTATTCTCCTGCAAACTAGCAAATTACATTCAGAACCCATTTCCTTTTTAGTTATTGATTCATCCCATCACTCTAGCACATTTCTGGGTTCACATTGATAACCCCCTCATTTCCTGGCAGAGCAACAATGTCCTCAATTTGGAGTCCAGCAATGGAGGAAGCCTTTGAGGAGTTTACAAGGGTCATCATCACTGCCCTGGTCCTACTACAACCTGAAACTTCTAGGTCCTTTTTCATGGAGATGGTTCTGATATGGGAGTGGGAGCAGTGCTTTCTCAGCATTCAAGAAACACCCCCAAACTCATGCAGGTGACATACTGCTCTAAGAAACTGTGGAAAGGAACTACATGTGGAGAGGAACTAGTGTGTGGGAGACAGAGAGCTGCTGGCTAATATCTTGCATTTGAGTAGAGACACTAGTTAGAGGGTTCCCAAAATCCCTTTGTGGTCACTGACCATTAAAACATCAAATACCTCACAATGCCTGCCAGACATGATGGTTTGTCTTCTTTTCCCTGTTCAACTTTTCCATCGTTTATCATCTGGGATCCAATAAACAACAGGCCAGGGCCCTGACCCAGAAGCTAGACCCACTAGCCATGAGTCCATCATACCTTGTTCTTGCTTCCTGGGCGTTGAGTGCCTTCCTGCTCTCTGCAGAGTATGCACGGAACTCTCCACAGAGTTCACGCCATTTGAGTTCCAGCTGCAGATGTGGCGCTGCAAATGTGGTGCTGTGCAGTTCACCTGCCTGTGAGGAGATGAGTGTCCTCAAAGTTTCACGTACCTTCCTTCAAGCACTTCACCACAAAGAAATGACCTGGATACCACTGACTCAGATCCTGGACCCTGAACCCATCAGCACCTTCCACTGTGGAGATCCATCTAGGTCTACTCCTCATCACCCAGGCTGCCCCTCTTCCTAGGCTCCAGGGAGCCCTTCAGTGGAGTGGAATTTACTGTAATGTCCTGGCCAGTATCCCGCCAGCTCCAAATAACACACATGTCAATCACAACACTCAGTCACGCCCACAAATCCAATCACCCACTTACTGAATTATCACTTACAGCTTAGTGGAACTTATCACTTACAGTTCATCATTCATTTGCGTATTTAAACCCCACAGGTGCCTGAAGGTCCGTAGTGTTCCCAGAGACTTTGCAAAGTCCTTTTCTCCATTTCTGTTTAACAAAGTTTCTCTGCAATTATACATTTTAGTTCAGCACTTTCAGTTTGCTCCTGGTTCACTATGTCACAGCAAGCTTTTCACTTGGGTTGTCCAGTAGGCAGCCTGCTATGTATATACAATCTATATATATTATAGTATATGTAAATATATTGTAAATCACATAATAAGTATTTGGGAAGAATATATATTTTTTAAGATTAAAGGCCTTTGTTTATTCATGACCCATATCCATTCTACACACACTGTTAACATAATATACAATTATCTTTTAAGCACACCCATCCAAGTATTTCTGCAAACATTCTACAACCATTTCTAATTTTGAATTCAACTTTTTGAGCAAGAGCTTCATGTTCCACTTTTAGATAATAATTCTCAGACAACCACTAATTCTGCTGCCTTTCTCTGGTGAATGACCATAACATTGATAAAATTCTTTAAGTATCTATGATAATTACAGCTATTATCCCTTATCTCTATCACAGCCTCTGTAGTTTGGTAATGAAAGGGACTGAGCATTAAAGGCAGCTGGAAAGTGGTGCTATTTCACAGTTACCCTCCCTCAATTGGCCTTCATGGCTGAAGAAACAGAACACTGAAGCCAAGCAGGACAGGGACATGCAGGCCATGACACACAGCTGTCAATGACAGTTCCTCAACTCCAGGCTCCAAATAACTAGGATTTTTTTCCCCAAGCAAGGTTTTTTCAGAGCAAAGAATAGGGAGATTTCAGATCTATAATTTCAGGCATCGTTTGTAGTGAACATATGTAACAGGTATTTCTATAGAATAGGGGCGGCACTGTTTAGCTGTAGGTTGATAAGGTTAGTTAAAAAGCACAAAGAAGACCAGGTTGACACTTGGATCATGCACACATTACTACAACATGTTATCCTAAAACTCCACCACCAGGGGGCACCTTGTCATGGGCTTTGCTCCCAAAAGAGAGAAAAAATGTGGATTGATTCTCTGTGCCTCTGGCCCTGTCCCAGGCACTCTCACCCTGGTAATTGCTTCCATCCTCTTGCTCATTTCTAACACAAGTAGCTCCTTTACTGTTCTCATACTCAGTTCCTTTCAACACTACAGCAAACTAACCCACGGGAAGCTGGCTAGTGCAGGCCTCCTCCTAAAGAAAGGGGCTAATAGGTGATTACTACAGCACCTAAGTAAACAGACCTTCTCCTTCTCCTGATCGTATAACTCTAAGATCCTGGTGCAGGAGGCCCCTTGGGGCTCGATAAATCTTAAGGCGCCAAGCTGTGCAGTCGCCAAGCTCTTGGCTTGATTTAAAAGATGACAGGTTTACCACTTAGCACTCTGAGCTTAGCTTTACCACATCAGCTCACACACACAAACATGCACACATGCATACATACATACGCACACATATAAGATTCTTTCAGAAATAATTTTTCAAAAATTAATGTAATGTAACTTTTTATTATCTATTTTCTACTTTATTTATTCATTGGATTTGACAGAACAGAACGCAACCATTTGCAAAGCATGATGCTAGAATTAGTTAGATATGGATGGAAAAACATTATTTCTGCAGAGACTACACAGTCTGATGAGTGTTCATCAAAGAGCACAGAACAGTGAATCTACAACACAGGAATGACATAGCAGTGCCTTATGCTCATGATAGCATATGCAATTACTAATGACAATTTTAAAATAAGCAGATTTATTTTACAGAGTTGTGAAACATGGAAGCAAGGAACAAGCTGAAATAAACAGACTTGAGGGCTGAGGTGAGAGAACTTGGGGGGCAGGTTCTACAGGATTTATAGCTAAATCTGGTACATGCTTGCTTGTGGATTTTTGTTTTAGAGGCTGTAAGCTAAGGGTAGCTATGAAGGAATTATCTGAGATAGCCAGAAGGACTAGTCAGAGACTGTGGTGGGGAGAGCACAGGCTAGTTAGGAAATGCATTATCAAGATGGAATGGCTAAGGTGATCAGAGTCTCAGGTATCCGGAGGACTGGGCAGGAGAGTGGATTGTTGTGTCATGTCATTATCATGTCTAGCACAGTAAATCTAAATGGAACCAGCGGCACTGAGCATGCATTAAGGTTGGCAGAGGGCCTGGGTATGACCATAGTCACTAAGAAGGCCGGTATGCTCATTGATGTTGGGAAATGCTCGATGGTATAGACAAGATCCATATGAAGCTAGCGGCACTGAATATGGCACCAGTGGGCCAGCGAATGGCCTTAGTTTCTGGGGAGGCAAATATGGATTTGACAGGTAAGAGAGTGATTGGCTGTGCAGGGCAGCACAGTGAGTAAATATAGGGAGAATTACACCCTAGCTGCTATGGTGAGTGTTTGCTGTTGGTGTAGTGCATTAATGATGTCAGTGGGGCTGGGTATAGTCTTAGTCACTGCAGAGATGACTGGTTTGAGATGAGATGAGATGGTTTACATCTAAAGATGTTTTGTATGTGATTGGTTTAAGAATGAGCTTGGAGGGTGTTGTGTCTGAAATGCCAGACCTCACAGCAGAACCTCTTGGAGGTGTTATTGGTTTAATTTGGCAAAACCTAGACAAAGGGAGATAATACCTGAAGACCCCTAAGAAGAGCTTGCAAGGTTGTGGTTTCTAGTATGAAGTAAGTGATCTGGGCACCATGTGAAAATTAACGCTTTGGCACAGGTCAATTCACAACTTATCCAGTATATAATTACAATTTTCCTAACATTATGTCAACCATTCCTAAATGTCCTTCCCAATAGGTACTGCAACAAAAGATAACAAAACAGCTTCTTTCACTTTGTTTTTCAATTATACTTGCAGCTAGCTGTTAGCTAGCATTATGTCTCGTAAAAACAGAGACTAGCAGACATTGTTATCTTAAGTTTGAAACAAGATTTGTTATGTTAAGCATTCTGGCACACTACCATGCCAAATCATTGGTAATGCAGACAAGCACCTTCAAAATGGAACATAACTGCACTATGATACAGCAAATGCTCCACATCAAGTCCAGATCAAGCTGGCTGCAAGCTTATAAGCCAAAACCCCCCCTGAACTCCTGTGATCCTGCACAACACAGAGCCATCCATCAAAACCCTTCCCTTTATCCTTATAAACAATGAAGCAGTTTATGAAGGCCCCAGGGTGATCCAAGGACATGGAGGGAACAAACCAAGGCCAGAGAGGTGGCTACTGAAGCCATTAATCAAACACATGGACAGATAAGGCATAACTAACCACTTGCTTCTGGTGGGTGTTTCAAATGTTCATAGCAGACACATTAAACTCACTGTTTAACTACAGACGATCAGTTGGGTGTTAGGTGTTTTTTTGTATTTCAGCTATGATCTTTTTGCCTTGTTCATTTTGACACTTATAATCCTATGCCTATTCTGTGGTACTGTGACTTACAACAAAGGTTATGATGCCACCATTTACAATTCAAAAATAAGCAAAATCAAATCAAAATATCAAGTTTCAAATGTTTATCTTTATCCAGTTGTCAGTTTGACAGTTTGATTCAAAAGGTTTACAGCAGGGGAAATTGCTTAGATTTGATCACATTCCTGCATGTAGCTCGGTCCCAGACTGACCGGAACATGTTTCCCTTGTTCTACCTGATTTTACTCAATTATTTGTAAATAAGTAAATAAATACATATTTATTTTTGTATTTGTATTTAGTATTTGTGACAGGGTTTGTAAATCAAGGCAGCACCTCATCCAAGTTGCAAATCCATTATGACAAAAGCAACACAAAAGCTGAAAGATGGTGGTCCTATCAGGTGTGAAGCTCTTGGCCATGAAGCACAGTTATCGGCCTTACCTGTGTAAAACAAGCAGACCCCATGCTTAAAAGAACCTCGCCTAATTTATACAGCATTTTATTGAATGCAAATTAGGTCCATGTTACAGCAGTAATGTGTTGACATCAGAATGGTTCAGCCACTGAAATAGAAATGATTGTAATGCACTCCATATCACAGCTACAGCAGTGTGTACACGGTGACTCTTAGACATTTTTTCCTACTCTTTGATAAGTGATTAATGCATTACTTTAAAGAGCCAAATTAAATAACAGATGACATTAAATATTTCATCTTGAGCATAGATTGGATAGATGGATTTTCTTAGCACTATATTCAATAAACCCAAAGCCAGTAATGTTATGTTTTGAATGAGACATCAGTAATTTTCTTGATGGTGAAATTAAGTTCATCATATCAGAAGAGTTCATTTGTGTTGTAACAAAGAACTGAGTGATAAGAGATAATTCCCTGAAAAGGCTTTCCCTGAAAGCCTCTGTTGGCCGAGAGTAAGCCAGAAGGTCAGAAGGTTGGAGATGAGACGGCTATTGTGCAAGCAAAGTAAGTTAAATACGCCTTTCATTCTTTCTGTTCTTGTTTTTGTGCAAGAGAACCACAAATCTCTGGGTATTCCAATTTTACAATCCAATTGCCCAATTTTGAGATCTGAGTGAGCATATTTTCAGGCGACAGGGTTTGTTTGCTACTGAGACAATCAGCTTACGGAACCAGATCATATTCCCTGATTGAAGCGTATCATGGTGATGCTCTGTAACTATTGTGGGACCTCAGAAATATTTTTTGCCAACCACAATCATGAACTATATTATATATATTCACACTATTAGAACACACATTCCTGTCTCACACCCTTCAGGTGGGTGGTCATATATATTCATACATATATTTTTTCCTCACATTCTGGCCTTCTACCAGGGACCTGGGAGTTTCAGGGTGTGGTGCAGTATTTTTGCTGTTCCTACGATTGCAAGATTGATGTTGTCATTCCTGGTTTCTTTTGGAGCCACTCCTCCATCTTTGGTGTCATATATATCATATTTTGCATTCTGACCATTCTGTCTCAGATGATCAAAGGTGCTTATGAAAGAAATATGTTGGAGGCCAAGAAGTGAGGCCCTGAAGTCTGCTACATAAAGGTTAACAGCACTGGCGTCCAGTCTGCAGAGATGTGCAAAAGAAGCAGCTGCCAAAGGTGTAAATTTCTTTTTCACCAAAGAACCATCCAAAGTATATTCTCAGTTACAATGCAACAGAACCCTGCTGGAGTGTGGATCTACCAGAAAAATACTGAAAATTAACCATCACATAGCACCGATGCTCAGTGGTTAAGAGATTTTAATGCAGAGCACCAAAAAGGAACCAGTCATCAGTACATCAGCAGATATCTACAGAAAGTGGCTAAAGAAACAGCTATGCATGGATGAATAGAGGCATGATGTAGAAAATGAACCAGCTGTTAGTAACTGGCTCAGTCCTATATAAACTCAATAAGCCTTCATATTATTGGCATTAAGGGCCTTCATCACAAAAGTGGAAGACAATAGAACGACACTAGAAACCAAATCCAGCCAGCTGGTCATAGTGTGGTATATAGCAAGGAGATGCCCTCTGTTCTGCATAACCCTGAATCCTCTCAATCAGATCATCAAAAAGAGTGTATAGCAATAGAAAGAGATACTGACTTGCTGAACCACCTTGCCAAGACCTACAGCAAGGACATATGAATGTCATTCGGGCTGAGGAAGTAAGGTCAGTTGACAGTAAAAAGATATCGGGATAGAGGGAGCAGAACTTTCTGCAGGCCATATAACAGACCTGGAATAGGTGAGGATTCTCCAACCACACAGGAACCATGAGGTAGAAATGAGAAAGACAGCAACATCTGATACATCCAAAGGGTAAGGCAGGGCTTCAAGAGCCAATTCAATGTGAATAAGATAAAAGCCATAAACTAGCATGCCCTGCCATTCAACAACACCCAGCAGGCACAATAAGACGGGCAAGAGAAGAGCTGGAAAGTGCTGACATTATGACCAGAGAACACTACATATATCAATAGAAATCACACAACATATAACGAAATTCTGCATGTGAGTGAGTGTCCCCCTTAAAACCTTTTTGACCATCACCTTTTTTAATCATCAGCTTATCAAGCATTTGTCTACACAGAATGGGAATGCATTAGCAGAAGGCACACATGGAGCTCAAACTCTGCAGACAGTGTTTTTTCTCAGAATTGAAATGCAACTATAGTGCCAACCAAAATGCCAAGTGTCAACCAAAATGCCTGCCCAATGTTTTACTCTTTCACCACTGAAAAAGACTAGTAATAAAAATTGTATTGTGTGCATGTAAGCTGAGAATGAAACTTGTACCATGTCCAAAGATAATCTATATAAGCTGCAACTTGTGCCCCAAGAAGTGTGGTAGAGCTCCACTCTGCCAGCTGTTGGTCAAACAAAAGCCACCCTGTATCTGCTTGTTTTCTGTTTTCCTTTGGCTTTTATTTTTTGGTGCAAGTCAGAAGTAAAACTAGCCATAATTAAGCTAATACTAATACTTAAACAAAATAAAACAAGAAGCCAAAGAGAAAGACAAGAGTGTTGTGGAAAGATGCCAAACCAGTCCAAAGGTTTGGCATTATATCTAGCCTGATCTGAAATAATTTGAACATTATTTATGATTGCATGAGAAGTGCTGGATTTGTTGATGAGAGTTTGTGTTTTATTGGATCTATGCACTATGCATCATCTGTAAAACAAAATTCACTGAATTACTTTGGGCTTTAGCAAACAGCAACACCAGTCAAAAGCACCACTGGAATTATGACATGCTCTTAATGTCACCATGTTTGGCCTTTATTTTCTAATCTAATAATCAAAAGCGGAAATGCTTTAAAAATGACTGAGGTGACCTGGAATGTTTCATTTGAAGATGGAGGGAAGAAAATAGGAGCTGAGTAAAGGGAGGCCATGGCTGGCAGACGCACAGCTGAATACACTTGGCAGTGAGCTTCTGCTATCAAAGCCTCCCATCTTAATGAGGAAAAGTTACTACAGTTGCTCTGATTAAATCTTAATTGTTGGCTATAAAGATGACAATGCATAAGTTACATGAGGCAAAAACACACATTGCCCTGACTGATAGTGAGCTGACATCAAAGCACATTTGCACTTACTGTTTTGCTTTCAGTGTGAGTGACTGACCATCACCTTTTCTAATTACGTTCAAAATGAACCTACTATCTTTAACAGCCACTGACTTTATCCTGGTTTTATCACATAGTGAAAAGGATCTGGTATAAACCCAATTCACCGAAAAAGCATTTTTCTATTTACTAGGAGAGTACTCCTCGGGAATACTAGCCTAGTTACATTTCTATGGTAGCCCTGTAATAGCAGATATGCATTTAACAAAAACCCACACATTACTTGATAATTATTAAATCATTGTTTTACAATAACATGCTATCTGTACATCTACACAAATCAGTATGTTGTGCTTGTTTGAAATAAAAAAAACATAATACCAACAGGTAAGAAATTCATTCAGGTCTCTCAGAATAATTCATCAGTCTTATCTCTGTAAACATGAACCACAAGAATTTTCAGTGAAATACCTACAACATATGATACAAACATTCGTTTTTAGATGGGCACAATGGATAGAACTTAAAGTTTCCAGGAGGCACAGAAAAATAAAACAAATGTGGATCAAGTCAGGTTTTAGTTCCAAGTACATGCTCTTCCTGTCAGCCAAAAGTGAACATGAAAATGCCCACTAACAATTTGGACCACGCCAGGTGTGGACAATGCGGTTTGACTCTGTCTTGTCTTTAAAGCCAGCACCATTAACCATGGTGATTGCATCTTACCAGCCAAGACAACGCAGTTGAGCAATGTCACAATTACTGATAGAGTGATGTTTGGAGGAGAAGACTTCACTGAGGCTACAAAACAGCATGTCTGAAGGGCAGATTGCAGCCTGAATGCTGCACCTTATACCAATCAGCCATTCGTATTTACATGATCAGGATACATTGTTATCTACTACTTAGTGCTTAGATTGTTGTTCTAACGTGTTGATACATAAATGGATGTCTGATGTCTGATGTCAGACATTCAGGATTCAGTTCACCAAATTGTTGTTGTTGTAGATTTCGAGACCTGGTGTTAAGGATTGCAGATGTCCTTGGTCCTTGGTCTGGTCATTTGGGACTTACAAAAACATATGCATGCATGAATTTTAAGACATTTCTTGTGGCCTGCTTTACGAAAGGATGTGCAACTATTGTCGGTCTTGTGAGACCTGTCAAAAGTGTGGTGAGCCGAATAAGGTTATTCCTCCTGCACCTTTGCATTCTATCCCAGTGATGGGAGAACCATTTGGGTGGGTGGTAATTGATTGTGTGGGTCCTGCCAAAAACACAGAGTGGAAATCAGAATTTACTAACCGTAATCTTTGTAGCTATAAAGAATAGACATAAGTAGTCTGTCTCTCAGAGCTACACACGAAGCCTTACGAATAACTCAGAGTAGTTAGTTCAGGCTTTTGCTGTGTACTCTCCAGACATGTCTGTATTTAACCGGGTTCAATAAAAGGTCAAATGACATAAGACTGGTGACTTATTCTTTTGCATCAACGAACATGCTGCGCTAGGTGGGAGGAGAACAAGCGCAACAATATGCAAAGTACAATCTGCTGAAAAACACCTTAACACTCTATTAAATGGTTCTCCATCTCTTTTTGGTGATGTATCTAAACAAACAAATGTTTTTCAGCATGATACCAAAGTAACATTAGAAATTCCCTTGAAGTATCACACCTATAGATTGAACGCAAAGTAATGCCAAAAGAAGTGGAATACTTGTTTGAACATGGATTGGCTGTTCCAAGCCCCAGCCCATGGAGTTCTCCATGTCTACTTGTACCAAATCCTGACAGTACGTATTGGCTATGTATGGATTCTAGAAAGATGAATGCAGTCACACCGGACTCTTTTCCCTTGCCTCGTGTTGACGATTGTGTTGATAATGTTGGCTCTAAAAAATATGTGACTAAATTAGATGTTCTTAAGGGTTACTTAAGGCATTTGTTTTATTTCGTTAGGGGTTAGAAACATGATTTTGTGAATGTTAGGATAGTTACTTATTTTTTCATTTATTCTTTTTCTTTCTTTTCTTGCCCAGATTGTCCCTTTCCCATGTGAAGTTTCACATGCCAAGAGTTATTAAAATTATTGGCTTTATTTGTGTATTGTAGCGTTTTGTGATCATTGAATGAATTTGCTCTGCCACATTTGCTTTTCTATTTTGTTGGCGCCTTCGGCCTAGACAATTATCGGTGTGTATGAGGGTGTCACAACAAGTGGGAGCTTGTCCGGGATCATTATATGCTCATTACTATGTTCCAGTAGCCCACTTTTGCTGGGTCCCCACGCATCTGTTGTGGACTTGACTAACATGGTTGATGTCAGGGCCAGAGTGACTCTTTTGTTTTGAACACTCACTGTTACTGAGAGGTAGCGTTAAGAACTTTGCCTAAGGGACCAAATGGGATACAAGACCGAAGGTGACGGAGATCTATAAAGCTAAGAACCTGTCGGACTTGCAGAAACAAACTGGTAATGGCTAGCCAACTGGTTATAGTGGTGATGGACAAACAGCAGAAGAGGTCCACAGTGATAGATGTAGCAATCACAAGTGACAGCAACATCAGGAACAAGGAACACAAAAAGCTCGAGTAATACAACGGGCTGAGAGAAGAGCTGGTAAAGATGTGGAAGGTGAAAGCAATTAGGTTGCTTGGAGAACTAAGTGCTGTGACACCCAGACTGGGAGAATGGCTCCAGCAGATTCTACACTGTAAAAAAATAGACTTAAATAACACAGTGATCTTTATGTTTTATGTTGCATAAATGAAACACAGCTTTTTGGCTAAAATAATATTTTTTGTTAGGCCTACACAGCATCTATGAGTCACCAACTGCACGGTATGACTCTGCAGCTGTTGACGGAGACTTATAACGAAAAGCTCAGTGCTGTTTAGATTTTCTTGTATATCTCTGCATAATACCAAATTACTTTGTAGAGCAAATTGGACATTAGTGGGACTGACCACACAAAAACTGAAGATCCGTATGGAACATGTAGGTTAGCTAGCTTAGCTTAGCTAAGCTAACCTAATGCTAGTTAACTAGCCATCTTTCTTATTATGCTAGCTATCTTAGTTAACCTAAGCTAGGTAGGTTAGCACTGCCTAAAATTTCTAAGAATGATCTAAGAATGAAACAACCTAATATGATTTACTGTGACTTTATATGTGTAGTCTTGTCTGTTTGGATTGTATGATCTCATGTCCTTTGCCTGTGTATGTGTATTTATGTAATGGTGTAGTTTTCTGTTTAGTCTTAACAAATGTTTAGTTTGTCTTGTTTAGCTCTAACTTTGTCGTCATGCCTCGCTGTTCTTGCGTTGTCTAGATGTTATCCGTTATGTGAAACTGTTAATGTGTGTTGTACAAGTCCTTTTTATAAAGTCCGCTCTACACAGCCCCCTAGTGATCACTAGCATGTGTGTGTGTGTGTGTGTGTGTGTTCTGACTGCACAGATGGGTAAATGCGGAGGACAAATTTTGATTGGGGTGAAAATCACAATTGACCAATGTGGCAATCTTAATCTTAATCATTTGTGTCCGCCCCATTCACTCAACGCGTGCGAAGTAACAACATTATTAAGTATTTATCTGGAATATTAGTGGTTTAACAGATTCACTTTAAAGAGTTGGAAACAACTGTAGTAAGTTCATAAATAAACTGTTGCCTTGACAAAGACACTTGTAACAGCATGGGCTCTACTGATATGTAATAACAACAATTAGGTTAGTAATGTTAGTGTAAAGTGCAGTGTGGTGCTTGATATCAACAGTTTTATACAAAATATCTTTCAATATGGTGGCTGTAGAACTTATACATGTTGGTTTTTGTAGTCTTATACAGGATGACTGGATGAATTTGTAGCAATATTGACTAATTATGAATTATTATAAATTGACACCACCCTGAAACTTCAGGGAAATATGTTTTTTATAACTGATAGATGAAATAGATGAAATGATGATATATCGATCTCATTACCGAAGGTGAAGCTCAGAGTCTGTGCAGTAAAATATATTCATCAAAATCCTGCATTTGTATCATGCCTGCCGAGCCCGACCATAACACAGTAATTGGTTTAATAAACAAATGCAAATTTTATTGATTAATAGATAAACAATTTAACGTTATAATGCATACGGCGCATAACGTCGAAAACTTGGTTTTAGGTTCAGAGAGTTAATCAAGCTATTAACTGAATAAACTGAACAAACCAACTGAAGTTAAGTGAAGAATTAATGCTAACTCTACAAATGGACATTTTTCCAACTCCAAATTCCGACTTCTCCGTCAACTAACTTTTCTTACTAGGTTATGAAGTTTTAGTATTGATCCAAAGGTGTTGCAAGAAGGGAGGGACTAGCTGTCATGCCTATGAATATTCAAAGTTCAGGCATTTCCAACTTAATAGTAACAGCAACCAGATTAATACATATGTATACTTATGTGGTAGTTGTTGCTTAGCTAACTTTTATTTGTGAATTTGTTCATTGCACACCACTAATCAATCTCAGACTACACCACCCCTGCAGTATAATGGAGAAGGGGACTCCCACTAGGCCACCCAACTTAACGAGTATACGAGCTACTCAATGATACCGGTGTGTCAATTAGAGTAATCAGTTCTCAAGGCAGGTTTTATTTGACAATAATTCATAAAATCACAGAAAACACTTCTTCATGTGGTGCCTGTTACCATCACAAAAAACAGGGCTTAGTCAGGGGAAATGAATCCCGCCCAAACATTAATGTCAAGGGAATGGTTACTGTACTGGACCCCCTCCACCGCATTTCTACAATAAAAGCACACCACGATCCAAAAGACCTTGCCACCAATCTTACCAATACAACACAATGCAAACACCCCCCACAAGGCCACGACTGGGGATCTGAGAAGTCCTTGGCCACAAAACAACAAAATAAAGAAAACCCAATTCTAACAACTCAAAATAAAGCCCACCAATATTACAATTACACGACTCATGAAATGATCATCATACTTCTTTATAAAATAGACACAGGTGGCTCAAATATCAAAGACAAAGACTCTTCCATTTAAGGCCGTCATTATTGTAGCCAGCTAGAATCAAAACACAATGGTAGAGAGAAAAAAAAGTGGTCACAAGTGCCTCGACCCACTCAAAGGCTCCATACATTCGACAGTAGTTATCCACACCGCTACCAAACAAACAACACTGGGTGTATTCTAAAATACTGGGCCATCCTAATCATTTCACACCAACAAACATAATTAAGGGATAAAGATAGGGATCGAACCATGGCCTACTACAGGCAAAACCAGATCTCACTAGAACTTCACGGGGAAGACGACATGGGTTTGGTGCTGACCAGCCATTCTATGGCCAGAACGTCTTACTACTGGTGACTGTTGCCCCACTTGGTCCTCTGGGCTCCCACCTATATCACTGAGGGACAAATTCTCATCAGCAGCAGCTCCCTTTTCACTGAACATTTGACCACAACTCTGTCCTGAATGACCATTGGGACTGCCCATTCCTGAACCTACTCTTTTCCTACGCCTCATGCAGACCACAACTCAAGCAGGGCTAGTCTCCTCCTCAGACTCTTGATGTTTATCCAGATATCCAATTATCCAGAGAATAAATGCTACTTACACATATAAACTTATGTAAATTAGATTTTTGCAAAAGTATGATGAAAGTGGTAATACTGGACATTATATACATTATATATATTCGACGTAAAATATTTATTGTCTATTTTATTTATTGATTGATTTAAGGATATATTGATTTTTTAATTTAAGGATGTCATGGTAGGCCAGTCCCAGAGCTCAGGCGAGACACCCACTCCTAGACCCTCCTCCACACGCACACTCCCCCATTCATAATCACCGATTTATTGACACACCCCTTCAGGTGATTGCATTCACATGTTGCCAGTTACTGCACTCTTTAAACACCCATAGGTCCAGCCGCCTGGTGCTGCGTATTCCTCGTGCCCATCTTGAGAGAGCCAGCGTCTCGACGCCTTAAAACCTTGTATCTGTTCTCTGTTTTTCTGAGTAATGATTGTTGTCCACCTAATGCGCCTATTTTGTATTAGCGCTTTAGCCTCTTTTTTTGTGTGTGTTTATTTGTGTTGTTATGGACATTAAAGATCACACAGCCCCGATTGCGCCTCCTGCTGCTGCTTCTGCCACGTCACAAAATATGCAGCCTCAAGGCAGCAATGTGAATACCACCAAGATGGCCGACGTCCTGGCAGCTCAGAATGCTACCCTGGAACAACAGTAATGCAAGCTTAGAGAGCTCAGGGCGGTGATGGGTAACCTCACGAGCTGTGTTCAGGAGCTCTCCAGTTGACCGGCACGGTCCCAACCCCTCAGCTTGGTAAGTGCCACATCGCAAAGGCACAGTGCAAAGGCTTTGTCGTTCAATGTGAATTATACTTCACTTACCAGCTCCAAATGTCCGATCCTGCTCAGGTAGTGTTTATTATATCCAGACTCACAGACAGCTCCTGTCCTGCGTCAACTCCTGCTCCCCCCCGTAGACAGGGGGAGTGGCCGAGTAAGTACGCAACCTGCTAAAGAAATACTTACCTTGACAGTGACTATTTCATAATGGGGGTTGCATCTGTCTCCTCTCTAGTGGACTCGGGTGCCACAGGCAACGCGATAAACCAGAGACTCGCCGAGGATCTCGGCATGCAGCTGGTCCCACTCTCGCAACCCCAGCGCATTGCATCACTGAATGGAGGACCTATAGTCAGCGGCCTAGTCATGCATAACTATCCGTTAGCAAACACTCTGAACACCTCCCCTTAATGTGCTCCCCAATATGTGATACGACTTAGTTCTCAGTTTTCCTTGGTTGCAGACACACAATCCACATACGTCATGGGAAAAGGACAGGATAGTTGATTGTCTCCCCTTTGCTATCAGGTTCACATCAAATGGGCCATGCCCCTGTATTCTATATCAATTGAGAGCCACAAGGCAGGAAAGCAAGAAAAGGTCCCCCCTGAGTACAGAGACCTCCAGGAGGTGTTTAGCCCCACCAAAGCCACACAGCTGCCACCTCATCACACGTGGGATTGTGCTATAGAGGGGCTACTCCGCTACGTTGCAAGGCTTACCCACTGTCTCAGGAGGAGGAGCAGAATATGGAGCAATACATCAGAGAGGCTTTAGTGCAGGGTTACATTTGTCCCTCCACCTTGGCTGCCTCAGCTTGCGTTTTCTTTGTAAAAAAGAAGGACGGTGGGCTGACGCCATGCAAAGATTACCGAGGACTCAATTCCGTCTTGGTAAAATAGCCATACCCACTGCCACTGGTACCGGCGACGCTAGAGCAGGTAAAGGAAGCAAGGTATTTCACCAAACTGGATCTGCGCCGAACCTTATCCGCATCCGTGAGGGGGATGAGTGGAAATCAGCATTCATTACGACTACAGAACATTATGAGTACTGAATACTGATGTATGACCTCGCCACGTCACCGTCAGTCTTTCAGGCGTTCAGGGAATACCTGGGAAAATCGCTTACATCGATGACATTTTGTTTTATTCCGCTTCCCTGGACCGACATATTTGCGACATACGTGCAGTCCTTAGCAGTCTCCTGTGTAATCACCTGTATTGGAAGCTTGAGAAGTGCGAGTTCCACCTCACCGAGGTGAGCTTCCTGGGTTACATCATCAGGCAGGGCTTCTCTGAGGAGGAGCCTGATGCCTCAGATGGGGAGAGGAGGTGGAGCGAGCTTTCCAGGCACTGAAGGACGCGTTTTCATTATCCCCAGTACTGCAGCAGCTGAACCCCAACCACCCCTTCATAGTCGAGATGCATGCCTCTGATGTGGAAGTTGGAGTGGTTCTGTCCCAGAGATCGAGAAAACAGGGTGGGCTTTGTCTTGTAGCATATTACTCAAAGAAACTCACGCCTGCTGGGCACAATTATGGGGTAGGAGACAGACCTGCTGGCCATCAAGCTTGCGCTAGAGGAGTGGAGACACTGGCTAGAGGGAGCGTGGCACCCCTTTGTGGTGATCACCGACCACAAAAACTCGACTACCTCAAAAACACCAAGAGACTTAACTCGAGACAGGCTCGGTGGTCACTCTTCTTCTCCTGGTTTTCATTCACCATAACGTACAGACCAGGAGAGAAGAACACGAGGGTGGATGCACTCTCTCGGCAATACGATCGCCTCGCCACTCCCACCTGCACTCCACCTGCAGGTGATATATATAAAATACCACCTGCGCACTTCACCTGGCTGATGGTCTGGTGTACATGGCCCATTCCCTGCTGGACTCGCGCAGGAAGGGTAAGGTGCTGCAGTACTTAGTGTATTGGGAGGAGTACGGCCCCTCACACAGCCCCGATTGTGCCTCCTGCTGCTTCTGCCATGTCACAAAGGATTTATTATTTCTGAATTTAAAGATTTATTGATTTGCTAATTAATAGATTTATTGATATAAGTACTTATTACTTTGTGGATTTATTATTTCTGATTTAATTGATCTAAGGATTTATTATTTCTTGGTTTATGCCTCTATTCCATGTTAATGAGGTGGGTGTAACGGTAGGCGAGAGGACGAGGATGCGGAGTCGAGCTTCGTTTTAGTAGACAGTTCATTTAGTAGACTATGTTGATTGTTCATCAACATAGATTAGCGCTATGCGCTTTTAACACGTAACACACAAGGCGACTCAAACAAAGACGAGCCAGGACACTGCGCAAGCACACATTAAATAGACGAACAACACTATCCCCTTGTGATGACGAGACAAGCCACAGGTGAGACTGAGAAACACACCCATACCGACAAACCCACGGAACTACACATAAGGACTTAGACGACATAAACACACACCCAAAGGGAGGGGTCCGGGAGCGTCACCGTGACAGTGGGTGAGACTTTTGCAGTTCTAGTGAGCTATTGGTCGAAGGATGGCAGGAGTGATCAAGGCAAACCAGACTTACTGTAGTATTACAGTAGTGTATTTTCTATTTTCAAACTGCATGAAAAAAAAAAGTTTTTTCTACTGTTTGCCTGCTGAGTTTTAAGGTGGACTGGAATTCATTTTGAATAAGAAGCTGGAGAATAAACTAACTATTTATTGATAGAATGAATAACCATTTTGTATTGGTGTCAGATTAAAATTCACAAAAAGACCAATTTTAAACTCAGTATTTAATTGATGTAGAATTATAGTTGCTTTGAGGAGACAAATGCACAAGAACTATAAGGTGGGTTTCTATCCAAATGTTGGGATGCATTTATAAAAGATTTATTATGCCATTCATTACGGTTATGCAAAGGTGATGTAATCATTAGGGGTGACATTGGGGCAAGCAAAATGGAGAGTAACTTGGTCTTTGCTTTTACCAGATGCAAAAAAAGCATTACCATCTTTACAGGCATTTGCAATCTTTTATGTGCTGACTGCATTTCAGAGACCCCAGGCAGCACGAGCAGTGGCCTGCCTAATGAGGGATGAAATCTCTGTGCCACCCCGATGACATCCACTGTGCATGTGGGACCACAAATGCACCAGACAATTCTTGGAGAACAGAGTGTGAGCTTTGGATTTGGCACTTCAGAATGTCGAAAGCAACCTTTGAAAAGCTATGTGTCATGATCGGAGCACCCGTAGGGCCAGTCAGTTCCAGTCACTGACCACCTGTGCCAACTGATAAGAGAATTGCTATTGCTTTATACAAGCTAGCCACTTATACTGAGTATAGAGTAGTGGGGAAAAAAACATTTGGCAAAAGTGTAACATTTTATTGCTGTGTGTGCTGTTTGTCAAGCAATGAGAATGAATTGGCCCATCATTTTACTGGAAATGCAGGAGGCACAGCAACTAGCACAGTGTAATTATGCACAGCACCACATACCACAGGTGTTTGGTGCACAACCTAATCCTTCCTCAAGCAGTCGGGTATAGGGACTATGTAAATTAAGAGGGATGGTCATCAATTGTGCTGCAGACACCTGGGAATAACTGTTGATTTGTGATGTGTGTGTCTGGCAGTACACAAAACGCAACAGTCTTTAACACTATATTTTTAATAGTCACCTTCACATTCAGTGCTCTAACAAAACCAATTTCAATATTTAAAATGTTTAAACATATGGTTTGATACATTATTTTTCATTCAAAAAACCCTTTTCCATCAGTCTTTTTTTTTTTTTGCATTCTTGTTTAAACAATCTTTTCCACCTCATTGTACAACAGACCTGGGCATTGTGCACCCCATGGGCCACATCTGGCCCTCTGACTCTCTCTGACTGGCCCACACAAGATTGTTGATAAATTAGTCAAAAGTAAACGGGTAACTATGACACCCATGTCAATGTGACAAGTGCACAAAATACAGTACTACACTACTTTTAGATTGAAGCCAGCTGTTTTTGTTTTTGCTTTTTAATTTGCATCTTTCCGGTCATTGCGCTTAAGCACCTTCACTCAAACATGTCAGTGAATGTGTTGGACAGCTTCTTGTCTGCTAACATTCAACAAAGAAAGATTGATGTTGAATGCAGAGTTTTTAGCAAAGCATGGACTTCTAAATATTTCTTGAAGTAAAAGGTAAAGCTATGTGCTTAGTTTGTGGAGAACAGGGTTAAAATTTTAATTGCCATTACGAGAGTAAACAGAGAAATACAAGAAGTTTCATGCAGAGTGGGCACAGGTATCTGAACAATTGTCAATCTGCAAAGGCAGCAAAAATTTTTAGCAGCTTAACTCTGCCAGTGATGCAGCAGTCAGGACTGTAATATCCCACAGAATTGCAAAAAACAGTAAGACATTTGAGCATTTGTAAATGTGTCCTTCTCCAGTTGAACTGTAATGACACGGGTTTGTAACTTCAGCTTTTTGTCTTGGCTCTGGACAAGAGCTGTGATGTCCACGATACATCCCAGTTACTGATCTTTATACATGGGGTAAACGTTGAGATGAGGGGTGTCACAGTGCCCTCGGCAACCGCCTTGTTTTGGTTTGTTTCCTGGTTGCTTCTTTGAGCTTTTATTTTGAAATTTCCTTTTGCGTCTACCTTTATGACCCTGTATTGTATCCCCACCCTGCGTATTAGTTTCACCTGTGTCTCATTAGATTCCTTGTTTGCCTGTGTATTTAAACCCTGTGTTTTACTCTGCACTTTGCTGGTCATTGCACGTAGCCCCTGTTGTTTTGTTCCTGGTTCTGCATTAAGTATTCTCTAGTTCTTTCTGTTGTTTGTTAGCTCATTTCTTGTGTCCAGTCCAGTCTCTGTTACTAGTCTTGTTTGTTTTGTGTATGCCTTGTCTCTTTAGTTTGAAGTATGCAGGATTGCTTCATGTGCCTTTGTTCGTCTCTGTTGTTACATATTTATTATGTCCTTGTTCATTATTCTGTCTGTAATTGCAGTTAGTATTATTTGATTGATGTCTGTAGTCTTGTTTAGTTTATCTGTGTGAGGCAAGCCTGCCTCAGTGAGTTGTTACAGAATGACCAGCCACACAATGATGCAGCAGGTGATGCTCGCAATGCCTAGCATGCCCTCACCCACGGACACAGTAGAAGCCGAGAAACTTTTGAAGAGTTTAGATTCTTCCTTGCCAAGGATGCAACAGGTAACCCCATGGTGCTACCTTCTCTAACACTCTGCCCCTATGACTACAATGGTGAGGGGTGCACCACTGATGGCTTCACTCTTCAGTGTAGGGCATATTTTTAATTCCTGAAATGCCCAACATCTCCTGAACAAACACTCATTCTATTTGAGATCCCTGCTCAAGGGAAAGGCTCTGGACTGGGCGAACATAATTTTATTGAACAGGACTGATGTAGCTTGGACAGTAGCAGGATTTATTGAGCTAATGCAGAGTATGTTTGCTGGTGTCACATCAGATCTATGCTTTACACCTTCCTTCACTACTATTCACATTGATAAGGACCTGCTCAAAAAAATGTTCGGTTGGCGGGGGTGGTTATAGGCCTGAGTGTCGGGCCCTCATGGCCTACCAAGCTGACTCCATTAGCCTTGTAGGCAGGTTTGGGGGTCGCTGGCGGATCTCGCACAGTAGTGTCCTCACGTCTCCACCGGTAGCTGGATGATCAAACACCGACTTGAACAGGATCCGGAACTGGGTCTCTGACTCCAAGGAGGGGTCTTGGCAATTCCACAAGGCTGTTCCCCAGGTTCCTGCTTCTCCAGGGAGATAAGACAGCATGAAGTGGATCTTCTGCTTTTCCATCTGAAACTGGGTCAGGTGATATAGAAAATACAGCGAGCACTGCATGAGGAAGGTCCGGCATCGCACGGGGGCACCATTGGATCTTTCAGGTTTAGCCACAGGTACACAGGTTGACACAGCAGCAGGTCTTGAGGGGTGTAAAACCTCGTTAAGCCTTTGGATCTTATCGAGGAGCCCAGTGATGGTAATCTTCTGCCGGGTCAGGAGAGCTTGCATTTTCGCTGGATCCATGTTGTAAGGCGTATTCTGTAACATATGAACTAGGCAGAGAAGGATCCAACTGCGGAACAATATCGCTTTTATTGAACATATAACAATCGGCGAAGGCGAGTAGCGACAGCGGTACACAGTGGTGTTGAACACTGGAGTGTTAGGTGGAGAGTCAGGCCAGTCCAGGGTCACACCGAGAGAGCAGAGTCTGGGAGGAACAGAGGGGCTAGGCTGGGGACGAGGTCTATGAGGGAAGCAGAGGTCAGTACACAGGCAGGCAACGGAGTTAGGAAAACGCTTGGTATGCGGCATGAGTTGCCAATACTTCACAACCTGGAAGCTTGACTTCTGTCTTCAAATAGTCAAGGAAGAGGGTGTGTATATGAGAGACAGGTGCATGGCTAATTGTCTAGAGGGAGGGGCTGTGTGCAATTCCTAACAAGCTGTTTCCATTCAGGTTCTTTTTTTTCAAAATTTACATTTTCAAAATTAGACCTGGTGTATGGAATATCTGCTTTAGAGTAAATTTCAGGAGTGGGTGAGGAAGCAGCACCGAGCAGAGACAGAGAGAGACTGTGTGTGTGCTTTGGGTATCAGTAATGAACATCAGTACTGCTTCACCAAGTAGGTGATGACCCATCAATATCTCATATAATTTCTTCCCATCTCTTAGTCAAATCATTAAGAGAGACCCTAACAATAATACAATGGAAGCAAAAATCCTACTTATGTTTTTCTCGTAAACAAAGCTTTTGATTGTATTTTTTTTACATTGATATACAAAAAAAGTCATGGGACAGGAACTGGTCAAAGTAATTGTTTTTTATATAGTGCTGGAGGATCACCCTCCCTTTAGTTATGCTGCTATAGATAAACCTGCCGGAGCCACTGGCACGTGTCCTATATACAGTATATAGTTGTTTAAATTGATATTCACATCCAAACCGGATTCCAAAAAAGTTGGGACACTAAACAAATTGTAAATAAAACTGAATGCAATGATGTGGACGTGCCAATATCTAATATTTTATCCATAACAGAACACAGATCAAAAGTTTAAACTGGGTACATTTTAAAGGAAAAATATGTTGATTCAAAATTTCACAGTGTCAACAAATCCCCAAAAAGTTGGGACAAGTACCAATAAGTGGCTGGAAAAAGAAAATTGAGCATATAACAAACAGCTGGAAGACAAATTAACACTAATTAGGTCAATTGACAACATGATTGGGTATAAAAAGAGCTTCTCAGAGTGTCAGTGTCTCTCAGAAGCCAAGATGGTAAGAGGATCACCAATTCTACCATTGTTGCGCAGAAAGATAGTGCAGCAATACCAGAATGGTGTTACCCAGCGTAAAATAGCAAAGACTTTTAAATTATCATCAACCATGCATAACATCATCAAAAGATTCAGAGAATCTGGAACAATCGCTGTGCGTAAGGGTCAAGGCCGTAAAACTGGATGCACGTGATCTCCGGGCCCTTAAACGTCACTGCACCTCAAACAGGAATGCCACTGTCAAGGAAATAACAGAATGGGCTCAGGAACACTTCTAGAAAGCATTGTCAGTGAACACAGTCCACCGTGCCATCCGCCGTTGCCAGCTAAAACTCTACAGTGCAAAGAGGAAGCCATTTATAAGCAAGCTCCACAAGCTCAGACGTTTCCACTGGGCCAGGGGTAATTTAAAATGGAGTGTGGCAAAATGGAAGACTGTTCTGTGGTCAGATGCATCACAATTTTAAGTTCTTTATGGAACACTGGGACCAGAGAGGACAAGGATAACCCAAGTTCTTATCAACGCTCCGTTCAGAAGCCTGCATCACTGATGGTATGGGGTTGCATGAGTGCTTGTGGCATGGGCAGCTTGCATGTCTGGAAAGGCACCATTAATGCAGAAAACTGTGTTCAGGTTCTAGAACAACATATGCTCCCATCTAGATGTCATCTCTTTCAGGGAAGACCCTGCATTTTTCAACAAGATAATGCCAGACCACATTCTGCAGCAATCACAACATCATGGCTACGTAGGAGAAGGATCTGGGTACTGAAATGGCCAGCCTGCAGTCCAGATCTTTCACCTATAGAGAACATTTGGCACATCATAAAGAGGAAGGTGCGACAAAGAAGGCCCAAGACGATTGAACAGTTAGAGGCCTGTATTAGACATGAATGGGAGAGCATTCCTATTTCTAAACTTGAGAAACTGATCTCCTCTGTCCCCAGACGTCTGTTGAGTGTTGTAAGAAGAAGGGGGGATGCCACACAGTGGTAAAAATGGCCTTGTCCCAACTTTTTTGGGATTTGTTGATGCCATGAAATTTTGAAACAACATATTTTTCCCTTAAATTGATGCATTCTCTCAGTTTAAACTTTTGATCTGTCATCTGTCATGTTCTATTACGAATAAGATATTGACATTTGCCATCTCCACATCATTGCATTCAGTTTTTATTCACAATTTGTTTAGTGTCCCAACTTTTTTGGAATCCGATTTGTAGAATCAAGTCTACCTTTTGGGTAAAACTTTGAATAGACTTTGCACTGGACAGCGAATAAAATATTTGCATAACCAGTTAGGCCTGTTTGCAGAGACAGCAAGATGTATTATTTGTAACAGTTAGCGAGAGACGTGGATGCGGATGCGGTCGAGCTTGTACTTGCAGACACGTTTATTAAACAAATAACAAAATAACGCAAAACGCGTTTAAACATTTACCACACACGGTGACTCAAACAAAGACGAGCACGGGACACTGCGTAAACGCACATTAAATAGACGAACAACACTATCCCCTTGTGATGAGACAAGCCACAGATGAGACTCGTGAACACACCCACACTGGCACACACCCACGGAACTACACATATGGACTTGCACCACATAAAGACGACCACGACCAAAAGGAGGGGTCCGGGAGCATCACCGTGACATTATTAGCTCCACTGTGTACTAGTTAAGTTACCAGTTTATTTAACAACACTTTATTAACGCTTGAACATCCTGACAATAGAAGTGCAGTGAAAACAAAACAGAATAGTTACCATAACTGTAGGTAGCTATGAAGTCACTGACTTTTTTATGAACTAAAAATGAATTGGAGCTCTATAATCACTGGTGCCAGCAGCCATAATCCTGTATGTACTGTGCCTACATATTTTAGTGTGTGTTAGGTAGCAAATAGATACCCTAAAAGTAATACAAAAGAAAGCAACTCAATGTTTTTCTGGCCTTTGGAAATAGAAAGCATACTACTGTAATCAGTAAAGATTTTTACTGAGAGCAGCATGAGCGCCCGGTCTCCTAGCATTAGTACTAGCATTAAAGTTACTACAGAAGCTAGCAGACAACAACATAGCCATGATGCTCCTGCAGTGTAGGAACAGGTAGGAAGACTTTCATTTTATTGTCTCATCTGGCTTCTGGATTGTTTATTGAACCAGCTTTGTTTGGTGCGGTTGCATATTATTTTTCTAACTATATGCCTAACTGTTGTTACAATACTGGTGTTTGAGGAAGTCTGGTGTTTTCATTGTCACCTTTTACTGCATGTCTCTCTGTACTACATTTAATATGAATACTTATGAATACTTATAATATACTTATCAATAGCTATTATATAGTTATCTATACAATAATATACTGTATTGTAACCTATTTGTTAGCTGGCTGTTTTTCAGGTCTTTGTCTTTGATATGCGTGAGGCAGGGTAGTCAGAGTTTTATTTTGGTGTTGTATTGCTAACATGGAAAAAAACTTGAATTGATCTCACTGAGCTGCCTCAACAAACAGATTAATCCCAATACTGGCCTCTCTGAACATCCCTATTGCAAATACACGGGAAGTTCTGATCTGTAGGAGTAAACAACACTGTCTGAAGGACACATCAGACTCAGGTTAATTATTGCTGGGTTTTAGGTTTAATGCATCAAACTGGTGAGACTGATTGAGCTGCTGTTGCACATATGTTTGAAACATTGCCAAATATGTGGGAAGTAGGAAGATTTCCAGAGCTGCAGCTACATTTTTGGTCAGCTCAGTTAGGTTTACTTTGAGGTGGTTCTGCCAACATAACCTTCTGTCTTGGATTGAAACAGAGTCACACACTGTTCATGAACATATTTGTCTTTTTGGTCTGCTGGATGAGCTGATATGACTTGTTTCCATATGTTGAAGCCTCTGTAGGGAAACAGTTCAGTGTGATGTCATGCCTGGTAATGCATGAGAACATTTGTCTAAAAAAAATTAAAAATTACATAATATCCAGAGACATCTATTTGAAGGGGCAAATATAATCTTTTGTGAAACACACATTTTTTTCCTTTGAATCAAATGTTTTGCCTTAATGTTGCCTGCTATGAAATTTTAACACAAGATTTTTATGACAAGATATGAGAGGATTTTTACTAAATTTGTCTATTGATCTACAAAGAGAATGTGTTGAGGTCAAGAAGTACACCAATTTTTTTTTACAGTTCCTTACATTATTTCTATAGAAGATTCAAAAACAAGAGACTTCATTTTTATGCTCTATATCAGTCAGCAAAAACTTGACATACACTTCATTAGTATTGAGTGGAATTGCTTTTAAATTGCTTAATTTGAGGTCATTATTTGATGTAGCCTTCCACATGGTTCAGTGCACAATGCTTTACTGTAATTTTTGTCCATTCTGACCCAACTGGTGTCTATGGATTTGTGGTGGCCACTCTTAGTTTATTGTGTTGTACTTAGGCCAATTTCTCACAATTTTGGAGGAAAAATGAAAACCATTGTCTTTCTGGAAACCTCAGATGCGACCACATATTCACCTTTCACCTCATGACTTGAGGTTTTGCTATTTGCAGATAAGCCTCCTCCTGCATAATGCAGTCTGTTTCCTGGAGTTCACCACTCCTTTTTCCAGTCGTCTATCCTCACAGCGTGATACTTCCATGCTTCACAGGTGGATTGTTGTTGATAAATATGGCTAAACAGCTTTATTTATTTGTGCTCTTGACCACCTAGAAAGTTGTAGTAGGGGTTGGGTCTTTCAGGACATTGCGATGGAGTACTCTCTTTATGGTGGATGTAGATGCATCAGTACCTGCAAAAAGAAACATTGAAGATTGAGGATTATAACAGGACAAGTGTATAAACAAAACTGTGTATTAAATGTATGTGTGTGTGAGTGCATCTTTTCTAAGTAGTCTTTTCTAAATATCATGCATCTTTACGCCAACAGTGTGCTCCTCTAGCTTTAGCAGGTGATAGTCTGTATAAAGAAACAGGCCAAAAGGATTATAAACATTGTTGAGTATATCCCTTGGTCCTGGAATGTTATATAGTTTCTTTTGTCTCTGAAAGCATTTTAGGCCTTACAAACAAGTCCTGTTTTCCTGACATTACTGGGAAACATCCTAGGCATGTCTCACATCTGTGCTATCACCCAAGGTCAACTACAGTATCATATCAGACATGACGCAGCCTGTGTTGCAACCTTCCCGCTTCCTCTCAGTGTGTAGGAGGGAGGGGAGAGGTCGCCGCTGACTCAGAAGTATAGTGTCTCAATGTGTCTGAAATCACCACTTACTAGTGTCTGACAGTGGCTTTCACAGTACAGTACAGCTGCTGTTGCACAGATCAATGTAATAAAATCTGCTTAAATCTGGTTATTAAACACATACATGAAGTGAAAGACTACTAAACACATACATATGTTACAATAAATATTTTCCCACAAAAATAAACAAAGAAAAAAAAAAGATGTGATTCTCTAAGCGAGTGTTTAAATGGTCATCTCTTTTTGGTATTGAACTGGATTCTTTTCCATAACCCTGCATAGCTGGATCCATGTACATCCCTCTATATAATGTACCTGCTCATAACTCTGTGGTACAATAACCCTTTTCACCTTCCACTGTAGTCACAACATGATGTGTGACACATACACACACTATAACCTTAAGTCAAAACAGTACTTATAAGTCATAGCTGAAGGTGGGCGAAGGTTACGGATCGGAGCACAGAGCAGCAGGGGCAAGGCACAGCCCCTTTGAATCAGCCCTGGGTATGTGGATGGTCCAGAGCTGGAGCAGAAAGGCAGGACTGAATGTTTTTCTAAAGGAAGCAGTCAGCGACACTCTCTCAACCTTGAACACAGTGAGCGCTGTTGGCCATACATCACCCCTCACCGTGACTAGCTCCAACAGACGCCCCGTGATCTCCTTCACAAAGAACACCCAGCTGCTGCTCATATGGTCCTACTCAGGAAGTAGAGTCACATTTCAGCTGCATTACCCAACCAGAATAGTACCCTCAACACAGTTTCCAACGCTGACTCAGTGTTGGATGCTCAACAAGTTGAACTGCAATGTATGAATTTGTGAATTTATAGCTAAAGTCAAAGGTGTGAATAGAAGTTAGTGTTCAAACAGGGAAAAGCTGCTATTTTATACCTTGGTGGAATTTATACCATGAGGAATGGTCTCAAATGCATGCTACTACACATGATCTAATGTGCTTTTTGAGAACTTCAAGGCTTGGATTGGCTATGAGGCTTTAGAGGGTCAGATTTTATGGAAATAAAGGCCACCTCTGGTTCTGCAGTCACAAGAGCCTCAGTGCGGCACTAGAAAAACAGGAGAGGCTTTCACTTATTGCAATTACTGGCACGATCAACTGCGTGGTTGCTAACGGTGACGCCATAAAGGAGAACCACAGAGCATCTAAGTCCTGCCAATAATCACAAACACACCACCACCTAAAAGCAGTCTTGCCACTACCATAACAACAGATCAGTTCCCAACACTCATACCTAGAAGTATGTGTTTAAAGTCCGAGTCAACTCTCCAGTTATTATCAACGTATGTTTCTTATTTGTCGTTCAGGCATTACATCCCTATCTTCAGTCTTCAGCGGTGCTTGATAAAAGTCAGTGAACTAAAATAAGAGTGTACACTATTTCTGTGCAGTATATCAGAGCATTCTGTGTGCACTAGACCACAGTGCTAACAGTTCACCAAGCATTTGGACTTTAAACTTAAGTGATGATCACAAATTTTGACCTACAGTTTGGCTTCAGCTGCCATTTTTTACTTGAAACATTGAAATATGATCATATAGAGCTGCAAGCATTGTAATTATAGTTGCCTATGAGTATTTTAAAAAGCTATCTATAGAGAACTATGCACATACAAAGTAGAAAACCGGTCCAGGCTCCTGTGGACTATCCACTCTCTCTGGCAGCATGTATTCAGTGCAGCATAGCAGGGTCTCTGACAGCTGTAGTAAATCATTCCCATCTCTGGCTCCGGATGCGCTCAGGGAGAGAGAGAGGTGCACCATAAATCCAGACTCTTCTCATTTACATTGTCATGTCAAAAGGTTAAGGAGTAATTTGACCAGCACGTGTACTTGGGCCAAAAGTACATCAATATAAGCAAGAGCAGTCTGTCTTAAAGCTCCAATCACGATTTGGCAAAATAGCCTTACAGTACCCATGCCATACAGTTCCCATCTTGGGTCACCTGTGGACCAGGGTTGCAGTAGTCTAAAGCTAGTCAACAACTGATTATGAAAGGGCTGAGTCTGTGTAGTACAAGGCTTTTAACCATGCATCCAGTTATTGTCTTGATTAGTCTCATTTTACTTCTGTTTGCCCACCATGAATTTCTGAAGTAAAGCAGTACACTACTGCAATGCTTGGCTGAGGTGTTAATCAGCTAATTACTGGAAATTGGAGAGAGCAGATAAGGAATAATAGACATTATAGGAGAAATAGGCCAACTAACTTAAGACACGTTGAGACTAGCTAGTTCTAGTTTTTGGGAATGAGCAGTCTTAACACAAATCTGTATAACCTTCAAACATTCCCTATCCAAGGATTACTTGATGTCATGTGTGTTAAATATCTAGTGCCCCGAGCAAGCATGCTCTCGGTGATAAGTCAGAGGTGACAACTTTACAACATTGCATTAAGAAATACTAAATATTTTATTTAAGTTGTAAAGGTCTTTTGGGGGAGGTTTAGTCAAACTAATTGAGAATCGTATTAAACAACACATAAATTTTCTACAATATTAAAAAGTGATGCAACACAATATCAGAAAAGGAAATGAGAAGTAGAGACTAATTAAAAATGTCACGGTGAGGGAGGCTCCCCCTCCCGGTCACCTACGGTACAGCGGCAGTTGTCCTGTTGTTGTTGCGTTGTGTGCGTCCCTCAGGTGGGTGGGGCTTATTAGCTCCCTCACCTGATGGTCGTTTGTCTGGCTATATATGCCTTGTCTATGTACCAGTTGACTGCTGGTTATTGTATCCTTAATCTGGGTCAAGTGCACGGGTTTTTGGTTTGTGCACGTTATTCATTAAACCCCTCTTTTTCTCTGAGACTTGGCGTGATCGCTTCCTTTTCGTTCGCACCCGTCACAAAAAACTTTCTTTGATATACATTCATTAGGCAGGGCGGCATGGTGGTGTGGTGGTTAGCACTGTCGCCTCACAGCAAGGCGGTCTGGGTTCGATTCTCGGCCTGGGCTGCTCTGTGTGGAGTTTGCATGTTCTCCCTGTGCCTGCGTGGGTTTTCTCCGGGTACTCGGTTTCCTCCCACAGTCCAAAGACATGCATCTTAGGTTGATTGGTCACTCTAGATTGCCCGTAGGTGTAGGTGTAGGTGTGAGTGTGTGTGTGCGTGTTGGCCATGTGGTGGACTGGCGAACTGCCCATGGTGTACCCTGCCTTCACCTGGAGATGCTGGGATTGGCTCCAGCCCCCCCCCCCGTGACCCCGACTAGCGGGAATAAGCGGTACGGATAATGAATGAATGAATGAACATTCATTAGGCTACCACATCATCATTTACAGCAATTTCCTATTGTGACGGGCAGGGAGTGCGAACAAAAAGGAAGCGATCACGCCAAGTCTCAGAGAAAAAGAGGGGTTTGATAATTAAAGTGCGCAAACCAAAAACCCGTGCACTGCTCAGAATTAAGGAAATAATAACCAGCAGTCAACTGGTACAAAGACAAGGCATATATAGACAAACAAACGACCATCAGGTGAGGGAGCTAATAAGCCCCTCCCACCTGAGGGACGCACACAACGCAACAACAACAGGACAACTGCCGCTGTGCCGTAGGTGACCGGGAGGGGGAGCCTCCCTCACCGTGACACCTATACTACAATTTTATGAAATGCATTTAATGACTAAACTGCAGGTCTTGTTCCCTGTTAATCCTAGCTACAATTAGAACTCATTAAACTTAAAATAACTTAAAATCACTCATAGCTCCTTAAGTGAAGTTCAAAATGAATACTAATATACATGTAAATATTTTTTAAATCTATATGTTGTTGTATTGTAAAATGCAGCTAAAAATCAATTAAAGGTGATCTAGAGCAAAACTGAACTAATGTAAGGTTTAATGTAAGGTTCAAGGTTCAGGAAAACTTGCATGAGAAAGAACAGAGCTAGTTATGACATGACGTAGCTGTCACGGAACAGCCCCTGACTCTGTGTGTCCATGTGTTTGTATTTGGTCCTTGTAGGTGTTTGTTTCCATGTACGTTTTGTAGTGTGTATGTGTGTATTATCTGAAGCACCCATCTCTCATCTTTGGTGATGTGTTACATTTGTTGCTCGTTGTGATCTGTGTATTTAAGTGTGTGTCTTGTACTTGTTCCTTGTCTGTTGTTGTTTCGTACCGGTGGCGTTAGGTTTAACGCAGAAACTGGGAACAAACGACATGGGCTATGTGCAATGCAAAGGTTATACTGACAACATGGGATATAAATACATGAGGAAATAGGGAACGAAACTAGGCACAGGTGAAAATGCTAATGAGGAGGCGGGTAACAAGGATGGGGTGTGAAATCCAACATAACAGGGGAAACCAAAATAGAAGTGCATCTAAAAGGAAAACCAGGAAGTAAAATCAAAACAGAAGACACTGCAGCAGCAAGAAGGGGGTGACACCCGGGCTGTCTTCTGTGTAGTGTGTGTTTATTTGAAATGTGTTTATTAGCCTGCATGCTAGTTCATGTATGCATGTTTCTTGTTTCACCTGTCTCGTCTTTGTTATCGTCATGTGTTGCACTTGTGTTTTGGTAGCGTTTGTATACTTAACATGCGTTTGTGTCATGTTCATTGCTCATCTTTGTTTCTGAGTCCTGTGTGTCTGCTAGCAGTATGTGCAACTGCTGTTTAGATAAAATATACATCTATGTTAAAAAGGCTTTCATCTCCATATCCTGCCTGCACCTCGCCACATTACAGAAAGACAAGCCAACCATGATGACAAAGGCAAGCTCTGGTGGCCAGAGAGGAGTCAGTCAGTGAGGGATCTTCTCCTCTGCACAACAGCTCTACCCGTGGCACCAAAGTGCCAACTGGTGGCTTCAGTGTGGTCCTTCCTTCCACTGTGGGCAACTGGAGGCGGGAGAGGACTGAGAGGGTCCCCCCCAAAGACACCAGCCCCTGTCCTGGTTTTGGAGGACAGCACCCAGGAGGTGTACCCATCTTCGGAATCCTGATATTGATGGGATATTGCAGTCCAGGAGGTGAACTCCTCCCCCCTTGGAGGTGGAGGAGGATGGGGTCACTGGCGTGCACCCTTCCCAATCTTTCTAAGGCCAGTCAGTGCTCTTTCAGAAGCGGGTGCTACCACCACGCCACAGTCTGGGCATGTCCTTTAGAATCAGAGGAAGCATTGTAGGACTCCGAGGTGGAAGAAGGCTCTCTTTCTGAGGAGGAGAAGGAGGAGCCTAGGAGTATGCGGCGCAGTGTGGCCAGAGCCCTCTGCAAGGCATCCAGCGCAAGCCACAGGGCAGGTTGTGCTTCCTGCAAGGCGGTGAATGCGCGCTCCAATACAGCCAACGTGCACTCTCCAGCAGCTAGTGTTTGACCCCCAGAAGACCTGAAGGCTGGTGCCCAGGCTGTGTTCCCATGAAGACTGTCTTAGGCAGATCCACTGACAGATGTCCCCTGGGGAGGGTCCTGGTCCTGATCCTGGGAGTGTCCGAGTGCCTGCAGACCCTTAGTTGTTTGTGCTTGTGCTGGGTGCGCCGGGAGAAAGTGCCCCTCAATGGTTGGGGGGGGGGGGTTCTGTCACGGTCTGCCCCGATTCCTCCTTTGGGCTGTTTTTTGTGTAGTATGCGTGTACGTTTGTCTGTGTGTGTTTGTTAGCCTGTGTGCTAGTCTGTGTCTGCGTTTCACCTGTCTCTTATTTAGCATTGACATCAGCTCATGTGTATGAAATGCGTGAGAAACCCTTTTTGAAAACCTATTTTGTGTTTACATGGACCTCCTGTCAGTCACTTTATGGCACACTCCTCAAAACCACATTACTCCACTCCACATTACTCCATTTGTTTGGCTAAGAAAACATGGCAGAATACAGAAAGGGCTCTGTATTACCAGATGCATATACTGTAGACAAAAAATCACACTATGCTGCGAAAACCATTCATGACAAGAAACATAACAAAAGCTGAGTTAACACTGGAAGTGCTTTTCCAAAAGAAAAAAAAATCTTGCAAAAGGGATGAATGTGGAAGCAGAATTAGGTATATAAATGCCATCCAGCTGTTTGAGTTACGAATCGATTTTAGGTAATGAATTAAAATTCTCAAATGCATCAAACTCTCTTGCAGCTAATGATGCTAATTAGCTATCAGGTAGGTTAGTAGACTCCTAAACTCATGAGATCTCAATACAAAGAAATATTGGACAGTGAAAGCACACAGCAGTGAGGTATCACACCACCACTACCTTCCAAGCACACTTTTTAACCTCTTAAAAGCTAAACCTAAACTGGCCTCCCTGGTGAATAAGGCCATTCCTAGTCCCACTGGCACCATTTAAACATGCACAATGTCTCCATTTCCATCCGGATCTACCACAATGCACAGTAACATGATTCAACAACTAGCCCTCTCAGCTACTTCTGATAACTCATTCAAAGCTACCCTTTTCGGCCTCTAAAACCAAACAGCACAAGTAAAGATATGGCAGCCACAAATCCACCAACACCCATATCTACTGGTCTTATATGCTCCTGTCTCCCATGTTCTTTCATGTTAGCAACCAAGTCTGCATACTTCAGCTTGTTCCTATCAAGAACTCCATCCAGTAAATTCACAAATGGAATTGTTGCTATAAATGTTAAACTATCCATTTACTTTCAGAGTACAATGACATATTTAGCCTCAGCATAATTAATGCAATACACTGTGGGACCGAATTTTTTTACCTACATCAATTTCCAATCTTGCATCTCACACTATCTGCCGAAATTTATAGTCTGCACTCTCCAGTACGCTGCACCTCACGGACAAACCTAACCACTTTATTTGTATCACTGCTAGACAGAGCTTTAACCTCTAAGCACTTATTATTGAATAAGCATACTAATACAGTATACGAAGCACCTGATTGCATATCCTTGTATATTGTCCTTGCAACAAACTAACTTAACATACTGATAAAATATGCTTCACTGTGCCAAGATCCTTGCATAATTTACAGCTAAGATTTTCACCTACCTACTGTCCAAGGTTTTGCAGGGTTGGAAGGATGTCATAAGTCGCTCCAAGCTAAAATGTAATGTGACTCACATCCATTGCCCACAGCTCTCACCAGCTGATTTTCCACTTCTCTAGATTTTCCCACATTACTCTTGGCCAATCACAACCCTGAGTTCTACTAAGCTCTTGGCTAACATACACTACCAATTATGGATTTTGCGATTTTTATTTTTGTAACTGGTGCCACCACTTTTATCAGTACATCCTTAGACCCTAAGAAAATCCTCTAACGACTCACTTTAGCACATTTAAATTCCTTAACTAAACTTGTCAGTGGCAGCTCCAGCACCCTTTATCCATATCATACTGGAACCGGCAGCGCGGTCACTGGGCATCGGTCGATTTTGGGCTTGATGACCACCATTGTTTTTATTTTTCCTGTTCTCTTTTGTGTTTTGAGTTAACCCCACCATTTGGTTATTTGAGTTGGTGGATTTTTGCCCAATGCAAGTTTTGTTTTTTTAGGTACTGGCTGTAGTATATGCTGTGGGTTGAGGGTAGGTCTTGGACATTATATAATTGCTTGTTATTAATCAAGTGTGTCTTTTCTATTTATATATGACCCTGTGCACATGGTGTCCCTGGCTGATTGTCTACCTTCTTGGGAGATTTCTTTTTATTTTGGTGCAGATTTTGGAAATTGGTGTGACTGTGGTTTGTACAGTCTCCAGCAGCAGGACCAATGTGTAGAGGAGTGTCTGAAGCCAGTTTAGTGGTGTACAAGTGATATTTTATGGAAGACCTACACAGCCAGTTCCTTATAACCTTGTTCATAATCCTCTCCCGTCTCTATACTTTGATAATTGCAACCTCATAAACCATCAGTTGCCATCATGCACTCACTGGGTTGAACCCCCTTTTGCCTTCAGAACTGCCTTAGACCTTCGTGGCATAGATTCAACAAGGTACTGGAAACATTCCTCAGAGAGTCTGGTCCATATTGACACGATAGCATCACACAGTTTTTGATTTGTAGGCTGCACATCCATGATGCAAAGCTACCGTTCCACTGCGTTATCCTGCTGGAAGTAGCCATCAGAAGATGGGTACACTGTGGTCTTAAAGGGATGGACATGGTCAGCAACAATACTCAGGTAGGCTGTGGCATTGACACAATGCTCAATTGGTACTAATGGGCCCAAAGTGTGCCAGGAAAATATCCCCCACACCATTGCACCACCACAAGCCTGAACCATTGATGCAAGGCAGGATGGATCCATGATTTCATGTTGTTGATGCCAAATTCTGACCCTACCATCAGAATGTTGCAGCAGAAATCGAGACTCATCAGACCAAACAATGTTTTTCCAATCTTCTATTGTCCAAGTTTGGTGAGCCTGTGCGAATTTTAGCCTCAGTTACCTGTTCTTAGCTGACAGGAGTGGCACCCGGTGTGGTCTTCTGCTGCTGTAGCCCATGCGCCTCAAGGTTCGACGTGTTGTGCGTTCAGAGATGCTCTTCTGCATGCCTCAAAGATTGTAACGACTGGTTATTTGAGTTACTGTTGCCGTTTTCGAATCAGCTCGAACCAGTCTGGCCATTCTCCTCTGACCTCAACAAGGCATTTGGACTCACAGAACTGCCGCTCACTAGATGTTTTCTCTTTTTCTCTTTCTTTCTCTGTAAACCCTAGAGATGGTTGTGCGTGAAAATCCCAGTAGATCAGCAGTTTCTGAAATACTCAGACAAGCCCTTCTGCCGCCCACTCTGATGCCCGATTTGAACTGCAGCAGATCATCTTGGTCATGTCTACATGCCTAAATGAGTTGCTGTCATGTGATTGGCTGATTCGACATTTGCGTTAATGAGCAGTTGGACAGGTGTACCTAATAAAGTGGACGGTGAGTGTATATGAAATATATATGAAATCAGAGACAACCCAATTTCAATTTATCTGGTAAACCTGGTTTCTCAATGCTATTAACAGCCTTCACAAATTTCGTTTTTAGCTCCACAACTTTGTCTTTATAGTTTAATACTGTACTATACCATCTACATGAACTCTTAACTGACTTCTCCAGTACAGACTGTATCAGTTCCATTATGAAATTTTGACACTTGATAGACCTCTAGACTTGCTTGGTTAAACATTCATTCTTGCTCAGCTAAGATGATAATTTATCTTCTCTAGGAACTGCTAGACACAGTAGTTGTCAGCTTTGTAACATCATCCATGTATGCCCTAACTGGATGGAGTCGTGTACCATCCTGCAGCCTCTCCTTGCCTACAACCCACTTAGAAGCTCTAATTATCGGTAAAGTAGTACAACCAGCAATTATACCCATTTCCAATCACTACCAGAACGTATCATATCTTCCTGTTTAAAACAAAACTAACTATCTTCAAAATAAGCATTAACCAGCCTAATAATGTAATTCATTAAGAATATATGGAAGAAACCAATTACTTTCCATTCCATAAGGCATCAAACCAAACTCATTAGCCAAATCTTGGAAAACAACATGTAGGTCCCTCCCCTCTTTCATTGTTGTCAGAAACTGATACCAAATCATCACTACTCCAAAACAACCTGCAAAGCCAGAAATCCCTGTTCCTTGTACTGATGTATCGATTAAGTTATTCGCTCTCAAATTCCACTAGGCAGTCTTTATGCAATCACACATACACACAAAAAGATCTCATCAATCTATCTATTTTTCTCTCTATATGCTGTATTTTTCTGTCTCTTATCTCTATATGCTGCTTATTGATGGCAAGCATAGCACTGTAAAGCAAGCATTATATTATGGAGCAAATTTTCAATGGAACACCAGGTCCTGCCTAACCTCAGCAACTGTGTGCATCTGTATAGTGACTGTGGAGCGCAGGGCAATGGATGGATTTATATTTTCAGCCTTTAGCAGAAGCTTTTATCCAAAGTGACTAGCAATTATGACTCAATGTAGATCACACAATTGAAGGTTAAGGGTCTTGCTCAACATTGTCAACTTGACAGTGGTTGGGCTTGAACTGCCAACCTTCATGTGTGCATGCGATCTGTTGATAGATAAGGTGATTATAACCATCATGTTCAATAAGGTCCATCACAGTAAAATCTGCATGTGCAGTTATGTGCAATTTACAATATCTACAATAGTAAAAAACTGAAGCGCACTATGTGTAAATGTGAGACACTACATGTGTTGCAGGGTGTATAGTATATTCATACCTACAGAATATCATTCCCAGCTCAAGGGGACTAAGAAGAGACAATTGCATTATCAGTGCAGCCCAGAGCAGGGTGTGAGGGCAGGGGACCTCAGAGGAGGTGTTGCTGCTGGGCTAATCCTTGCTAGAGGCAATGCAATGGAAATATTTTGGGTGCCTGCTGGTGCAGGTTTTGATAGATATCTTCTAGAGCAGGTAGCGTCTTGGGTGTCAAGTGCTGTCTTGTCAGGCAAGATGGTGTTGAACATAGAGCTGAGTTTCACAAACTGACATACAAGCTGGCAGAGTTTCTGTGCTGACGGAGAGAATGGCCGAGTCTCCTCTGCTGTCCACTGGTTTCTGAGACCAGCATGGGAGGTGTAGGAGCTCAGAGAGAAGTTAAATGACAAGAGGGCAGGAGATGTCTCATTATAAGGTCTTGCACTTTCATGCTCGTTTGGTTCACCTCTGACATGTCCGCTACCAACCGTGACTGCAGAATTCCTTTTTTACTGAATGATGAAGTGCTCATGCGACTGAGTGTCTGGATTAAGCTTTAAAATGGACTCTGCAGGACCTCTGACACTGATATCAGACCCATGGCCTTCGAGCAGGGTTATCATGGTTATTTTCAGCCTTTTTTGGATCAGGGACAATAATGGAGCACTTGAGGCAGTCAGGGACAGTGCACTGAGCTCTGCATTGATTGAAAGGGTTGGTGAGCACTGGGGCTGGTACAGGGCTTTCATGTGGAGGAGGGGATGAGGTCAGGTTCACCTGCTCCTATGCCATTTTGTTCATTGCACAGCCTGCAGCTTGGTGTGGAAGAAAATGCACTGGGTTGATAATAGAGTGAGGAATAAATGTGTAAAGCTCTTTTGAGGTTGAGGGCTTTGGGTTTTAAATCCAACATGAAGTGTAGTGCTTGTTAGGGTCATTCAGGCTGAGGTATGGATAGCTGCTGGACCTGACCTGACAGAAGAATATATAGCAAACAGTGGTTCTACTTAATTTTTTCCTGTTCTTGCATGTCTGGCATTCTGTCAATGACTATCATCTAAACACACACTACACTACTGGTAATTGAATTGAATGTTATCCAATGAAGGCCTAATGAACAAATAATTAGTGGTGACAAAACAACTTTTATTTTTAGCTGTACTAAACAGAAGTACTGTGTTCTCATACCAAACTATAAGTCATCATGAAAAAGTTGGACTTACTAAAAGTAGCCTTATACACTATTTGTGCTGAACACTTCTTAAAAGCTAGACACAATAGACACAGTCGGATTTCCCCTTGTCAAATAAACTAGAATGTCTATTAGGACACCGAATTAGCTTCTGTTACGACTTCTGATAGACTGTGTAGAATTTGGATCAGCTCTTCCTCCCTTGTGCCTGAAGTGCTGAGTGGACTTCCCTCCTGGGCTGTGACATTATAAATAAGGCTGTAATTTCATTCGGCAGCACTGAGAGGTGCAATGAGCCTCATGCTGCTATAGTAGCCAATTTCTCCGGATCATACTCTCTGCTTTCATCTGATGTTCAAATTAGGGCAAGTCTCTCGTTGGTCCACTTGGATCTATTACATAGAAAATCACACTCCTTGGTGGAGCCTTTTGCATTGGAGAGCAGTCTTCACAATGCCCAGGCATGGCGGCAGTAGGTTTTTTGTGAGATGAACCTTGATTTACACTCACCATCGAATGCACATCATCTGTTCTTATGGCACAGGACAACTGCTCCCACTGTGCAGTCACTGAATCTTTCTAGTCTGACCATGCTGTGTATCAGGTTAAGGAGAACAAATGTACTCTTTATAATGACTGCAATTAGGAGCCACCATGAAATGTCACAAAGACTTTCGGATAATTAAGTCTATGCTGGAATTTAAAAAAATGGCATAATCAGTAAGTCACATGCCCTCATCTCAATTTTTGACACCATGGAACTGCTGCAATTCAGTGCAATTCACTTGATTACACCCCATTACATGCACAATTGAGGTTTTTAAATATTAAAAGAACAAATTGCCTTTTAAAACCTATTTATTTATTTATGTGTTTTAGAATAATTCTCATGTGTATTTCCTCAGTGAGTGCAGTAATTATTAACTGAAGCCATTTATCCTAAGCTCCAGAGTGTTGGAATATCAAAAATTATTTAGGCCAAACTGCAGCTTAATACTTTGTTGAGTTCACCTACTTTACATGACTGAAATGCAGGCTTGTTGAAATGTTGAGAATAGTCTAACAGTGAACTCGTCAATTTCATATTCTTGGGGCTTAACAAAATGTTGAAAATTTGTTAAATTTACCAATTTTTAATATAGGTTTAATTAAGGGCAGTACAAGTCTGCCAAGATCCTGCTATCAATCTCTGGACTTCTTTTGCACATTTTATATCCATTCATTAATCTGCAAAGCCATATTTATTCACACAATTTTTTAGACAATCTAATAGACATTATGCACACAAAGGTGTGAACTGAAACCATCAGGATTTTTATACATTACACATTTTAAAGCTTTCAAATCTCATTTCTTAATTCATTGGAATTTTCCCAAGATTCCATATGTACTTCTGTAAAAAAATATATGTTCCTGACATCTCTTTCAAAAATTTCATAAACAAGTCACAATGAACTTTCATCACCAGAGATCCAGTTTTTGAGTGAAGGGCTTTGCGTGTGGGAAGCACACCGTTTGCATCACTCCTTCACAATGACATGCTGTATTTAACCTGTCAAAAAATGTCAACTAGACACAACGCTCACCATAACCGTGAAGGGTTGTTGAGGTTCTTAGCGAGCTCAGATTTAAAGCTTTAATCTCCTGCAGTCTGTAGAATGGGACCACTATTTGTCCTCACTACACTCAGCACACTTCTGTAAGAATAAGCATTCAAGGGCTTTGATATATTTAATATGCTTCCTCCACGCCTCCAGAGACATTTTTATTTTTATTTTTGGCAGTTGGAGATGTACTGTATCATGCAACGAATCTATTTTGCCAAGGGGTCCACCTGCTGTACTCACGTTACTGAGGCACTTCTTCATGCTGTCATTGAAAGAGCCCAATGTGTGCAAATGCCAGCACGTTTTACCCAAAATCTCACATGAATCTGTCATACAGATCAAATATATCCCTCCAGTTGTGAGGGATGGAAGAGGTCAACAAAAAAGAATGTCCTCCTTGAATCTCTCTTTCATTAATCCCCCATAGGTGAGCAGCTGTGGCTTTCGAGTAACATGTGATCTCACCAATCTCATTTTACAACCAACAACTGATCTTTCTCATCGCTTGTGAGATTCCAATTTCAGCTGCTAACAGTATCATTTGAAAGCGGAATTTCACTATGCGACATGACATAATTGCCTCCAAACATAATATAATGGATGTGCTTGGCAGTGGGCAGAACCAAGACTTCAACTGCAAAGTATGGTTGGCCAGGCTTCGCAAGCATGACGACTGCACATAAGGATATATAGTTTTGTGTCCATGCTAACTTTCTGCACAAAAAAGGGGAAACATTTGTGAAGTTGTAACAATTCAGGGATTAAAGAATGATTTATGTTTTTATTATTTTAGGTCCAGTACTGAATGTTTGAGTCTGTTTTTTAACAGATGAAATATGTTGTTTTATTTTTGCTATGTCTTCACAACTGTATGTTAGGCAGTCTATGAATCTAGGAATGTATGTATTTATTATTTATTGTACATGTAAATGTATCTGTAACGGGGTGACAGAAGCAGCAGACACAGAGGAGGTGCCGTGTTCTCTTTAATGTCCATTTCCATGATCGACACAGCTCAGTAAATAAGGAATAAAGAGACACAGTCACTATAACTTGGCCTAGACGACGGTAGAACGGCGATAGACGTCCAGCATGTCCGGAAGGCACAAGGAATGCACAGCACTGACTGCACGGACTTGTGGGCTTTAAAAGGGAGCGTGTGTAATGAGGGACAGATGCAGGTGATTAGTATGATGGAGATTGAGACCGAGGGAGTGAACGGGAGGTGGAGTGTTGTGATGTGGAAGGCTCCCCTATGGAGCTCCTCCCACTGCCTACCATGACAGCATCTTATAATCAAAGACCTTGTTATTTGACATCTTAAATTAATCAAAAACTAACTTTATTATTTACTGAAGTCTATTTTTTCTTCTCTGCCAGCGTTCAGTTTGTCGCACTGGTTTGAGGTTGGTGTTCCCCCTGTGCGGAGCAGACTGACTCACCTGAAACTCATTGGCCAGGACTTTATCAGGACAGGGTTTATCAGTCTGTCTGACTATCTTGACTGACTGCCAACAAAATACTATGCTGTGTGGCACTATGTAAAATAGTGTATTTGGTCATAAAACAATAGGGTTGTTACTGAATAAAAAAGAAAACATAAGTCTAAAGGAATAAAGCCCACAGTCACAAGCAAATTAAAGAATACGAATAATAAGAAATTCAAGCCCAAAGAGTTGGTTGTGTGAACTTCTGCTTTGTCACTTGACTACTTTGGGCATCTCCCCTGCGTGCAGGGACCGGTTCACCATGGTGACTGGTGATAGTCTTGTTTTGCTTTTTCTAGTAAAGGAGGTAATTTTATGTTTATTTTGGGGTGTTGGGGTGTTTATTTGGGAGGTTACCAGTTCATTGTTTTAGTTTTGTGTTTTAGGAGTGATGTGCAGTTTGCCCGTTTTGTCTGTTGGGATTTGATATTTACTAGTCTGTTCAGTGGGTATAGTAAACAATAACATACACTGCGAGTCCTTGGCACTGTTCTCCTCTCCTGTCTGTTTATATGGTAAATAGCATAGTAGGGCTGCTTGCAGCTCAAGTGTACTCTAATCATCACCCAACAGTAACCACGTGTAATATACATGTGCAAACAAGTATATTAATTTTGACAGCAGTAAATAAAAGTGAGGTGTTGTTGGGTGTGTGCTGTAAGTGCTATAAGTGTTGTAATTAAATTATATATGTAATAAACTTATTGTCTCATTTTATTCTAGTTTCTCTTTTTCAGATCTTGCACTAATGAATATTTTCCTTTAGTTTCAAGTTATTCTTTTGATTCTTCAGTAATCAGCCAGTAATGCCTCTCTGCCTCTCTTGTGAAGAACCTTAAAGAACTTACCCTGTATGACAGGTGCACAGGAGGTTATGTCACAATAATTCTTAGGTTGCAGTCCCTAGGTGATGTAGATGGCTACACTGTCCACACCTCATGGCAGCAGGGACTCACATTTGCATGCCGACGTGCCCCTTGTGGTGATATTTTGAATAGTTCTGCAATGTAACTCTATTAGCAATAGTACAGGAAGTGATTTTCACTACAGGCCCTGGCATTCTTAAGAATGGGCTATTGCATTATTGGTAAAATGTCACTGCATGTCCATGGGAGAACTCAGTGTGAAGTACATGCCACTCCATTCTCAACATACCTCTAGAAAAGAGTTTTGTCCTTGATTGAATTTACCTAATGATTTAATTTCTCTCTCTATATATATTTTTTCTTGAAAGCCTTGGCTAAGAGATTCCCTTTAATGTCTCATTTTGAATTTTAAACAAACCTATTTTGTTTTTTGATCATTTAAACATGTGCCAACATGCTTTGTCTCTTTAGCTTAGTGGCCTGGAGAAGGTTTTGCTCTTAGACATCCTGGGATATGGTCAGAGGTAATGGATGAATGGATGGATGGATGCATAAAATTTGGGAGTGCTCTGTTACTTGGGGAGGAATTCCAGCAGCCCCAGTACTGGCCCATTGTGTTCCTCTAAAAGCTGCAACTGGCAAGCGATGTAGGGCCTCTGGGGACTCATCCCTCTCCTCTCACCCATACGCGGCAGTGCTGCAGAGTCAGGACATCAGTCTTCTTTAAGAGGATACACTGAGATCAACCTCGTTTTTTTTTGGTTTTTGGTAACCGAAGTTGTTACTACTGAAGGGAAATAATTGAGCCAAGCTTACTGACATGGCTCACTACATACATTTACTACATCCAAATTAACTACTGAGTACAGTTATCCAGGATAAACAAAGCCAATGCTTAATCACTGGACTATGTCAAAGGTTTTCTGACAATTTTGATGGATTTGCACATGTTACATTTACTGTAGATATACCAAGTGTGATTGTTCTATGCTTCTTCTGAATTATTTTCTAATGTAGGCACATGGGTACAGTTATAACATTGTTTTTTGCTCTCAAACACCTCCAACACAACATTATCAATATTCCTCATTTACACAGTGTAGAATGGTTCCAGCTGGTGCTCATCCTTTGCAAATAACTGTTGTGTGTGTGGCTTGACTGTCTGGTTACTTCCACTTTTCTCCTAAATCTCAGTGTCTCTTGGGACTTGTTTCCTCCAAACCATATTGTGGAATTTTGGCAAGTGGGATTTATAAAGGCTACAACAGGCTTTCTCTCTTTTTCCGTGAAGCATGTGTCCTATCTACTCATAATTAGCCATCAGTGACTAAATAGCCAGTAGCCAAACAAGCACTTACAGTCAAAACAAATACTCATGCCTAACTCTGGTGCAGACAAACTGCCAAGTGAAATAGTCTCAACTCATTTCTCACAGAGATGTTAAAGCAAGGATGGGAAGATTTACCTCATCTGTTAAATATTGCTTCTGTGATCATACATTTGGAATCCCCCTCATATTGAATAGACATTCTGTGTGTATGAATGATCTTTATAAATAGTTAAAAATTCATGTTTTTGTGGTTGCATGTTGCTAGGGACTAGGGATGTGTGGCCAAAGGCCAGTTAAAATACAGATGTACGACCATACGCAGAATTCTAGTCAGCTGGAATTTACATTTGGGAGCCTGTTGGCAGACCTGTTGCTTCCAGCTTGGATGGGAAATAGAAGCAGACTGGAACTTAATGGGAAAAGTGAAACAGTTAAGTTTTATGGGCTTCTCACAAAAGTCATCTAACTTTCTGGCATAATTCTAGACCATTAAGCTAATCATGAGCTGCCATTGGGGTTTTGGCTTTTGGAAATGAAATAATCAGTCTGCCCCCTCCTCCTACCAAAAGAATACCACCAATCAGAACAGTCCAGTTAGAACACAGCCAAGCATTTGCTTGACGATTTTAATATTTATGCCTTCTTCATGTTCACTGTTCAAATAGCCTATATTGATTATTTAAAGCTGTGCTTTTTAATATGTTGTTTCATAAAATGTTCTGTATGCTGCATTTAAAGGTTTAAACTGCTTTTTTGGGAGTTGTTACGGTAGGCCGGCCCTCACTCTCAGAGGAGACGCCCACTCCCGCACACTCCACCTATCGTGCACTCCGCCTGTTCATAATCCCCCACCTTCTAATTTACACACAGGTGTTCTTAATTTTGTGCACTGTTTAAATGCGTTCAGGTTCCCGACGTCCAGTGCTTTGCATTCCTTGAGCCTACAGAGAGTGAGCCAATGCACTGGAGCGTCTGGAAGCTACGGCACTTGCCTGAGCCAAGTTATTTGGAACTCGCGCCCTTCTCGCGCCTCTAGTCATACTGTAGATTTAGCGCTTTGTGCTCTTCTTTTGTTTTTGCGTCATGCTGTATGTGTGCATTTTCTTTTCGTAATGGACATTAAAGAATACACAGCCACACCCCGACTACTGCAGCTTCTGTCCCATCGTTACAGGCGTTTATTGGTTAGGGTGAAGACACTCCTGTTATCCATTTCATGTTGTACATGTTGAAATATTTTTGTGACAGCAAAATAATGGGGGAAATTACAGAGTATCAATAATGTTTAACCTAATTAAAAAATCTGCAAACAATGATAACATTTGGTATATAAGTGTACTGTATTGACTGAAGGGAGGAAGCACCTTTTGCTATGGTGTGAAACATCATCTGTAATCCCTTTTGCTAATTTCATTTATTGTTATGTGGTGTACACACAACTATTTGCACCTGCACAGATTCAGTGATCAAATCTACAGTATTTTCAGAAGATTTCCATGTTCCATGTTCCATGCCCATTTCCATGTTTTCTCACAGATACTTTTCAGTCTTGATTTCTTTTTGTTTGAAAATTGTGATACTCATAAACTGTTTTCTGGTAGGGACACCGGAGACCAACACAATTCCTGCTACGCAGATGACAAATTTCATGTGTCACGTGATGAGGTCATGTGGCTCATAAGTATTTATTTCCTGCTACATATGCATGCAGTTAATCCTTTTCATAGATTTCATTGATAAATTTAGTGCTTAGATTAGGGTCACTTGTGCTGATGTTTGGGCCACAATATATATGATTTTATGTGAGAGTTGCTGTATATTACATACAGAATTATATATATGCTATATAATATCCACATATTGCTTTATATGTTATAGTCTAGTCTAGTTTTCATGTAAAATATCATTACTAGAAAACTAAATTCAGAGGTGACCAAATGAAATATGTTTAGAGAACACTATGTGCTGCTTGGTGAGTTTTCAGTGTTTTGGTCACTGTATTCAACATATTTCTGCATCATTAACATCACAAAGCCACTAAAAGCATTTAATTGTGCTGCAGCAAAGTCTGTGTCTTCCTGTCAGTTCTGTCAATCCTCAGAATGTGCTTTGCCAGAGTGTATCATGAAATTATATACAGTGTTAGTGAGTGCAAAGAAAACATACATACACACACGCAAAAACACCCACACACACACACACACAGTCTGATGTGTTTTTAAGCCAAAACTAATTCTTGCATACTTCCCAGTTTACCTGTAATGGTGGATGTGTTCTCTTTAAAGAAATAGGGTTTATGTCTTAAACCAGAATACCAAAATATTCCAGATAGCTTGACCAACTTTTTATAGAAGTTTTTATAGAAAGTCTTTACATAATCACATGCTCGATAAACCTAAGTGCAAAAAGGGGAGTGTGTCAAAATTAATGCTTTGTTGTATCCACACCCTGCAATTTTTCAATGTGCAAAGAATGCCTTCCTTTTTCATTATACAATAGAATATTTTTAAATCCTCCATGGAATCATTTCAACTTTGCCTGACTCAACCACTTTAAGAGCTCAGATAGAATGTGTATATCCAAATAGGAAATGCTGATAGTGTACAGAGTTCAGAAATGTATTGTTGGATGAAGGCAGTGTATTCTGCCTTCATCCTTATTAATTTGAAAAATTACATGTTGCTTTCACAATGGAGCAGCGTTGCTTGTTTGTGTCCTAAATATTAAAGTGACATCTTGGCATGAAGGGACTCCCAGCACCTGAATGATCTCAGACTATCGCAGGAAACAGACGATGCTCTGGGACTGTGCAGCTGAATGTGAAAGAATGGTCCTGCCCTGACCCTGTCTCTTTTATTAGTCTGACATGTTTATCTGCAGAGGATAGGAGGTGGAGCAGGTCACCGAGGGCCAAACAGGAGACCGGTGCGACAGGGCTTCAGGAGGAAGGAGGAAGCTCCTTCTGCCTTCTTGCCCTCTGTGTTCAAAATAAAGCACTTAAGCACTGGCTGGTTTTATTTTCCATTGCTCATTGAGCTGACAGCGAGACTCATTAAAAACCGCCTCCTAAGATTTTCCTCTTGTCGCGCATTCCAGTGAGGATGAGTACAAGCATACGAACAGAAAACCTTTAACGCAGAGGGGAGGCTACGCTTTATCTGCAAAATCCGAAGTCTGGATAAACAGGACCATTCTGACACTGCTTGACTGTATGATTCAAAAACTAAACCCTGCACACATTTTAAATACTGTGTCAGGAAGACACTGTAGGCTGGGCAACTTAAGTTTATTATGTACTACATTTCATGTACAAGGCTATTCAAGGTGCTCACAGATAAAGATCAATATAAAAGATGATTTAGAGCAAAGAGATAAAATGAATTAAAAATGTAAAAGTTAAATGTGAATAATAAGGGTACTGAGGACAAGAGAGAGGCTATCAAACTTGTTCTTCACCCAAAGACACACACACACAAAAATTCCAGTTTCTCCATCAATAGCATCACTCATATGTAGGGCATTCTTTGAGGAATTGGAAACAAATGTTGAGCTTTTAAAAACACCTCACCTCACATGAATCTCACATGCTGCTGTTCTTCCCAGGCTCTGAGATAGATGGAAATATTGCATTGCCTTTCTTCTGCCAGCTCTCCACTGCTGCCACCTCATTGCCTTGAGCCTAGCCTGTCACCAGGCATAAGTAAACAAATAAACACCAACTCAAACACATGTGGATACGGGCCGACCCGGAATAACCACGTAATCATTTTTTTCCTTAGACATGCAAATACATGTCCTCAGAACACACTGTCACTGCCCTTGTTTTCTTACATGCATACAGACAGCTGAATCAGCGAGACAGAAGGCTTCAGAGGTTTCTGCAGTCGGTTACACACGGGTTGGGACGAGACTGGTCAATGACATCATTGCTGGGAGATGGTGGATGTTTTAGTAAAGCTGCAGACATACTACCCTGTTCCCCGAACACTGTGTTAAATCTCACTATTAAGTTTACTTTGCTACTGCAGTTCTTTGGTTAGATGGCGAAGGAGGTGGAGAAATAATTAGAATTAACAAGACCAGGCAAAGATTTTAAGTCACATGTAATTTTCTTTGATGTGATTTTTTTGCCACTGAATAAAAAGATTTGTTCTACTAAAACAGTCTGTTGACAATTAGCATAAACACTTGTCCTGTTAAAGTTGTTCCATGTACAAAATGCGACATGACTGTGCTCACAGAGGATGAAAAGAAAAGAAATACACTCAAGCATTCGTTTTTCAGTTTTCTGTGGCAAAGAATTTTTATTTTTTTTGCATAGGCTTTGTTCTCTGGAAACATGCTTTCATCTTTATCTGAGTGAGAGGGGTGCCTCTAACTACATCACTCAGCATTCATACCGACCATGACAGGGTCACCCAGAGTTCTGCTAATCATCATCTTAAGGCATTGCTCTGAAATATTTGACAGTGAAAGTGGAGACCAGACTTTTAATAGAGTGACTTTAGGACCATTTGATGACATATGACTGTTATGTAAGAGAGCAGGGGGTTTGAGACCAGGAGAATTGGGGTGCTTGGTGAGCAGTTGATAATGGAGACCAAACTTGTGAGTCAAACATGAGCTTCATCTTAAATGGACTCCAGCAATGAAAAGATGCTGACACACATGAGTTCTTAATTGCTTAGCATTGCCAGATAGCGACTTTTCAGGGTTTATACGTAGTGAGACAACCTGGTGCAACAGCCCTATAATTTCAAAGCAATGTTTTGAGGCTACTGCAGCTATAACATCTGTTGATGCCACACCTTATCCATAAATAGTTATACAATTACAGGAAATATAAAGGATGACAGAATGTATATTTTTATTTTTGTCTTAGTGTGTTTGATATTTTTTTTCCTAGTCATTGGGTCACACGTGTAGGTGTAGGAGTCCAAAAAGCTTGCAGCATCTAGCTATGCTTTTCACTGATAAAAACATAAAATCATGTTACTCTTTGTTGATCTCATTTATATTTACATTAAGTTCTACTGAAGTGCTGTAATAGTTTATTTATATGTAATATAATGTATGCTAATAAGCATTTAATGACCAGACAAATGTATTATTGCTTTTACACCTAAGACTTTTGCAGAGTACATTATATAATTTAACAGATCCGAAAAAAGATAAAAATCAATCTTAAGTAGTGATTGAAGAGGAAAAAAGAACAAAACCAGTAGTTTGGGCTTGAAGGGCAGCCTGAGTGCAGATTTGGACATCCCACTTACCTCCATGTGAGCTTTGGATCACCTGCAGTGAAGCTCTAACCTTAGGTTTCCTCTCCATGCTGGGTGTGACAGGATGTCATTAATTTTGTCTCAAAGTGAACAGAGGTTAAAAGTTCTCACACAAAATGACTGTGTAACCCACAAGAAGGACCAACATACAGCTGAAGGAGAACAGCCATCTCTTAATCTCATGATTATCCTCCACAGAGCCAATGAGGAACACCTCAAGCTCCTCTGGCCCCATTAAACTGGAGCCTCCAGTTCATGCTTCCCTATTCATGCTCCTGGCAGTAGATTGATCGATTTCTGTTGGCAGTGTGTGGCCTCCTTCCCTCAGCTTGGCATCATGTAACTATGACAGCACTGCTGTCCTTAACCAGGCCACAGATACGCGCCACTGGCCACAGTTTAGAAATGCTTCTCAGCAAGCCAGGACTTCAGCCAGTGTCTCTGCGGTTTTAACGTGTGTCTCAGAGGGATGCAGATGGTCTGTCCCAGGGGAGAGAGCCCTTAGGATAGGGGCCTCAGCTGGGTCAATGTTTTCTCTCCCTTAAAACAATTACATTACATTAAATTACATCTTCATTATAGCAGGGTAAAGATAATATAAGAGTGAATGTTCTTATGGTGTGTGGAACTTCTGTGTAGTAGTTCACTGTGTGATGTGTAGATGCACAAAGAATTATGAGTACAAGTTTTTATGAGTGCACTGTTTTGTGCATGTATGTGTTTGAAATGACTGGGAAATCTCTATTGGGCAATTATTTAACAAGTGTCACATATGAAACCATTTAGAGACAGCCTAAGCAACATATATGTAATTTGTTGAAATTTAAACATGGTTTGAATTTGGCATTGAAAACAACAGCAGAGCAGCTCTCCCTGTGTTGATACCAGTAATGTACTATGTAATATGGACAGATTCTACTACGTAGCATTTGCATTAGCTCAATAAAAAGGATCAGTCCTACTCAGAGGGGTCACTAGCAATCTGAATGTAGAGGTTCAAATCATTCATTTCTAGGTTCATAATCTTCCCGTGAGACTCGAAACCCCCTGCAGATGCTCATTACATGTCACTGTGTATTTATATGCCATTTTGGTTCAATTATTGAACAGAATACTTGTTCCATGCCCTTGGTAATAATCCTGATGACTTGTTTTCTAAACAAACCTTGAAAGACCTGTGGAAATGCAACGGTTTCCAGGTGATGGTCTTTCAAGCTTTTCTATATTGGCAGCATATTTTGATGAATTTATTTCCCATGGGAACTTGTCGGATCACATTCATTTTAATTTACAACCATTTCACGCAGACCCTTCCAACACAGCCATTGAAAAAATACAATGCAGTGATCCTGCAGCGCGTTTGCCTCTTCAGCCTGCAAAGCTGCCGGCAGCAATATCCATGTGATATCCAGCAGACAGCAGCAGGAGAACTTAACAATAACATGAGCTTGCAAGTCCCCTAACTGTTATCTTGGAGCTAATTGCATCCCATTTGGTCCTTCTCTGTCCTCAGGTTGGTTCTGAAGAATTTGAAAGCCTCAGCCTGTCGCACATTACTTCACCCCACCATCACCTGGAGCGTCAGCTGCCTGATACAGTCACTTACTTGATGTATTAATTACACCCTGCTCTGGCCAGGCAATCGAAGAGACACGGCGGGCTGAACAGGCTGGCCCGCTCCATCTCTGTATTCTCTACCATAGGCATACTGGAGAGATCCAAATGATGCAGGAATGATTAAATGGGCAGGTGGCCTGGACCTCATGAGGGGGGATGGAGTGAGCTAGCTAAGGCCTTTATAGATTAGAATCCATTTAACCGTAATAGTAACCTCTTGTGAAATCTTTCATGAAAAGAAACAAAATAATAAAAATTATTTTGAGATATTTAGTCAGAATTTGCCAACTTAAAGTATATTAACTTTTTTTTATTTCTTCAACTCTCACTAGGTCACAGCTATAGTCAGGACGACTTGTCTGAAGAAGGAAGTGTGTATAGAACCAGATCTGAACACTCTTCTTCAAGGTAAACTGCTCTGTCTGGTATCAGACTGAGCTTGCTTTAAAGCATATTTATCTAACTTCTAACTTACTTTTAATCATATTACTCATTTTCATATTTCATATTGCAAGGTCAACACAGTGTGGCATTCATACTGCTTACTAAAGCATCAACAAAGGCCAGAACTGCTAGTGTTACCCAAGGAACTGCTGCCCCTTACACCAGTGTTTCCCAACTCAGTCCGCTGGGATGCCCAGGGGGTGTGCATTTTTGGCCCATTCCAGCACCCTGCATCACTGTACCAGGTGTTCAGTGCCGCTGATTGCTTTGTTCAGGTCTGTTGGGAGCTGGCATGGAGCAAAAATGTTGCACGTCTGGGGATCCCCGAGGACTGGATTGGGAAACACTGCCTTGCACAATATCATAGTCCAGAAGACTACTCTCAGCCATGGATGAAAAGTAGTATTAACTAATTGTTTGTGAGGTCCTAGGGCAAGGCTGGTAAGAGGTCTAGGTTGTGTAAACATATCAGCCTACTTATCTGTTAAAAAATAAGATTCGAATACTTACAGTCTAAGAAGGATCCAGTACGGTTTCAAATTTATTTCAGCAGCAAAACATATGGCCAAATGCAACATGATAAATTACAGTGATGTTCTTCAGCTGAGGCTGATTAGAGAGTTTGAATTAATGTTCCATTTGCCAGTGATGCCTAATAGCACAGACTGGACTTTATTCTTAATCCCCACCAACCCAAGGCACATACGCAGCATTTTTCTTCAAAGCAGTCTTTTAAAGCCAAGCCTTATTCTGAACAACAAAAAGTAATCATGGCATAAAACCACTGTCACATTCCAGACATTACACTAGCTGTGATGTGTATACATTGCAGTGTCTAGGTTATCCAGAAGACATTCTTTAATTTGGCAATTTATTTATTTCAGACAATTATGTAATTGCTTGCAGATTAACTGCAGTGGAGTAATGAAATAAAAAAAATCTGTTGCATGTTGCATTTACAATCTGATTTGCTTCACTCTTTCTCTCTCTCTCTCTCTCTCTCTCTCTGTCTCTCTCGCTCTTTCTCTCTTTGATCAAAGGTTTAAGAGCCAGCACTGTGTCTGTCCGAGAGTTCTAGAATTGAGGCTGACAGGTTCCAAACAACAATGACTGATATGAAATCTTCTGGCCAGAGGAGAGAGGAGAGAGAGCACTCCTCTCTCAGCGGGTGGGAATGAGTTTGTGTCTGTTAATGTCTGTGTGTTGGAAACCAGAACAGCAGATCCAATTCACCTTCATTGAAATGCATCTATTTCTCCTCTCACTCTCTCATTTCACTCAACCAGTCACTCACTCATTAAAGAAAAACAATTTCATAGTTGTGGTAAACAATTAGGTTTCTAAATTTTAATACCCTGCAAAGATGTCTATAAATAAACAATAATGGGTTTTATAAATGTGTATTTAAATACTCTGAAACTGTCTATCTTCATACAAAATAGCTTCTAGACAAAACATTAAATGAATCAAATTATGATTCTGAATTTTGTCATAATATGACAGTTAAATCCAGGTAAGCATCCTTCATTTCTTGTAACAAATGTACATTGTGCTGATATTCAGCTCACTAAATATAAACAAACATGAAAACTGCAATAATGAAGAGAAAGTGTAGATCATTCACTAATTCATTCAATCATTCCCTCACACATCCATTCATCAGCTTGAGTGGATTCTCATCTACATTACTGCTAACAAACTAAATATACATAAATGCCAAAAGTATAAACAGAGGCCAGAATTTCTAGTGTAATAAGAATACAACATTATGTGAGCATGGGCAGTCCCAGATGGATCTAGAAGATCTCCAGACCCCTGAGTGAAGACCTGGTGGTTCACCTTCACTTCAGAATGAGGCCGCTGTACTGGTCTGGACTGAGATCTGATCACACTGCACCTAGATATGTTAGCACCACTACAGCCTGATTACCTAAGATACAGCAAGAGTATGATCTGGTCAGTCTAGATCAAAGAATGATTATGCCGTGTTTGGGTCTTATATGACAAAAATGTGAGCTTGTCTTGTCCTGGAGCTGAAGTGCCTAACCTAATCACACAGATCTAGAATTGCCTTGCATAGTTCTGCCATGATGCAGACAGCATCCAGATACAGAAGGCACAGGAATGTCAGGTCTAGATGGTGACACAGAGTCACAGATTGCTGAGGGGAAGAAAAAGAAAACCTTGTAAGAATATGCCTCTACAGGACAAATAACGAGCTCTATAGAGAGAGAAACATAACTGCCTTGCTTATCTTGGAAAAGGTCACATTTTACTAAAATGACACCCAGCACTGATTTTCTTTGGACACGAGGCCTGTGTTATCTGTGCATGACACTGATGCATAGAGGTGTCAGCATGCTGGGATGATTTGTCATTTTGGGGGGAAACCCAGACACTCATCCGTGCACATGAAGCATGTGGCATTTTTAAAGATAAGATCATTATGGCACAGTATAATTCTTCATTCATCACTGCTGTTATCATTTACTGGAGGAAGGCAATCAGAATGGATTGTAACCTCTGGTGATGGACTCTTATTGAGAAACATCTCTAGGGAAGGATTCTGGGCATGTTTTTAAAAATGTTGTTGCAGATGGTCCTGGTTTTCTTCCAAATTGTGTGCATGTATGTGCATGTGTGTGTGTGTGTGTGTGTGTGTGTGTGTGTGTGTTCCCCCAGGCT
>JAGXOD010000021.1:4842500-4847500 GCA_020368025.1 Brachyhypopomus occidentalis | reverse complement strand
AGGTTTCAGACCAGGGTCAGAGAGGCGGCCTGTAGAGATGGTAAGAGGGGGTAGATAAGCTGGGGTGGGAGGTGAGGGGTAGGATGAACAGGAGAAATCACGATGCTTCCCAGAGCACTGGGGTCCTGCCAACACAAACTGCCTCTCTCCCTTCCATGTCCGGGCTGCCTGTCTGACGGGGGAGGGACACGCCGGCGCCATGACGATTCCTTAGACGCCTTATCTCTCCCCCTCTGCCCCCCAGTGATAATGCTGTCAAAATATCAGCCAAGATACACTGTGGTGAGGAACTGGTTAAAACCTGCGTCAAAGCAGTGGGAGCAGTCGACTCTTTCTCTCTCTTTCACTCTCTTTCTCTCTCTTTATAACAATACCTCCACTGAAGTCCACTAAGTCAGTTTATCCTCAATGTTTTACTATACAGTGCAAATACAGATGACATTAACCAAGTTCTACATCTCATGCTCTTAGAATGTTGGATACAGGGTTCTAACATCGTCATTTATTCTTGAAACAGATACTGCCATTTAAGGTCAGTACTAGTGCACTGAGAATAAGCCCATGTCCTTAATGACTTCGTCAACAGCGACATCTACAGGCATTCCAGATGCATATCAAATGTGTTGTTATTTTTATTAGGATATGTGCTGATGTGCGTTTTATTTTAGCAGTTTTGGTACTGCTGATGTGTAAAATGTATGTACATGTGTGTAAAAACATTTATAGATATTTATTCAGGAGTTAGAACAAGATTGTAACATTTTTTGCGGTCGCAAAGACCCAAAACCTTCTACATATAGCACAATTTTGGAACCAATAATTTATCACATCCGTGTGTAGTTGTCATATAGGAAAGACTGATTATCTGATATTTGTTTGTAGAGTTTTACAATTTTGGCAAGAGTGCTTTTTCCAAAAATGTGAGATGTTTTGCATGTTATATATGTGGCTTTGGGTTCTGTGTGTTACGTTTTGACAAAAGGAGACATCGTTTCAGAAATTGGGTCTGATATCAGTATCCTGTCAATGCGTGTCAATTACAGCTTCGCCTTTGCCAACGCGTTATGTCCCAGCCGGATGCCCGTAGCAGCTGTAGTTCCGGTCAGCTGACAGGAAGCGTCTACAGCTACACGAACATTTACCACAGGTTCACAACAAGATGGAATAACTAACTACCTTACTGTAAGCACGTTGAATGTTGAATGTAGTTGTTGTCTTTATGCCTTACGACATTAAGCTGGTTGACACTTTGTGAAGGTGGCAGGGTATCTGGTTATCGTTTTCCAACCATATAGCATTACCCAGTCAGATTCAGATAAGAAGGCGCTGTTTTAAACGCGGTATTTACACTAAGTGGTTTTGCTCTTCTGCCTGCAGGTGGCGCTGCCGGGGTAGTACGCTGGTGCACCGTTGCCGTCATGCCTCTCACAGCAGCTGTTATCAGCGGCGTGCAGAAACTGGTCCTGTACGAGACAAGGGCGGTGGGTAAAAGCACTACTGTTTTCTACAACACTGTTTTCTAAGTCACGTTATGAACGAACGAGTCTTTCACCATTCTGTCTTGTCAGTGTTATATTTCTGCTCCCACATGAAATTGTAAGTTCTTGACACTAGATGGCAGTCTGGGACTGCTGTAAAGCGCAAGTCATTCTTTTTGAGACTGTATGGTAGTGATGAGAGTTAAAGGGAAAACATCTTTTGTAAGATTTCATTTGAGATTTTTGATCGTGCTTTGTAAACGCGATTAATGTCTCTGTATTGGGAGAGTCGTCTGTTTCTCCCCAACACGTCTGTTGTTTAAGCTTAATTCAGGTGTGTAACAGCCACTGTGGACTTAAACACAGACTTTACATACTTAACACACAGACAACATGATTCAGTCAGTGCAGCAAAATAGCAGAACTGTTCACTCTCTTGGTGCTTTATTCTCGAGCCTCACATTACAGCGTTTATATCATGGTAATAAATGACAGTTTATACACTTACTAAATTGTACATTCCCTGTAAGTGACTAGAGACACGTGGCTACCTAATTACCTAATGTCTCTGTTGGAGTTTTACCTGAGTCATGTGGATGAGCTGCTAAACAACATGAAAACAAGTGAGTGTCTAGATGTCAGGGTCAGAGTGTCCAGGGGTCAGGGGTCAAGCTCAGGGTGTCCAGGGGTCAGGGTCAGAGTGTCCAGGGGTCAGGGGTCAAGCTCAGGGTGTCCAGTGGTCAGGGTCAGAGTGTCCAGGTGTCAGGCTCAGAGTATCCAGGGGTCAGGGTCAACGTGTCCAGGGGTCAGGGTCAGTGTGTGGATGCTGGTCATCTCTGTCCAATTACCCCACACAGTCCCTCAGCATTCTTTAAGCCTTAATGTAACCAGACACAAACGCCCCTGATGTTGTTCACCCCTCTGTACCAAACCTCTTCTTAACAATCGTTTTTTTCTCCTTCCTCAGAGATATTTTCTCGTGGGATGTAATAATGCTCAAACCAAGCACCGTGTCCTGAAGATTGACCGTACCGAACCGCGTGATCTTGTCATTATTGATGATAAGGTGAGCTTGTGTGCCAGTGGACTCATTTCTGTTATGTAATGGCAAATTGTACAATACGTCAAGCTCTGTCTTGCAAACGGGGCCTGATGGCCCAGCTGAGTAGCCATGCAAACACGTGCAGTCTAATGGAGTTGGAGTGTTGTGTTTGTGTGAAGGGGTGTGTGTAGGTGTGTGAGCAGAGGTGTGTGTGTGTAGGTGTGTGAGCAGAGGTGTGTGAATCTGAAACTCTCAACTTTCACTGGTCTCCATAAAGCAGTGTAAAGAGTAAGTCAGTGAGAGTTTGTAAGAGAAAGCCTCATTGGGATGAACTTGCATTGTGCCCAGTTTAATATTCTAATTTGGCTTTCTAGCTATAGCTAATTGTAATGTGTTTATAATGACAGAATAAGAGTCCCTGTGTAAATGTGAGGTGGGGTCCAGTGTGTTCTCCCTACACTCTGGCCCTCTGTTCAGATTTGCACATTATTTTTGCATTATTATGCAGTGTGTGCTGAGATTCTGAGAATTGAGGTTTTTATTGAGCGGTGTGAACAGTCACACATACAGGGGGCTAATTCCAGCTAAACAGATGGCCCATACTCACACACATACACACACACACACACACACACACACACACACGCACTCACACACACTCACACACACACACAGCACTCACGTTGATGATGGAAAAGCATCATAGGGTGTGAGAGATGTATAGAGAAAAACTGCCTACACAGGCCTTTGGTGTCTTCACACTTCATGTGAACGTGGAGAAGATCCTCTTGTCCTGTGTTCACCGTTTGCTGCAGAGTGACACATTCAGACGTTTCACTCAGCGTTGCCCAGCAGTGTCAGAACTGCTCAGAACTGAGAGTGGAGGTGAAGTTCTCTCTTACACTTCTCGTTTAGATTTCTGCTCAGACCAAAAGGATTTTGTTATTCCTGTTTTGGTAGTTTTTCCCCCAGTGAACTTGAAAGCTGAGCTTCCTATAGGTGGGTTTCAGATTGGAGGTCTGAGTTCTTGCTGACGTCCTTGAGGAAGCTCACACTGTGGTTAATATAATGATGACATTACCCCGCCCTGAATGGGGAGGAGGGGCCTGATTGGGGAGAGGGAACAAAAAACATTTGTTTATTGCTTATGCTATGTACGTGTGTGCGTGCGTGTGTGTGTGCCTGTGTGTGTGTGTGCCTGTGTGCCTGTGTGTGTGTGTGTGTGTACCCCACAGCATGTGTACAGTCAGCAGGAGGTGCGAGAGCTTCTTGGCAGGCTGGACTTGGGTAACCGGGTGAAGCTGGGGCAGAAAGGCTCATCTGGCCTGTCCAGAGCCCTGACCGCCTTTGGCATCGTAGGTAAGATACTGTTGGAAAAGGAATAAATGGGCGTTTTTTATCATTAAATCTAAATAAGAGCCGTAGTTGGTGAGGTGTGAGAGGTTTCTGATGTGGGCCCATCAGGACCTGCACCTTCTAGACCAACAGCCCTTCACATGACTGTTGGTGCTGCTTCAGTCCCCTCCCACAATGCCATGCGGGCCTGTGACCTTTGGTGGGATGCATCTGTTGGTCGACCCAGATTTCAAATGATCCATTTATATAATGAACTGAACTCTTTTCTCCCTGAGACCTGCGTGACTGTGGGTAGTATCGTTACTACAGCAGGATACTGTGGCATGACTGTGTGAAGTAGAAGCCCAGCAGACCTGATGAACGTTAAGAACATCTCACTCACTGGGTCATCCAGCCCACCTAATGAACGTGACAAAAGCCTCTAAACAAGGTGTATTTGTAAAAGGGTTTCAAACTGGAGCAGTTTGAATAACGCACAAACCTTTGTACACGTGTGTGTGTGTGTGTGTGTGCGTGCGTGCGTGCATGTGTGTGTGTGATTATTTATTTATTTACTTGCTTAGGTTTATTATTGTATTAGATTAATTGAGTGGGGATCTTTCATGCTGTCATAAATTTGCACATCACCACTCTCATCATGCAACGTTTGTCAGCCTTGGTCCTCTCTGGTCCTCTGGTCCTCTGGTTCTCTGGTTCTCTGGTCCTCGCTAGTCCTCTGGTCCTCTGGTTCTCTGGTCCTCTCTGGTCCTCTGGTTCTCTGGTCCTCGGGTCCTCGCTAGTCCTCTGGTCCTCTGGTTCTCTGGTCCTCGGGTCCTCGCTAGTCCTCTGGTCCTCGCTAGTCCTCTGGTCCTCTGGTTCTCTGGTCCTCTGGTCCTCGCTAGTCCTCTGGTCCTCGCTAGTCCTCTGGTCCTCTGGTCCTCGCTAGTCCTCTGGTCCTCTGGTTCTCTGGTCCTCTGGTCCTCGCTAGTCCTCTGGTCTGCTACCCAAGCGGTTGCTGTGATTGAGAGGATCTTTAAAATGTTAAAAGAGCTTCTGGGTTGCTGGGTGTGTTTATCTGGCCTCCTCTGGCTTCCAGTCTATTATTTCTTCTGATCTTTCGGTGGAAATGTCAGAGTAAACTTCAG